>JARHVA010002093.1:2145000-2412500 GCA_037957365.1 Torreya grandis | reverse complement strand
ATTTAACTTCTTATGAGACAAAAGATATATAGAAATAATACCTAGGATTATATAATATTATATCAAATAATATTACACATCTAAGCATTATCGAGTCTATCTAGGTAGATTTTGATAGTCAACTTCTTGATCCAAGAAACCATAAATCTATTTAAAAGTATATATGATGACTTTACACAATCATAAACTAGAATAGAACAAAAATAAGAAAAGTAACCTATCCTCTTGGTCTTTTATATAAATAGGATGTGTAATAAATCAATCTTGATTTGTATTTTGCATTTAGATTTTCATAATTTAGACATATTTTACATAATATAAATATTCAAAGGTTTTAGCTTGTTTAGATAACTAAATTCAAAATAATATAAAAGATATTGGTAAAATCTATTATTATTCAAAGTGTGAAATAACCCTAGGTTTCCCTTAGTGTCTCATTATTCCTTATTTGGGTTTTAGGTTTAGACATTAAGGTTTCAAATATAATTTTTTATTTCCCCTTATCCTATATGAAAATATGAAGTTTTCAACCTTTGCCCTAGGATTTCATGTTTATTACCTTATCAAGGTTGTGAATTATTTAGTTGATATTTTATTTAAAATGAGTATAATTTATAAATACCTATAGGGTTTTCTTTTTCACATGTATCAAATTAAAAACCTCTTTTTGTTCCCCAAAATTCCATACATATTTTTTTAATAGATTTTAGTAAATATATTCAATGGGGGAAAGGTGTATCTATTTTTTAAAAAAAACTATGAGTTTCATTTATCTATTAATATTTATTAAAAACCTATTTTATTTCCAAAAAATACTCATGATTTTCTTGGGGTAGTCAATTATTTCTTTGGACATTGTTTGAAATGCCTCCATGCGTGCCTTCCTTTGCTCCTCCTCAAGGTAGTAATAGACATAATACACCCTCAATTATTTCTTCTAGGATTATACTTAATAAAGAGATCCATGATATCATGATCATAATAGGTAGGATTCTTCCTCTTCTATAATCTCATCAAATTATGAGCACTAGTATTCCTAGTTTGTCTATCCATGACAAGACTTAGTGAATTAATATAACAAGTTTTTTTTAGTGGTGAATCTTAATTAATTCATGAATATTGCATTTTATGAAATCTGCATTTGGATATTTTTTTGGACCCATAAATAACAATAGTTCACCAAAAAATTTAGGTTGTATATATAATTTAAAGGTTGGCTTACCTACCATTGAAAACTAATTCCATAATTTTGACTATAAATTACCATGCCATAGAAGGAAATTATAAACTATTTTCCAACATCTATTATACACTAGATATGACACATATTAATCTAATATATTTCATAAATTATTGAGATTAGAAATTCAACCCATCCATGAAAGACTACATGGACTTGATGACAAGATGACAATAATAGGCCAAAGATAGCAAACATAACTAGAAAGCATCCATAGGGTTTAGGCATCATCTAAAGGGTCTAAACAACATTTATATACACATAATATTTTTAACTTTTATAAAATATTGATGATTTACATCTTCTAAGAACCCATCAAGACTCAATATCTCTGAGTACATGCCTTAAAGGGTGCATCGAGAAAGGGGTGGGTAGACCATTGGTTCTTCCTATAATTGTTATCCCTTATTACCACATTATTACCAATCCAAATAGATCCTAAAAGAATTCCCTAATATATTAATCCTCCTTTGCACACTCCTCCTATATTTTCCACTTTCCATCCCTCTTTTCCTCACCTTAAGTCCCTTTTGTTAGTCAGCTATGCTAGGTCAACTGGGTTGACCCTGTATAGTTTCAGGTGATTTTCACTTAGGAACTAGTTTGGCCTTTGGCCAACCTAGCTCATGACCTAGTGAATAATTATCCTAAAGTATGATAGGCCGACCCTATCAACTGGGATTTTTGGAAGGGTTTAGAGTCAAATCCACTTATATATACAAGATCATTTTATAATTATTTCAATATGCAATAAAGAGTTATTATTTACTTGAGCTTATTTATAATTTATTCTTCCACCATTCTACTTGAGGAGTCTTAGCTTAAGGTTTCTACATGGATAATATAGTCTTGTAGATAAGTCTTGGATGCTTTGTCCTTTCTTAGTGATCTTTATAAACCAAAACAACCTCTTATGAAGCCCCTTTAGCCAAGGGAGAGATTGAGTCTCAATGGGTTCATCATTAAAGTAATTATTCTCTAGCTTTACTCCTATATTTAGTAGATAAAATTAGTATAAGTATTGGCTTTGAATAATATTACTCTTCATATTCCATGTATTAGGGTCTTACCCATATATAGATTAATTAAGATTCTCTTATACACATTTTGATTATTTACTAACCCCTCACTTTATGAAATAATATTTGGTAAGCACTAGATTATATTTAATTTACTTATTATTAGTTTAGGTGAAATATCAAAACTTAGGACCCATTAGGGTTATTACATTATTATGTTAGACTAGAGGCTTTGGAACCCTCCTTAGCATGTATATTATGGTAAGAGATCCCCTAATTAGGTCTAGCAGATCTCCATATTGGTCATGTTCATGCTTAACAAATGTGTTCATAATCGGAAGTGTATGGTATGATCTATCTTCTCTGAGTTTGGATTGATTTGTAAACATGATGCATTTTTGATTGTATACATTCTAGTGATCCTAACATGAATCTAACCCTTGAAAGTTTTTCCTCACTTATTTCATCATTTTATAATTTTTATTTTTCTTATATTTGAAATGATAGGTCAATTATATCGACATATTACTAACTTATATGTATATATTTACCACATGGTCACATCAAAATGACTATGTTCTATTTGTAAAAGTTTTCTAGAATTTTAGTTTAGACTACTAGGTCAACCATGTACATATTCAAGCATTAGAATTAGCCTAATAGGTTAACCCAATTGACCTTATGTTGAGAATATTCATTGATTTTTGGTTGTCATTGATGTAAAAAAGAGCATGTGGTACTAATACATTAATGAAAAAGTGATTAGATTTATGGATTAGAGAGATATGACACATTTATAGGTCTATAAGGATAAATAAGTAGTTATGAGGCATTCATAGATGTCTTGGTGAATTTATGGCATGTAAATTGATCGTTTGGAAAGAGAAACATGCATATTATAGCTTAAGAGAATCCAAACCATCACTACACATCATATAGATATGATTAAACTAGCAAGTTTGTGAATTTATTTTAGGTAATCAAAAAGTCAACTAAGGTAAAAGGTTTTCATGGAGATGTTGTCTATAGTGCCTAGAAGGTACCCTAAAATTTTTGACTCTTGAAATTATTTATATCTCAAGTTATATATCTTAAAATTTGTTCTTACAAACTATGATAGGCTAGAGACTATCAAGTTTAACTATGATGAAATTTGAGGTCACTAGTCAATAGATCTAATAGTGAGCATTCATAATCTACATCTTGATCCAATGGTGCATGTGAAGTCAAATTTTAAAAGTTTCTTAAGATAAAATGAACTTGTGACATGCATCTCAATATTATTGAGTTGACAAAAGATCAACAATTTATGGGGTTCATAAAGATAGAGATCGATAGTGTGGGTCGAGTTAAAGAGTCAAATATGCACAAGGCACATAGAGATACCAAGTGGAATAATTGTGGGAGCTTTGATCCTAGATTAGTGATGAGTGTCATAATATAAATGCCAAGATAATCCAAGGATATTTATGGTGCATACTTATCCATAGTTTCCATGGAGCATGAGATAAGGATAAGGTGCTTGTCTGAATAGTGATCGTTGGAATTTAAATATTTAAACTAATGAGCAAAAACTAGTGCTTAGTTTTTGAGCTATATCTTTTGATCCAAGTAGAATTTACTGATGGAGTAAAAGGTAAATTTTAAGAGGACTTCAATTTAAATCTAAAAAATCTAGTTAAAGGGTCTGAATGTTTACATAGTCAAAGTTATGGAGATTCAAAGCTAACTATTTGTTCATTCATGGTGTTACTATGTATAGAATTTTGTATGAGAAAATTGTGCTTAAGAATAAAAGTGTTTTGATGGATGTATTCACATGAAGATGTCATAATGGTTATATGGAGTGGACCCAAGTATTTGAAGGTGATCTTATGTTCTTAATTTGCTTGATGAAGTGTTAAATGGATGAATAGATCTCCATGAGACCTATAAGGGCTACTAAAGCCTAATTAAAAGGTATATCTATTAAGTGTGACCCATGGATACTATGGCCAATCTATGAGGATGGTATTGAGATATGTGTTATAATTTTATATGTACTAAGTGCTAAGATAAGTATTATGACTGACTTAGAAGTTGATATGCATGAAGACTCTATAAATAGTGAAGACCAAGGTAATGGTTTCTAGACTTGAATGTGAATGAATATAGAGATCAAAAGATATAGATGAAGGAAAGAGATAAGGAGTGTGTTCAGTGGATGGACTAAAGTATAGAGTAGACTGAGGATGAGAAAAAAAGACGAGTGATCCAAAAGGGGTGCTTAGATGCATTGCTTGTATGAACAAGTTTGAGGGTGTGTGATTAGTTGTTTGAGAGATATAAAAGGGTGAAGAAGAGAGAAAGAAATAAAATTCCATCATCAGGTGTAGAAGACATCAAATCAAAGGTGGAAATTAGATCAAGGTAGATGAGTGGGTGCTTGGTTGCCTAGGGGGTTGGTTCCTCCTTGTGGGATGGGTATCTCACTAAATTAAGGGATGAGTGTTCCTTGATTAGTTAGTGTTGGTCTAAATTTTAATCTTGTTATTATAGGAATGTAGTCCATTTTGTAGGTTCTAGTGCATTTTATTCCCCAAGAAGGTTTCCTACATAGATCTTATGTTATATGTGTCATCTTGCTTTTCTTTTTTTTCATTACTATAAATAATGTACATGCTTCATGAATGATAATGTTATTTGGTTAAGGGTTTGAAAGGATTGGAATTTAAGTTTGGTTTATCCAACATCACTAATTCACCCCCCCCTCTTAGTGATTGTACCTCCAATAATTGATATCAGAATAGGACCTTCATTACAAGTTTAACCACTTGAAGGTGATCTAAGGTATGATATGTAAAGTCAATATAACTACGGTTTATTTATAAAATAAGCACCATTTTTCAATGGGTAAAATTATGCTTTTTGGATTATAAGGATAAGGACATACATTATATCCTTAGGGTTTTATATTTAGCAATATATCATGGATGAGAGTTGTTGAGGACAGACCTCCTAAGAAAGAATCAACCTTCAAGGTCATCAAGGAAGCCAAAAATAATAAGTTAAGTCTTGAATATTTTGATATTAAATAAGATCAAATTAAAGCCATGATTATAAGAAAATTGAATGTAGGATCAGGTAAATACAAATGAAAATTTCCTTTCAAATGTTTTTCATGTGCTAAAGTTGGTCATTTTACAGCTAGATGTCTAGGTATAGATAAGTTAGAACACAAAGAATATTATAAGTAATATCATGAAGATGAACACAAGAAATATGAGGGTCCTATCAAATACAAAAAGTTATTCATTAAGAAAAATGGAAAGAAGAAATCATATAAAGGTATTAAGAGCCTTTACCATGAAGGATATAGTAACTCATCTATAGAAGAACAAGTAAACACATCTGACACTAATGATTATTTTCATAATGATGACAAGGAGACATTAGTCATGACCTTTAGTGATAATGTAGTTAATGTTATTTAAGTAGATATTTTTTTGGTGGAGATAGCTTAGAGGAAGAAGATGACAAAGTCACTCTTGAAGATAAATATCTAGATACTATGGAAGAAATGAAGATACTACAAGGAAATAATAGGAAACAAGATTCCTTGATCAAATCCTATGAGGATAAAATTGGAATTTTTGAAGGAAGGTAGATTAATGAAGTCAAAAAACATGATGAGATCACACAACAACTTGAAACTCAGGTTTGTACTCTTAATGAGGAATTAAAGAGTAAGGATGAAGAATGTATCATTTATCAATTAGAGATAGATTATTTAAAGATGAAATAAAATCATGCTATGAGCAAAGATACAGATGATGATTTAGGTAATAAGAATGAATTAATGAATGCTCTTGAAGATCTAAAAACTAAGAAGAAAAGGAATAAAGAGATGATGTCACAAATCAAGGACTATGAATAACAATTCATAGTGTTTGAAGTAATATTGGATGATGACACCAGGGAACATGAAGATATTGTCAAGCATATAAATAATCAATTAGAAATATGTCTACAAGCCTAAAACCAAATAATATGAGAGATTAAGGTATGTGATTGAAATTTAGTCATTAAAAAATGAGTTAGGATAAGACATCTTGTAAGGTGAAGTCATTTGTTATGTTTGAATAGAGTTCAAATTATCTTGATAATTTTAGAGTAGTCAAAAGCATGAAGGTGATAGAACTAGTCTTGGATATAAAGAAGAACAAAAGAATGTAACTCAATCTAAGATAAAACCTAATTTGAAAAAGGAAAATTAGTCTTTGAAGATCAATCATCAGTCAAGGAATGATGGTGTTGGTAGAATGAAGACAAATTAGATCAAACAACTAAATGCTATGAGGTATGCAAATTTTAGTAGTCATTATTACTTCTATAATAAATTTGGTCATAGGTTAAAATATTGTAAAATATATTTAAGGAATGAATTTTCATAGAATTATGAGATAGACAATGGAAATCATGAAGAACATCATCACTCAAGAAAGTTAATAGGTTCACAAGGAAAGAATGACATCTTTTGCTACAAGTGTCAAGGATTTGGTCATATTGCAAAGTTTTGTAATATATTCATCAAGAGACCAAATTATCAAGTACATGAATGAATTGATGGAAATTCAAAGAATAATCATATATCTCTATCATAAGGTATGTACAATCTAATAAATCTCATTTGTTTCAAATGTCATGAGAGAGGTCACATACCAAGGTTTTGCAAGAATGATTAGTATTCTACTTCAAAAATTGTCAATCCTAATATGAAGAGGAGTATTAGTGAATAGATGCCTAAGAAGGTAAATTAAAAATAGGATGAAAATACTTTATTTACCATGATAGAAAAAGGAACAAGTTCAAGTATCAAGGAACAAGCCTTATCTTTCCAAATGGATAAGGAAATCAATCATGATCCTAAGATAAAAGAAAAGAATAAGGTTGAGAACTCATTCAAAGACAATCTAAAGATGAGGAAGAACTTTTAGTCAAGTGAGAGAATGGAGATATGGGAATATCTTAAGTTTTTGGATTTTTAGTCCCTCTATGACATGTGGGTGTCTCTACCTATGCTTCTTAAGAGACATATTTTTGTGTGGAAGCAAGTATGTGTGATCAAGGTAATGATCAAAGTGCCAATCAGTATAGAGCTTGAAGGTAAAGGGTAAGCAAGATATTATGAGAGATAATATTGTAGATGAAGGACTTTTAGAAGGTTAAATCAATTTGGATGTTGGTTTAAGATATTGATCAGTCAAGACAATAACATCATTTGAAGATGTGTTTGGCTAAGGGGGAGCTAACTCAATTAGCTTGTGTGCCTTGAAGAAGATGTGTATGATGTGAGGGGGAGCATAAGTGAGATGTTCCAATCATGATGAAATGTGAAAATTTCCACTCAATAAGATCAATGTGATGACTTGATTAAACCAAGTCATGTATTTTTATAAGGTATTGAATTTTCATGCGTGAGCAAAGGAAAACTGTTAGTTCTGAAAGTAGATAACTCCAAGGATCAAAAAATATCAAGTTTAGATTGGTGTATGTTAAATAACATATGACATGATATGGATTTTGATTTTAGGGGAGATTTCTAAGCTTTGTGAGTAGTTTGTCAAGTTCAAGGATCAGATAAGTCTAAGTTCATATTGGTGCATATCAAAGGGGGATCAATTGACTAATGTAAGTATACTGAGCATCTTAAATAGTATTTGAATGCATACATAATTTTGAAGAATTATTGTTGGCATGTTGAAAAAGAGACCCTTAGTCATTAATGTCAAAGGGGGAGAAAGATTAGAATGCATAAGTTTAAATGAGTATAAAGTCATTTTGAGGGTGTTTTACCATCAGTGACAAAGGGAGAGATTGTTGATCATAGTCATTGATGTTTGGTTGTTATTGATGTCAAATAGAGAAAATGGGACTAATGAATTATTGGAAAAGTGATCAAATGGATGGATTGGAGAGATATGACACATTTTAAAGTATATAAGGACAAATAAGTAGTTATAAGGCATTCCTAGATGTTTTGGTGAAGTTATAATATGCCACTTGATCATTTGTAAAGAGAGATAGTCATATTATAGCTTAAGAGAATCCAAACCATAACTTCATGTGATGCAGTTATAATTGAACCAAAAAGTTTGTACATTTATTTTAGGAACTCAAAAAGTCAACTAAGGTCAAATTTTTTTATGGAGATGTTTTCTACAGCGCTAAGAAGGTACCCTAAAATTTTGGACTCTTGAAGTGCTTTTTATCTTAAGTTATAAACCTCAAAGTTGCTCTTGTAGATTATGATCAGCCAAAGACCATTAAGTTTAACTATGATAAAATATGAGGTCACTAGTAAATAGATCTAATGATGAGCATTCATTGTATAGATATTGATCTAATGGTGTGCATGAAGTCAAATTGTCAAAGGTTCCTAATATTAAACATGCTTGTGACATGTGTCTCAATCTCATTGAGTTGATAGAATATCAATGGTTTGTGGGGGTTTGTATAGATAGATATCAATAGTGTGGATTGAGTCAAAGTTTCAAATGTGTAGAAGGCATGCAGAGCTACCAAGTGGCATAATTATGGGAGCTCTAATCTTAGATCAATGGTGACAATTTCAAGATAAAGATTAGGGTGATCCAAAGAGATTAATGGTGTGTATATATCCATATTTTCTAATGATCATGAGATGAGATTAAAGTGATCAATGTTTAGTGTTTGAACAATGACCATTGAAATTCAAATACTAAAATTAATGAAGGAAAACTAGTGCTTAGTTTTTGAGCTATATCTTTTGATCCAGGCAAAATTTGCTAGAGTAAAAGGCAAAGTTGAAGAGAATCTATTTAGAGGGTCTGGATGTTTTTATAGTCAAAGTTATGGAGCTTTAAATTTAAATATTTGTTCATTCATGGTATTATTACATATATAATTCTAGTTGAGCAAATTGTGCTTTAGAAAAAGAGTGTTTTGATGGATGTATTCACATAAAGATGTCATAAGGGTCATATGGAGTGGAACCAAGTAGTGATAGATGGGTGAATAGGTATCCATGAGACATATAATGGATACTAAGGCCTAATTGAAAGGAATATCTACTTAAGTTTGACCCATGGATACTATGGTCAACCTGTCAGGATGGTATTGAACTATGTGTTAGCATGTTATATGTCTTAAAGGTTAAGAAAAGTATTATGGTCAACCTAGAAGTTTATATGCATGAAGACTCTATAAATAGTGAAGACCAAGGTATTGGTTTCCAAACTTTAATGTGAATGAATAGAGAGAGTAAAAGATAGAGATGAAGGAAATATATTAGAGGGAGTGTGCTCAGTGAATGGACTAAAGTATAGAGTAGATTAAGGATGAGAGAAGAAGCCTAAAGTAATCCAAAAGGAATCTCTGGATGCATTTATTGTATGAGAAAGTTTGAGGGAGTGTAATGATTTGTTTGAGAGAGATTTAAGGGTGAATAAGAGTGAAAAAAAAGAGAATTCAATCATTAGGTTTAAAAGACATCAGATCAAAGGCGAAGATAAGATCAAGGTAGTTGAGTGGGTGTTTGGTTGTATAGGTGGTTGGTTCCTCCTTATGGGATGGGTGTCTCACTAAATAAAGGGATGGGTGTCTCTTTATCAATTGGTTTTGGTCTAAATTTATATCTTGTTATGATAGGATTATAGTCATTTTGGAGGTTCCAATGGGTTTTATTCTTCAAGGGGGTTTCCCATGAAGATCTTATGTTATGTGTGTGATCTTGCTTATCTTTCTTATTCATTACTAAAAATAATGTGCATGATTCATGAATGATAATGTTTTTTATTTAGGGGTTTGAAAGGATTGGAATTGAAGTTTGGATTATCTAGCATCACTAATTCACCCCCACCTCAGTGATTGTACCTCCAACACCCTGTACATTTTTAAGATGTCAGCAATAGGTTTCTATACAGCTTGGTTGACCTAGTTGACACATTTTATAAAATTTGTAAGTACAAATAAAGGTTCTTCATTAACAATAGCATTCTTATCTACATCTTATAACCCACAAAGGTTCATTTTTATCCTTATTTGTCATTTATATCATTTTTTAAAATTCTATTTTTCACAAGTTTACAATCTTTAAAACTACCCCAGTATAGTCAACTAGGTTGACCCTATCAATGTAGTTATGTATTCTATATGTAGTATGGAAAGTTAGGTCGACTCTGTCAATGTAGTTCACTTTCAAAAAATTTACTTCTATAGTACATATGTGACATTATCAACTATGTTTTGTATTCTCTACATACACTATCGACTAAATCAACACTTTACTATGTTTCAAAGTTGGAATTAACCCTTATATGCTAGTAATTAGCTCACACTTTAATTTATTATTTATTACATGCTTAGAATATATCACATATTCTAATTAGGTGGTTTTCAATATACAATTTAGTTTCACTATTTCCTCTTCTATGCACACACTACCAAATCATAAAATCTCAAAAAGCATTTTAACAATTGTCTACCCAAGGCCTACCTACTTGGATTTCCTCACAAAGGGGGAAGCTGACTTGGTTTTTTGGCCAAGTATAAACACATGGTTAATGGTATATTTTTTTTAAGTACCCGACACTATTATAATTATGGTGTGTGAAGTAAGGGGGTAGGCCCCAATACCAGGCTAGTATTATTGCTAATACAAATCCCTTTTAGCCCAAATGTCCTAAAACCATCCTTAGATTGCTTTGTAGTTCCTTGCTTACAACCAACTTCCTATCACATATAAAATTATACTCTAATAATTTAACAACATTCAACTTGACCACTTAGTTATCTTTTACTTTCCAAGTTGACTACTTTCTCTTTGCTCAATTGTATGTTGCACTGAAAAAACTTGCATTAAACAATGTTGGTGCAAGGTTTTATGTTATGTGCCTTAATGGGATCAACCTCATTAATCCAGTTTATTTTGTATTTTCTTTCATTTCTTACTTTCAAAATTACTTGAATTTTTTTATTATCTTAGTACACAGTCATTTCTATCAACATAATCTTTTGTAGACCATCTATTTTTCCCTACCTGATGTGCTAGGTTGACCCAGTCAACCTTGTACACTTTTTGAGCCCCTATTTGTTGTGTTAGTTTAACCCAATCAACTCTATAAAGTTTTTAGGCCCTATTTTCTATACTAGGTCAACCCAATTTACTCTATGTTGTTTCTACCTTCTTTGTCTACCCATTGAGTTCTCTATTTCACCTTCTTAGCATTATGCTCATTTCTCTTAATTCATTATGAAGTCTCCTATAAAAATATTCTTAGATAGATTAAATCCATTTATATACTATATGGGATGTTCATTTATTCCTCTCTTTTCCTCCCAATATCACAATCACTCTTGGGGAACCTCTTCAACTCCTTCATCCATCACTTGTAACATGGTGTAAATCACACCTCAAGATGAAGTTGATGTGTTTTATCCTTTCTATACTTACCAAGATGATTCTCATATTCAAAAACTTAAAACTAATGTGGGAGTAATTAACACATGTTTAATCAATAATCCCACTAATAATCCATCTTCTAATAACCCTCCCCTAATACCAATTTGGGGACTACTTAGACAAACACCAACCCACCTCCTGATACAACTCAACTTCTTGCCCAAGTTATCCAACAAATTTACATAATTAAAACTCTAACAATAACCAAATGATGAAAATTAAACATCATTAGATTAATATGGATAATCAACCTCTAACTATCATCCTCAAGCTAATCCCAATTACATTTCTACACTTCTTAGAGATGCCTCAGGCAATGTTATTCCTCAACCCATAATGAATAACAAGATGCTTCAAAATATTCAAAATGTGCCTTTAGCTCCTTTCACTATGTCCATTGATATTGGTAACATATCTCCAACTATCAAGTATGATGGTACTAAAGACCCAACCTCATTTCTCAAATCCTTTGGTAATATTTACAAAGAGTCAATCCAAACTAATACCTTGACCATTATTAAAATCTTAATAAAAACCTTCACTAGTGATGTATTAGAATGGTACAACCAATTAACCCAAAATTATATTTGGTAAATTGAATATTTTTTCAATATTTTAGTTAAAGAGTTTCAACACAATAATCTTCTCAAAAATGGCCTTGGCCACTTCATCAATGCTAAGCAATCTCCCACTGAATCAGCTCATGAATTTATTAAAATATGGAAATCATTGGTCCATAAATCCAAATATAACATGATTGATGATAAATTATTCAAACTCTTTATAATTTATTTATTCCTCTTTAATAAAAGGTTTGAACCTTTTTTCCCCAAATATTTAATGAAGCTCTTGACTAAGATAAACATCAAGACTTTCTCATGAAGCAATTCAAAACTAATGCTAAACTTTTAAAAGGATATTTTTAAACATCTACCAATGCTATCACTATTAATATTTTATAAACCAAACTAGGATTTTCCAAAGTTAATATCCCTTCATATTCTCACACACCACTTTCTATGCAGTAAATGTAACAACTCTTACCACCCTCTAAACCTTTCACTTATGTTAACAATCCTCCTAAGTGGTATGACCCTAATAAATTTTATTGGTTCCATGCTGACATTGGTCATGACCATGAATTTTGTAGAGATATCACTAAATTTTCTATCTCTTATATGCTTTGTGATTCATTAATCATGAATCCATGATAAACCTTTGTTGTCAAGAATACACCGTTAGTTCTAAAAAATGATAGGTTTCTAAAGCTTCTACCTCCAATATGTTAAGGTTTTGGTGGAAGTGATGTGTTTACATTGAATTCAAGTGTCATTGGTGATGAAAAAGTGGTATGAGAGTGCTCTTGGTCTAATATGCATGATCTTAGTGCTCAGCTCAGTCTTGGTTACTAGTGAAAGCTTGTGGGAGTAGTTAGTTCTATGGAAGCATGAGTGGATGACATGGAGAATTGACAAAGAGGAAATAGTATGTCCATGTGGTTTAGAGAGAAATTAGAGTCCTTATAGGTGGTCTTCAAGTGGAGTACAAGTCATCTTATGCCTTATAGGTTTGACCATGTGTGGTTGCCTATGGGATTTTGAGTACTTTGAGATATATATTATGATGAGGATATCAATATGCTTGTAATATGAATTTTATAAATTTATAGGGTGATAATATGTTAGGTATATGGTTTTCAAGATGTGGTTACTAGTTTGCAAGATAGTTTGGCCATTGGCCTAGTTGGCCTAGATGGGCTTGTGAGGCCTTGTGAAGGGTCAAAGGGTGTTTTCAAGTTGGTGAAGATTGTTTTTTCATGATATATGGTTGTGAAAGTTTTTCCAATCATTTTTATAAGGTTTGAGGTCATATATTGAGATACAAAGTTAGATATTTGGTTTAAAAGCTTCAAAGGGTACTAGAAATGAGTGCAAGGAGCCTGAGAAGAAGTTTATCATTCTTGTTAGCATGTTCATGGTTTACATGGGAAGATAATATATTTGGAGTAGATGGTTAATGTCCCTAAGAATTTTTTCCAAGCATTGGTTTATGATTTAAGGGGGAGAGATTTATGAACATTTGTTAAGAATGTAAATTGGTTAAAACCCTTTATAAACCCTTATAATGGAGTGATTGGAAAGATATTAATATAAGGGACCCAAAATGGATTTTTTGACCAATTTTTACTATTTGAGGATTTAGATGAATCCTCCAAGTTTTTGTTAATGTATTTTTGGTCTCTTGACTGTATGTGGGTCCCATAAGAAAGTGCTTCTCAACAGTGATTTTGATATTGTGAGAGATTTTTAAATATGATCAAGGGAAATAATGGGTGTGTGATGAATATTAGTAATTTTCCCAAATGTTTATGGAAATTTTTAGTGATATTCATCTTTCTATGTCAAATTTATAGAATTTCAAAGTTGCCTAGTCACTAGAGGCCTAAAGAAAAAAACAACAGTCTAAAGTAACCTTTTTGGTATGGCTAGTTTGAAGTGATTCAACCTAATTTGATATCTCCAAATCATATTAGTTTGAATTATAAGTCTCCTAGTTCCATGATTATCCATCAAGAGATTTTTACAATATCTACAAGCGTTCTTTATGACCATTGATCATGGCAGACTTTTTTGTGTTAAGATTGTGAGAAAGTGACATGAGGAATTGGTTTGTTAGACCAATGGAAAATGCTAGACCATGAAAAATAGCCTATGTAGGTTGATATATAAGACTAAAATAATATACTCATGTGATTTATAAGTGTTTAAATCATCATTTAAAGTAAAAATTATGAGCTTCTATATGAATATAATTTGGTAAGATGTGAACAATTTGAGTGACCCTATGTTAGAGGTAGTTTGAGGGTCGTTTGACCTATGTTGGAGTGTTTAAAAAACATGGAGATGTTATATATATATTATTTTTTTAGTGATTTATTTGATAAAATAATCAATATGCCTTAGTTCTTCTTGACAGTGTTTTCTGGGTTTCTAAACCTATTAGGGAGTAACTAGAATGGTTTGATTCAAGGTGTGCATTGGAGTTACAGATGTTATAGACCAATGTAGGATTTAAAAAGTGTTAATTTAATATATTTGATGTGTTTTAGTTATTTTTTAAATCCCAAAGAGTTCATCTTTCTCAATATGTGAGCAAGTGGTTTTAGGCCTATTAGGTCTAATAAGTCTATTTGGACCGAATGATGAATTTGAAGTATATTTAATGTATGGGAGCCTATTTGGATATGAAAAGGTTTGAATTACATTTTATTTAATTATATTATAGGTTATTATTCTTTTATTATAGATATTATTCATGTATATGTTCATATGTGATGAATGACTTATAAGGGCTAATTGGGCCTAGTGTAGCTTAATAATTGGATAAGTGCCATTTGAAGTATGGATGACTTATGGAGTGTTTTATTTGGCTTGATGGCATGTATTATGATATTCTATAAGGGTAAGAAAAGTATGGAAATAATCTTGGCTGACCAATATGGGTTAGATGAAAGAGTGGTATATATACAAGGTCAAATTGGCCTATTTGATGGGATGAGAGTGTGTGTGGACAAAAGTGAAGGAAGGAGCTCAATCAAGGAGAAAAAATGAGTCATTAAGGACCATAAGAGTGTGAATAGGATCAATAATATTTTATTGATAATGTTTATGAGCTAAAAATTCATTAGACTTAATAGTCTAAAGGGTAACTTGGTTGAGTGAATGAGGTAGGTGTGCCTGCCTTGAGAAGAGAAGCAATTTTATAGGTGTTACAACAAGATAAGGTCATCATAAAGTGTATAATACATAAAATTAGTGGTCTAAATTAGAGTAAAGGTGGTTTATTATGTTTTTAATCACCTAAGAGGTTGTATCCTCCTTGCTAGTTGGAGCTAGTGAAAGGTCTAGTTAGAGTTGGACTAAATTGAGGGGTGGATGCTCCTTGATTAGTTGGAGCTAGTCTAAAGTAACATGTTTGTATTATCCTTATAGGATTGTATTCCATTGGTTTACAATATTGAGAGTGGGTTTTATCCCCATATATTTTTTCCCACATAAATGATGTGTTCATATGATGTTTTCTCTTGTTCATGCTTTAGATATATAAGCTTTCATGTTCATGTTGTATGATGAATGAGTTTATGGAATTGAATGTGCATTTTTAACTACTAGTTTAACCCCTCCCATATTATTATCTACTTCCATAAATTGGTATTAAATATATACCTTTGAAGGAGGCTTAACGTCTTATAGGTGATCCTAAGTAGCTTAAGGTATGATGAAGATAAGGTTCATCTTATTTGTAGTGATGGATAAGTTTGTAAAGATCAGGATTAAAGTCTACATGTTTACACCAGCAAGTTCAAAGAATAAAGACTATATTGAATCCAAATCCAAAATAAAACCTAAGTTTTATGGTAGGGATTATTGAATATGGTCTCTTGGTTAGCAATAATGATATGTACAAATATGTGCATGTGTCTTTAAAGGTAGAGGTCTGAGATTGAAGGAGAAATTAATCATCAAGCAAGACAAGCTATACATTATGAAGCAAACCATTGGTGAGTTTATTTATTATTTTTGATCAAGTTTATTCAAAATTTTCAATAAAGGTTGTGTTAAGCAAAATAAATATTATCCTATGTGTATTAGGTCTCCATGAGACTTAATGAAGAAATATAGCCTAATGGTGCCTTGATTGTATATGCAAGTTGTTTGAGGGCTTTAAGTATGGTGAGATCTATTATAAGTTTTTATAAATGTATTTTGATATGAGTAAATTATTGATAAGGACTTTATGGACCATTTTGGTTCATTAATTATTCATTTAATTAAATAGGGGTAATTGGAATGAGGTCTTCTTGAGACCTAAAGAAGATATGACAGTCAATGAATTTTTTTTAAATGAAAGTGAATAGTTTATAGATACCTATGCATGGAGAAGACTCATATAAAATGGAAACATAGTATATGACAAGGTCTGGTCCATTAAGAGAGATATATAAGTGTGTGTTTTTTTTTAAAAACCCATGGAAGTTGACCATGTCTCAATGTCCCTTGATTGATAAGGTAGTGTGACTTACTGAGTTGAATGGTGACCTTAGACTCTAAAACTAACTAATCAAAGTCTATGATAGTGTTCTAAAGGTAATATGGAATTTTTAAATGCTTTGAGATTAATTATATTGATCTTAAATTTGAAGATCTAGCTCAAAAGGTGAAAAGCAGTGATCTTGAAGGTTTTATGAGTTTTGAGTTTTCATAACAGGGTCTTAACTGTGAGGATGAGGTTGATCCTTTGAGTTAATTTGAAGGGATTTCATGAAAAGATAAATGGAATAAGAGGTTTTTCATGAAATTAGGGTCATATATCATGAGTTTTATTCTTGTGGTATCCTATGTTGAGTATTTTCAAGGAAATGTTACTTATCAGATGACTAATAGAGAGTAGGTATATACACAAGATTATATGATTGTATTTTCATGGAGTACTTTGAAAAATTCTTAACCATAATGGATTATGATGTATAAAGGATAAATTATTGATGGATTTGAGTTCTCTTTCTATGCTTCAAGAGAGATTTATGTATGTGGTAAAGCTTGTGAGTTCTTCAAAAGGTATGTTCAGGTCTTCTAGTCCTAAATTGTCATTTGATCATTTTTAGATGCTTGGAATGGGTTTTGATTTAAAGAAGTATGATGTAATGGATTGTATGGGATCATGAAGAAGGTTGGAATGTATCATTACCAGGTGGTTTGAGTCCTTGATGAGCTCAGATGTGAGTTTTTTGGTCAAAAGTTAGAGTTGACTAATTTTGGCAGTGATAACTACCTAGAGTGTGCCCAATATGCTCTTTTGGTGTTTTCTTAGGGATATAAGGTTGGATAAATTTGATTAAAGTTGGTTTTGGAATTTATAGTAGTATAAAAGACTTTATGATGACTAAGAGGTACTCAGGTATGATTTTGATCTTTTGGTCATGGTGTTAGCTAGGTGTGATGGCTCTACAGGTCTAGATTAGTGGTTCTTAGGTAATTACATGATCTTAGGTGAGTGTCAAAAAGATTTAACTTCTCAATAATATTATTACAATTCAATTTGGTGTGTTATAGGTTTATTCATGCATCAAAGGTGTTTTGAAAGATTTTTTTTGAATTTTATATGCTCATTATTAACCTTATTTTGACCCAAGAAGGAGAAAGTCAAAAGCAAGATGAAGGAAGTCTATATTACCCATGGAGTAGGAGCTTTAAATTTGTTCTAGAAGTATGTATAGGTGACATACAAGTGTGGGAGTAGTTTTAAGTCATGGTGTTGACTAGAGTTAGGCAAGTTGACACATTTATTCTTAAGATTCTTATCTTTTAGTCTATGTTGCAAAAGTGGTCAAGCTTTGGAGTTGGAGGCTAGAAGCTCTTTAATGGTTAAAAGGGAAAATTGGGTGGCAAAATATTATTTTATAGTCTTTTTAAGGTGAGTAAATTTCAAATTATTTAAGTTTTAGTGCTCTAGGAGGCCTAATTAGCTAATAGGCTTATGAAGGAAGTACAGATAAGAAGCAGAGTTCGAAGCTCATTTTTGGCATGTATAAAGGGGAATATTAGTGTATATTAGATATGTAATTTCATGGTTTTAAATGATCAAGGTAGATATTTATGTGGTTTTCAGTGGCCAAATAGGGTTACAAAGGGTCTAAGTAGGCATAGTGGAGAAATTGAGTAATTTTTTGATATATTTCCAAAGAAGGTTAGCTTTGTTGGTTCTAGTTCAATAGGTTGGTCTATTATAAGCATGATTTAGGTGTGCTTATTTAATTGGAGTTCCTTTCATGTTTTTTAGGTGCCTTGAGTGCAAAGTTATGTGAGCTTGCATAGTGTTATGGTGCTCATATTATTGTATGAGTTGATGGTAGCTATTATTGAAAGTGTTATAGGTATGCATGGGTTATATAGACTAAGGGGGAGCCTTCCAAGTGGATTAGGGTCCTATATGGAGCTATGTTACCATAAAATTGGTGACAGGTCTAAGGATCTAAGTAGTTTGGGAGAAGGACTCAGTTCTAGCTATTCAGTTTTGCTTGAGAAGATTTAGTTACCTGATCATATCTTTTAAAGGAAGGGAGTATGATTTAATGTTTTTTAGGTATCTTGGACACTTAGAGGTTTGAATTTAGTGTTTATCAAAGGGTTATATGATTTATTTATTTCTCAAGTAGTAGTGGTTTGAGGGGGAGATAATGTGCTTTCATAGTGGTCAGGTCTAAGGATCTTATAGGTCTTTTGGAGCTATGACCTGAGTTGGTTCTTGAAGAGAGATTGGCATAAAGGGAAGAAATATGGTTGATTTATTATTTGATTTTGATATTTGGTGTGATATAAGTTTCAAAGGATGAGAGAGAAAGGTATGTGCTCTTAATTGTGTTCTTGGTTCAAATTCTTAAATTTCTTGATTAAAGATAAAAGAGCATGTTTAATAGATGAGTCCACTTTGTCATTTTAGAAAAGGGGGAAAGAGTGAAGGACTATTACCATCAATGACAAAGGGGGATATTTTTGGGATTTTTTTGAAATTGATGTGTTGTCATTGATGTCAAGTGGCATTGGTGATTACAAAGTGGTATGAGAGTGTTCTTGGTCTAATATGCATGATTTTAGTGCTCAACTCATTCTTGGTCACTAGTGAAATCTTGTGGGAGAAGTTGGTTCTATAGAAGCATGAGTGGATGGCATGGAGCATGGAGAGATAGTACATAGTATGTCCATGTGGTTGAGAGAGCAATTGGATTCTTTCCAAGTGGTCTTCACATTGAGTGTAAGTCATCATATGCCTTATGGAATTGACCATGTGTGGTTGCCTATGGGGTTTTGAGTAATTTGAGAGATATATCATGATGAGGAGATTATTATGCCTAAAATATACATGTTAGACATGTATAGGGTGTTAATAGGTTAGGTGTATGTTTTTCAAGAGGTGGTTAGTGGTTTGCAAGGTAGTTTGGCCATTGGCCTAGTTGGCCTAGATGGGCTTATGAGGCCTTGTGAAGGTTCTAAGGGTGTTTTTAGGTTGGCAAATCTTGTTTTTGCATTAGATATGGTAAATAAATTTTTTTAAAGCATTTTTATAATGTATAAGGTCATAGATTCATCTACAAAGTCAGAAAGTTGGTTTAGAAGCTTTAAAGGGTGCTAAAAATGAGTGCAAGGAGTGCGAGAGGAAGTTTCTCATGCTTTTTGACACATACAGGGTTTGTATGGGAATATGAGCTCTTCAAATTAGTTGGTTAAGGTCTCTAAGAATTTTTTATAAGTATTGTTTTAGGAGTTAAGGGGCAGAGCTTTATGAACATTCGTTAATAATGTAAACTGGTTAAAACCCTTTATAAACCCTCATAATGGACTGATTGGAAATATCTTGTTGTAAAGGACAAAGAATGGATTATTTGATCATGTTTTACTATTTTAGGTTATATAGGACTCTTCAAAGTTTTTTTTAATGTATTTTTGGTCTCTTGACTATGTGTGGGCCCCACAAGAAAATGCTTCTTAACAATAATTTTGATATTGTGAGAGACTTTTGAATATGATAAGGGAAAATAATGGGTGTGTGATGAAGATTAGGAATTTTCCCAACTTTATATGGAAATTTTAAATGAGATTAATATTTTTTTCAAAGTTATAGAAGTTCAAATTTGCCTAGTCACTAGAGGCCTAAAGAAGAAAATAGTAGTTTGAAGTAACCTTTTTGGTATGGCTAGTTTGAAGTGATTTAAGCTCATTTGATATCTCCAAATAATATTGGGTTGAAGTATAATTATCCTAGTTTAATTATTATCCATCATAATAGGTTGATATTATATTCAAGTGTTCTTTATGACCATTGATCATGGTAGACTTTTCTATGTTAAGACTGTGAGAAAGTACCCTAAGGAATTATTCTATTAGACCAATGGAAGATGCTAGAACATGAAAACCAGCCTTTTTAGGTTGATATATAAGATGAATATAATATAATAATTTTATTTGTAAGTGTTTGAATAATACTTTCAAGTAAAAAATATGAGCTTCTATATGACTATAATTTGGTAGTATGTGAACAGTTTGAGTGAGCCTATGTTAGAGGTAGTTTGATGGCTTTTTGACATATGTTGGAGTGTTTAAATTACATGTAAGTGTTTTATAAGTTTTATATATTCTATATATATTTATTTTTTATTGATTTATTTGATAAAATAATTAGTATGCCTCAGTTCTTCTTGACAGTATTTTATGTGTTTCTAGATCTATTAGCGAGTAACCAGAATGGTTTGTTTCAAGGTATGGGTTGGAGTTACAAATGTTATAGACCCATGTGGGAGTAATAAAGTGTTAATTTAAGATATTTATGATTTTTTTTATCTCTTTTTTGAAGTATAGAGTGTTCATCTTGCTCAATATGTGAGCAAGTGGTTTTAGGTCTAAAGGTCTATTTGGACCTAATGATGAATTCTACATATATTTGATGTATGGGAGATTGTTGGGATATGAAAAGGTTTTAAGTAAATTATATTATCTTATATTATTATTTATTAATATTTTATTATGGATATTATTTATGGATATGGTCATATGTGATGAATGAGTTATAAGGGCTAATTGGGCCTAGTGTAACCTAGTAATTGGATAAGTGCCATTTGAAGTATGGATAACTTATGGAGTGTTTGATTTAGATTGATGAAATGTATGATGATATTTTATAATTTTAAGACAAGTATGGAAATCATCTTGGCTGAACAAGATGGGTTAGATGAAAGAGTGGTATTTATACAATGTCAAATTGGCATATTTAAGGGGATGAGAGTGTGTGTGGACAAAAGCAAAAGAAGGAGCTTAGTCAAGGAGTAGGGATGAGTCATTAAGGAACATAAGAGTTTGAATAGGATTATTCATGTTTGAATTATCATTTTTATGAGCTAACAAGTCATTAGACCTAACATTCTAAAGGGTGACTTGGTTGAGCAAATGAGGTAGGTCTGATTGCTTTGAGAAGAAAAGTAGTTTTGCAAGTGTTATAACAAGAGAATGTCATAATCAAGTGTATAAGACATCAGATAAGTGGTGGAAATTATATTAGAGGTGGTTGAGTGGGTTCTTAATCACCTATGGGGTTGTAGCTTTCTTTCTAGTTGGAGCTAGCTAAAGGTCTAGTTAGAGATAGACTAAATTAAGGGGTGGATGCTCTTTGATTAGTTGAAGCTGGTATAAAGTCTCATGTTTGTATTATCCTTATAGTATTATATTCCATTGGTTTATAGGATTTAGAGTGGGTTTTATCCCCCTCGAGATTTTCCCACATAAATGATGTGTTCATATGATGTTTTCTCTTGTTCATGCTTTGGATGTATAAGCTTTCATGTTCATGTTGTTGTATGATGAATGAGTTTATGTAATTGAATGTACATTGTTAACTACTGATTCACCCCACCTCTTAGTATCTACTTCCATCACAATAACCAAAAATCTTTTTTCTAATGCTAATAATCAATAAAATACCAAGGATGTTTATGCCATTAATGCCAAATATGATCAATATTATAAGAATTCCCAATATGTTAATACTACCAAGGTCAATTATCATCACAAACTATCTCATAAATATCCCATTACCAAACCTAAAAATCCATCCTTAGAATAATAATTTCTCAAGGATAATATAGCTACTAATCTAGCTTTAGAAGCACATGAGGAACCACTTCCTCCTTCTAAACCTCCAACCACATCTATTCCCTTGAAATTTATTCACCTCCTAAACATCATGTTGGTTCTTCTAAATCTCAATAAAACTTTCTTGAAGAACTTAACCCTATGCCTTGAAGATTCCACTTATAGAGTTGGTTCATACCTTACCCTATCATCACAAGTTCCTTATGCATCAATTATAATAACTTGAAGATCCATCCTCTATAGATGAAGAACCACCTTCCATTGAATCTCAACCCACTAATATGCATACCATTGAAATTATGTGTCCTTTTTCCAAGCCTTATATTGAATTTATTAAAGAGGATATGTTCAATGATGATTTTTTTTGTGTTTATGATCTACCATAACTTATCTAGGAAAAAAAAGACAACAAGTTCATTTTGTGATAAAGGTAGGAAATCAAGCAAATTATCAATGAAAAAGAGCATATTATCTAATTTTGGGTATCTATCAAGAACAATAAAATAAATTCAACCTACACCCATGCAAAATACAGGTACTAAATATTTGCCAAATTTATTTATTTATTTGTAATAACTATTATTTAACATTTGAAGGATCATAGAAAAATCTTTATACATGCATATCTCTCCACTGAGTGTGATTTTTTAAATGAAATATTTAACACAATGTTACTTTACCATTTTAAGATATTATTGATGATGGCATGCCACCACTTGAATACATTCTTGAATATGGCATGGCTATGGTGAATGACAAACCAGATGATATGTTACAAACATTAAAAGAAACTTTTAAATCTCAAAAAAACAACTTCCATGGATAATAGAAATCCTTAATTTCTATTATTGAAGAGAATATTTGATTACATTCTTGATGATGAGATCAATACAATAAATCAAAGTACTCAAAAATTTGTGTGAAAAAAGAAGCAATTGGACAATTGGAAGGTCTTTTAAGTTTGACTGGGTAGAAATTTTTTGTTTTATTGAACTAGTAGATCTATAAAATAGTGTTGATACCCCAACTAAATTTAATTTTATAATATGTTCTTGAAAATGAACAAAGGAACACAAAATTTATTTTAAGTTGGACACAATAGAGAAACATTATGGCAAAGTTTATCTATCTATTAAAAAAGATGGACAAATTAAAAAGACTTATTGATGGAAAGATGTTAATGATTGCATGCATGTCAGACTCACAATAGATTATGAAAAAAATTAGAAACATATGCGACATCTTATTAAGAAAGGATGAATGATTACAATTCAAATAAGAAAAGTTATTCATTCAAATCATCATACAAAAAATATACATTTCTCAATGATCTATCATATTCTCAAAAAATGTAGACCTATATCTAAATTTTAAGATTATAAAACTCTATTTCAATATAATGTATTTCATAACATTCCATAATCACACTATTCAGATGGTAGTGTTTGGGACATGGAAAAATGTCTTGTGATGTTTGAGAAGGAATATTTGAAAGAAAAAGTTAAAAATGCAAGTTTTATATCAATTTCCATTGATGAGGTCCCAATAGTTGAAAACATAACATGGATTTGTATCCATGTTTACACTTTTGAGAACAATTGAAGGACACCTCATTTGTTATCTATACGTAAACTGGTTGAAAATTGTAATGCAAAAAACCTTTTCAAGTTAGTTGTCTCTCATTTGAAGTATATTTCTAGGATGGATGATTATGTTATAACTATGAAAGTGGTATGTGCTAGAGCTAATGGTGAAATAGTGATGCAGGGGAATAGAAATGGTTTTTGTTTTTAACTATAGAAAATAGTTTTCCATATATGATTTCAATTCATTACATGGCCCACATAATGAATCTTGCATACAAAATTATAAGTGTCTAAAATATTTAAAAAGTGGAAGAAATTATCCATGATTTACACACTTATATATCCAACAGTCCTAAAAGGTTTTTAGAGTTTCAAAAAAAATTAATTGGAGTTACCAATGGTAAAAAGCTTATAAAATATAATGATACAAGATGGATTTCCATGTATGAGCCTGCATGCAATTTTTTTGAAGAATATCCATCACTGATAGGTTTAATGTTTAAATACCATATGGAAGTTGACAAGGCAAAGGATCTATTGTACCATTTAACAAAATTTGAAATTATTTTGGCACTATGCATTATTATTGTAATGTTTAATTTAATAAATTGTTTGATGAAACATACTCAAGTGAGATTGATATATATTATAGACTTTGTACAAAAAATGGATTTGTCAATCTCTAGATGTCTTATACTCAAACCAAAATAGTTTTAAGCTTCCTATTTTTTTTATTTAGAAAAAATTAACAGATATTAAGGATCCAAAATCCTATTTGAAATTCAATATTCATGATCATATTTTTATCTTCATGAATGGAAAGGAAATAAAACTACACACATTCCAAAAATGAGTTAATTTTGCAAGTTCAAAAATTGAAGAATTATTTATAACACGTATTCTTTACAAAACCATGATAATTGAAACACACAAAAAAATGATGAAGATAAAGGATAGCTTGCTTACAAAAATTGGAGAATGGTTTCAAAGGGATGAATTGATTGAAGCCATGACAATGGTGAATCCCTTATTTTGGAGAGCTGAAGATGGTAAAGAACAAATCAATAATTTATTTCATAGATTTAATCTTAAAAACTTTAATTTATAATATAAAATTTAATTTAATCTTGAAAACTTTAATTTATAATATAAACTTTACAAATTCAACATAACATATATAAATATGCACAAAATTAACTTACCATGGATAAAATGCCCAGAATAATTATAAACAAGTACTTTTATTTAAATTTTCAAACTTCAATTTACAATAT
The DNA here is from genome assembly GCA_037957365.1 of Torreya grandis. Classification (NCBI taxonomy): domain Eukaryota; kingdom Viridiplantae; phylum Streptophyta; class Pinopsida; order Cupressales; family Taxaceae; genus Torreya; species Torreya grandis. Next base: position 2,387,200 of record JARHVA010002093.1, on the reverse strand, counting down.
TAACTTTCAAAGTTTCAAGTTTTAACAAAACATATATGAAAAAATTAATTAAAAATTTCTTAACCCATTTTCATTAAACAAAGATAGATGAATTGAATAGATATAATTCCACATGAGTTTTAGTTTGTTGTTTAGATGCAAATTTTACTATCTTAGCTTCTTCCTTCCTTGAATCTGAATGTAAAACACCATCTCTAACGAGATCCTTGGTTCCAATAGTAATATTTTCAACTATTAATCTTTCTTCATGCACTACATCTCATACCTATAGGATATATGGATTTACATCTATTTTTTCCTTGAGAAGAACATATGGATCCATTCCATGCTCTTTGATTATCTTCTTCAGTGTGTTATTTTGTTTGTTGACTAGCACAAGTTTTTCTTTAAATGTAATTTCTATATTTAATATTTTATGTGCCTTTTATAGATGAATATTAAGTAATTGTTTTTAATTATTGAGGTTATCATCTTTTGAATTTAATTTTAAAAATAAAGTTGGTCAGATAAAAATTAAAAAATTATGATAAAAAATGGATAAATAAGTAATTACTTACCAAAGATTTATCCCTCTCTACATTGGTAAGGAGACAAAGGTTTTAGTCTCTTTCCCATTTGTAATAATCATATGCCTTTGTATTCAAATTTTATAATCTATTAATGATAATATTTAAAATATTATCATTGTAGGGATTTGCCTAAAAATGGATCCTAATTCAACTTGATTCACTAACACATCAATTTTAGACTGATCATTTTGAACCAAACAGTATAAATAATATATTTGGGAATGGTTAAGATAATACTTATTAATTTATTTTACCAAAGCTTTTTCTTGAATCTCACACTATTTCAAAACTTTCAAATCAATCTATACAATGTGATATAACAAAACAAAAGCATTATCTCTAACAAGATTATTCAATGAAAAGGATGTCAATCCATCAAGATATTGTTCCTCATCATTTCCTAGTTTAGGTGGTGAACACGAATAACCATGCCCAACTATTTTTTTCGAGCCAAGAATTAAGATCCTTGAATAATATTGTGTACAAAAAATTGGTTTGTAGGAACTTGGATGCATCCTTAGAACTATAACTTAGGGTTGTAACAACTTCCACCCATTTGGTAAAGTATTTAGTTTTAGTGATCATGTGTCTTTCATTACTACACTTTCTATGTGGATTGATTTTTCAAACAAAGTTTATTGCCCATTTCTCAAATGGTTGATCTAATAGATCTCTATGATTAGGCTTACCCATCCTTTGGTAGATATCATAATGTTTTAAAATTTGGTGTGTATCTTGAAATAAAATTGGACACCATAGACCACTTTGAAGTATCTTCCTTGAAGTTTATTTGCCTATGAAATGTCCACTTGTGATTATTTGATGTGTTTCCTCAAGAATTTGAGGTCACTCATGCTCCAAAGACACTTAATTTAGTACATTGCATTTCCCCAACTTATAAAGAAACCCATTAATCATATTGAACATGATGGATCTAGTGATAGACTATTTTTATCTATTTCTACATAGACACATGAACTATCCCCTATTCAAAAAAATTATGATTTCTTCCATGTTCTCAGGAATAATAAAGATATAAAACATATGTGCATCTGGTGGTTCATCTTATATTTATTTTGGTTCTTCTCAAATGCATATTCAACTCAAATGATCTAACCCCACATTTTACATTCTTGGCTTCACATTGATCCCAAAATGAAACTCTCTGAATAATATTAACCAATGATAAATCTTTCCTCCCAACATAGGCTTATTAACTAAGAATTTTAGATCCTAGTGATTATTTAAAAATTCAAATGATGTTTCTATAATGTATAAAATTTGGGAGTGAAAACACCATGGCCCAAAATTCTCTTTCTATCCTCATATAGTTTTTATATATAGATGATAGTTTATGACTTACAAAGTGTATTGGATGGTCTAATAACCCATATCCTAGCTATGTGAGAAAAACTCATGCAATTGTTGAAGCATCTACATGCACATGAAAAGGTTTAATCTAATTAGGAAAAATAAAAACTGGTGTTGTGACCAATATCTACTTTAAATCCATGAAAGTTGATTGAAACTTATTTTCCACTCAAACCTTATATCTTTGTGAATTAATTCCCTGATTAGGGTGGATATGGATGCATATACTTTTGTTAATTTCCTATAATATCCTATATGACCCAATAATGATTGCGTCTATATATAAATTTTGGGAGGTGGCATATCTAAAATTATTATAAGTCTAGTTTGATCCACCAATATCTCATTCATGTATACTATGCGTCCCAATATAACACAAAATATAGTGAAGAATAAGAACTTACTCAAGTTTAGCACAATGCCCAAATCTTGACATCATTCCATCATAAGTCATAGCTTATACAAATGTTCCTTGAAAAAGGAAAAATAGCCCAATCATCTAGGTAGACTTTATGAAAATCATGGGTAAAATATTTAAAGGCAATTAACTTTGGGCCCTATAAATCACAATTGGATAATTATTCAAGCCAAATGACATTACCTTATATTCAAAATACCCCCTTCTATTGTAAATGTTATTTTAGCTTGATCTTCTACTATGATTATAATCTTATGGTACCCATTAAACCCATCAGAGAAAGAGTACACTTCATGTCCTGTGACTAAATCCATGACTTCATCCACAAAATAATTGGAAAAGGATAATTTATATATCCATCATGTAGTACATGGTATTCCCCACATACTCAAATTTATAGAGACTTGTTAGGTTATATTACCATTGGACTGACCAAATATACTTTTTCTATTGGATATATAATGCTTACATCTTACATGAAATCCAATTTAACCTTACTTTTAACATCATAATGGGGTTTAACCCATATGGTCACTTTTTCATAGGCCATGCACATTAATTTAGTTCTATGTGAATTTTACCTAAAGAAGAGTCTACCCCTTTTAATTACGTGAATTTCATTAGGGGAAACATCTTTGTAATCTCATAGAAATTGTAACACTTCTAAAGTCTCATTATTTGTCTAGAGTCACCCAAAGTTGTAAGATTTAGTGTTGGTTTATCTCAATATTTCCTACCAACTTATTTAATGGATATTTATATATTTTATTAGAACCACTTGGAATGGAATATTGAAATGTTATGTGTCCTTAATTTTGATAATGTTTGAATTTAAAAAATTATTTATTTATTATTTTTAATAATTTGAAATTAATAACCTCCAAATTATATGCTATTAAATAACATTAAAATATTCATCCAAGAAAGATATGTTTTTAAAATTAAAATGAATAAGATTAAATTAAAATAAACTTAGTCGAACTTCATGACATCATATGGTCCACATAGCAAGGATGAATTTGATAAAATACTCCATTCAAGACAGCATATTATTAGTGAATACACCACAACTATTGATTTTTTATTCTTAAAATAGATTGCTTTATAGCTTTAGATGAAACACCAACTCCAACTCTAAATTTAACACAGGTCTAAGATGATATGCAACTAATCCAAAATGCCTAGGAATGAATAGTAAATATTTTTAAAAGATTTTAATTAAGATATTGTTGACCAATTTTTTACTCACAGGCCAAAAAATTTCACCTTCTTTCTTCACCATTCGAAGGCAGTTGTTCTAGGGTGCACAAGTTTATGCCAGTGTTTCTCTGTTTGGTTCGGCCTAAGTTCAACAAGTCCAGTTCAATATTGGTTCATCGACTTTCTAAGGAATTTGGGCCACTTCAAAAAATAATGCAAAAAAGCCCCTGTGGAATTCTCATGAACTTTTGTCTGTGAGAAATTCCCGTGGATAATTTGTCCATGAAAATTCAAGTGAAAAGCCACAGTCAAGGTGTCAAAGGGAAAAATAGCGAAGGAAGATGCCCGCGAAGAAATAAAGAAGTGCATGGATGCCACATGGTGTTGGACTCGACTAACTTAGTGATGGACCTGATGACATTTTGAAGAGCCCGATGACGTCTCGGTGGATGTCAAATTTAGCAGAATAAAATGGCCTTTGTTTCCAACTGAGAAAGTATTACCAAGGAGCCCAGAATGCAGCAACCTGCTAAAAGTTCACCCCTAGGGGGCCGAACAAGCCAAAAAAGATAGATTCAATAAAAGACAAGAGGACGCACATGGAATGAGAAAACAGTTAAGTCTAAATGGTGCCAATTTGAAGAGCTAACTCTAGTAGGTGAAATAGTTCCTTCAAATTGATCATGAGAAGATGCAATAGCTAAAGAATGTAACTGGTTTCTTCATTTTACATTTAATGGGTGGACAAACCATGTTTTGAAATTAAAAATGTAGACTTTGAGTAGAACAAAGCACATGGCTCATTAATATTTTGAGTAGCTTGTTTATTTTCATGAACAGGTGAAATAGGTCACTTGTAACAAAAGAGTGCCAAATGAGCCTCCTAGATTTTCATATATATTTGATACTTGTCATTTTTGTAAGGATCTTTTTCACAATTTTTGTAAGGTGCAGCCCTGCTAAAATTTCTACCTAAATTTATAAAGATGGTTTTACCTCTTCTTGGACACATATTTTGTGTATGATTCTGAGTGTTTGAGTTGTGTCTAGTCATTGTCTTTTGATGCTCTCACAGGTTCAGCACCAACACACCAGTTATCCACAAGGTGCCATTGTCTGCAACTGACAGGAGAAGAGTTTCATTTAGAGATATAGAACAGAGGAAGTCATTTACAGTATGTATTTTTCAGCATCTTGGTGAGTCCTTGTTTCTGTGTTTTAATAAGAACCTCCTTGCCATTTTCTTGCAGCCTAGTCTTCTTGCCAAGTCTGAGTGTATCTTTGTTGTCTTTGTCTGATTCTAAGAGTGGGTGTGAGAAGGTCATCTTGTTTTGGTGTATCACCTCCTTAGAGTAGTTTTTTTCCTATATCTTTCTTCCCTTTTCATCCCCCAGTTTATATAGCCTATATATATATATATATATATATATATATATATATATATATATATATATATATATATATATATATATATACTTATATGTATTTGCACTTGCTAAAACAAACATGATACATCAAAGGGAGCTAGCCCTTATCTAGAGACTCTCCTCTCCTACTTCACCATCCCACAGGTGAAAGAGGAGTTTCCATGTTGTGAGGAGAAGGCAGGAATTTGTTTTCCTGCCACTGGGTGCACTTTCTTGCGTCAACAGTTTTGGCACGCCCGGTGGGACACACAGTTTGATAACTCAGAAAGGTTTCAGGATTGATGTTGGTCTTGTCACAAAAAATTTCAAGTTTTCTAGCATATGGAGACTCCACTGGTAAGAGCTTCAATTCTCTAATTAAGACCAGTTATTTAACTTTCTATGCCTAAAGTCACCATAAGGTCTACTTCAAGAGGGGTTCCTTTCAAATTCATTGAATTACCTTTCAATTCTGTTAAAAGACTACAATTTGAGAGAACTCATCCTTATCCAACAAGCAATCCTCCTATGCCTGTTATAAGAGACACAGCCACAACAGAACCTCAGTTACAGCCAGTCCCAACCATGGCTTTGCCATTCATAGCTTTTCATGGTGAGAGCCCCTTGAATCTCCCACAATATGACCCAATCCCAGGAACAGCTCTGAAGAATGTGCCTTCTTTCGATGGAATGAGGCCCATTACAATCGTTGAGCATATTAAGAATATTACTAACCTCTATAATATCCATAATGTAATAGAAGAAAATATTGCCATCAGATTGCTAGCATTGTCTCTGAAAGGCAAAGCTCTTGACTGGTACAGGACCTTGCCTATGAACTCAATACATTCTTAGAATGAATTGGGTGTTTAGTTGACAGATCATTTTGGGGAAAAAAGTGATGACCTCTCACTTGCTGAGCAGCTGACAACCATAAAGAGAGCTTCGTACGAGTATATGCAAGACTTCAACACATGATTTCAAAAGACTTGGGATAGAATTCCCATCCTGGTAAGGCCAACTCCCAACTACACTTTATTGTACTATTTGAAATCATTAAATAATGATATTGCAGTGATGATACAATCTATGGGAGGGCATATATTGCCTGCTACTTATGGCATTGCCATAGAAGCTGAAAATTGCTTAGTTCAGGCTGGGAAGATCACCCCTAGGCCTGACATGCCACTTTTCCCAGACATACTACCCCCAGCTCAGACCATTGCTCCCACATTGGCTCCTTTGCCTACCATCAAAAAACTAGTTGTAGTTCTGTCAAATGAGCTTCATGAGGTTAAGAGTATGTTGTAGATCATGTCCAACAAACTTATTGCCATTAAAAGGCAATAAGCTCAAGGCAACAGACCAAATCAAGGGTACCAAAATTATGGTCAAGCCCCTAGACCCCCTTTTTATAATTATAATCAAGGTTAGGGGTAGCTCACTACAACTAGGCCATTTCAAAATTACAACACCGGTCCCTCCTTATCATCTAAGGCCATAGTGCTTGTTCAGAATAATCTTGTACAAGAGAAACCTAGCTGTTCGACCATGGGATATAACCAAGAATAGGCTGTTCACACAAATGAGATGATGAATTATTTCTAGAATATAGAAAATCAGGCTGCCACTCATTCCCAATTTTTTGAGGCTCTAGCTCAACCCAACACGAGTAGCAATCAGGCCCAGCCAGATTTTGCTCTTATGAATCACCTAGAGGGTGAGTTTTGTGTAATTAATTATGGGGGTGCTATAGAAAATTAGGTTGATTGTGTTGAAGCCAACACAAGATTTAAGAGAAGAGTAGTGGGAGAGGTGCAGGCTACCACTCAAGTGGTAGCAGCACCTCCTCCATCACACTCATTTCAAAAGGCCCCAATTTTCAAATAGCTGCTTGCACCTTCAGTGCCTCAGCCTACATCTCCAGTTGGGATTAGCCCAAAAGAAAATGTGAAGGGAAATAGTCCCCAAGTCAATATAGTGGACCAGATGAAGAAGTTGCATGTGAGCATCTCTTTATGGGATTCATTGTCTCTTCTAGGATAGAAGGACGTATTGAAGAAAGAATTGCATGAGCTGGATCAACAAGCTATTCCAACAAATGTTGATAATGTCTTGATGACAAATGGATAGCCTTCCACTCTAGGACAAGTAAATAAGGAAGAGAAGACCCCCCTTTCTACATATCCTTGATCATTGGGGACTTCTTGGTACACAACTGCATAATTGACAGTGGGGCTAGTACATCAGTAATGCCTGAGTGCATTGCTGATAAGATGGGATTAAAGTATGAAGAAATGAAAAAGGGAGTCCTACAACTAGATGGGACACCTACAAAAATAGTCAAAATTTTGAAGGGTTTAGACTTGACATTGCATGCTTTCCCAACCTTCTCAATTCCCCATGATATTGTAGTAGCGGATGTTCCTCCATTTTTTGCAATGTGCCTATCCAAGGACTTCACATCCAAAATAGGTGGCTATCTAGCAGCGAATTGGTTATATCTAGTTTTCAAAACCAAGTATGGGACCAAGGTGAAAATTGATTATGAGCCACTCTATAAGGACCATCTAGAACCATACACTCCCAAGGTACTGAATGGCAGTTACATAATCATCGACGTAGAAGAGTCCTAAACAGACCAAGCTCCATCCTCTGCTTTTGAAGGAGTCATAGACCTACTCTTGGATGAGTTGGGAAATGATAACTTTAAACATGATCCATACAAGTTTATAGAGGAGACACCTTGGAGTCTATTACATGTATGAATAAGGTACCTTCATGCTGAATTTGATGAAGGCAGAACAAGAGGACCTTGGCCTATGGAAGATATATTTTGACGGTTCTAAAAGTAAGTTGGGTGTTAGAGGTGGGGTGATGCTAGTCTCCCCTTCAAAGGAAAGGTAATTTTTAGCCTTTTGGTTTCATTTCTCTTGCATAAGTAATGTTGCAGAATATGAGTCTTTGATCCATGGGCTGGAATGGGCAAGAAGAAGAGGGATTAAGGAGTTGCAGATCTTGGGGGATAGTGAGCTGATTGTGAATCAGGTGAAGGGCTGAAATCTAACAAAGAACTCCTTGCTGAAGTCTTACAAGCATAGGGTTTAGGACCTGATGGAATATTTCCTTGCCTTCAACATTGCCTCGATTCCCAGGGAGCAGAACAAACATGCAGACAGGCTGGCAGCAATTGGTGCTCAGTTTGATGTTTCAAGGGAAATAAGCTAAAATTATGGTTCATGCCACTTGAAAGTGGTAGTTTGACCCTCTATCCCAGACAACATTAAAAATTGGCAAGTTTTTAAAAGTGACCAATAGATAGCTTTCTTCCTACAGGAAGAAGCTAAGTTTGTAATACACAACTAGGCGAAGTTACAGCAGTAATATGGAAATCAGATTGTTCAGTTGAGGAAAAATAAACTCTTGAAAGGTCTGGTCATGCTTGAAATCATTTTCAATAGAGATGACCAACTGAGAAATGATAAGGCATGCATCATGACTAAAGAAGATAATTATGAAAAGGTCAAAATCTTCAAGGACAAGCTGCTGGCGCTTGGCAAGGTCTGCACATTTCAAGAAAGGCAAGCTTTTATTCTACTACGTCAAGAATTTGCTGATGTGTTTGCATGGGATTATAGCAACTTGAAGGGATTTGACCCAAGTCTTGCCTAGCACACCATTTAATTAGAAGAAGGCACTAGGCCAGTCACACAAAAGCAAAGGCCTATCAATCCTACAATTGAGCCCCTCATGCAAAGAGAATTGGCCAAATTGATTGAGTCTAGAATTATATTTCCAATCAAACATTCCTCATGGCTGGCCAACCTTGTTTCTATTAGAAATAAAAATGGGTAGATCAGGCTGTGTGTCGACTTTATAGACCTTAATAAAGTCTCTCTAAAGGATCATTATCCCCTTCTAAGCATGGAACGGATTCTTCAAAAAGTAACTGGTAACGGGCGTTTCTCCTTCTTGGATGTCTATTCAAGGTATAATCAGATTCTAGTGCAAGGCTGTGATTATTATAAAACAACCTTCACCACCAAATGGGGAACATTTGCCTACAAGAAGATGCCATTCAGGCTATCTAATGCTAGTGCTACCTTTTAGCAAGCCATGGACATGGCTTTTGGTGGCTTAATAAATAACAACATGCCGGTATATCTCAATGATATAATGGTATTCTCCAAGGAAGCGAGCCAGCACATAGAACACCTCAGGCAAATTTTTGAGAGGTGCAGGAAATTTGGCATCTCTCTTAATCCAAAGAAATGTGTGTTTGTTGTTCATGAGGGGAAACTTCTTGGCCACATCATGTCTAAGGAGGGCTTGTCCATTGACCCCAAGAGAGTTCACTCCATTCTAGAGATGTCCTTACCAAAGCACAAGAAAGGCCTACAGAGTTTCTTTGGTAGGATAAATTTTATTCAAAGATTCATTTTGAATTTTGCTGAGATAGTTAAGCCCCTGACCTCTATGTTGAATAAAGGTGAATAATTCAAGTAGATAGTGTAAAAAAAGGATAGCTTTGAAGCCATCAAGTAGGCCTTAGCCTAGGTGCCTACTCTGATCAGCCTCGACTTCAATAAAGACTTCAACCTCTATACGTTCAGCAATGAAGAAGTGATATCTACCATGCTTACCCAAGCAAATGGTGACAACCTCGAGCAGCCACTCACCTTCTTCATCCAAGGGTTAGAGGACTTCTAAGTCAAGTACACGTATGTAGAAAAGCAAGTCCTGACAGTAGTGTGGAGCCTGAAGAAATTTAGGTATATGTTGTCTAACAACAGGATTCATCTTATGGTCCCACATCCTGGCATTAAGGATTTCTTGACCAATTGAGATTTAAATGAGAAAAGAGTGGGATGGATCACCAAAGTGATGGAGTATGATGTAGACATTAAAATCACCAAGCTAGTGAGGGGTAGAGGGCCTGTGCGAATAGCTGGCTACAAGTTTCACAAAAAATTGGGAAAATAGCTTGCTAATCCATGATGTAGCCACTACAGAAGAACCAGCTATCATAAAAGATTAGATGCTAGACATGAAGCATTTCCTTCTCACAGGTGAGTGTCCATAGGGTCTTGATAAAATTGGAAGAAGATATTTTAAACTCCAGTCCTTTCCTTATGTTCTAGTTGACGAAGTATTGTTTAGGAAGGATCTATCTAGGGTTCTTCTAAGATGCATTGACCCCAATCAGGTTGATAAATTACTGGCCAAGTTTCATGATGGGCCAGCAGGTGGTCATTTCGCTCCTAGAGATATGGTAGCAAAGATAATGAGAGCTAGCTATTTCTGGCCTACTCTTTTCAAGGACACCCATGCCTGGGTAAAAAAGTGCCAGAAGTGTGCACTTTTTGATGGAAAATAGTGATTAGCCACCATGCCTCTACAGAGCATTCAATTTGAGCAACCATTCATGTAGTGGGGCCTGGATTTTATAGGGATGATCAATCCTCCCTCCAGTGCTAGGCACAAATGGGTGCTGACTGCCATGGATTATTTCACCAGGTGGGTGGAGGCAGTTGCTCTGAAGGAGGTGAATGAAAGCATAGTCCTAGAGTTTTATGAAGATTTGGTAACAAGATTTGGGGTCCCAACCACCATAATCTCAGATAACACCTTGGCTTTTTTAGGAATCAAAACTAGTGAATGGGTGCTGAAGTATGGCATATACCTCAACACTTCATCAAACTATTATCCATAGGGGAATGGGCTAGTTGAGTCCACCAACAAAAATCTAATCAAGATTATAAAGAGGACTATGGAAGAAAATTAGAGGACTTGGCATGCCAAGCTAAAGATAGCTCTATGGGCCAATCGAATTACTCCAAAGAGAGCAATTAGAAATTCTCCATATACGCTCATGTATGGAAGGGAAGCTAGGCTTCCCATCTCACTTGAATTACCAGTGTTGGATCCCTCCCACCAACTACAACTAGAAGAAGGAACCAGCATGGAGGTCAGGTTGTGTGAGCTAATGGAGCTCCAAGAGGTAAGGGATTGGGCTATGGCTTCTCTTACAAGTCACCAATAGCAAGTAAAAAGGCACTTCGATAAGAAGTCTTTGTCAAGAGATTTTTCTAAAGGAGACATTGTCCTAAAATGGGATGAAGATCGAGCTAAGCCCAAAAAACATGCAAAGTTTGATGCCTTATGGAGCGGTCCTTACGTGATTACTCAGTGCAAGTAACATAATGTATTCCAACTTTCTAGGTTGGACAGCGAAGAACTGCGTATCCCAGTTAATGGGATACGTCTAAAGCATTGCCACTGATTTTTGGGGTTTGCCTGTACATATTTTCCCTTATTTTATTTCCTATTTTTCCCTAAGTTTGTTGCACAAGTGGTAGTTTCCTTAGTCTTGCATGTCTTTTCATTTCATGGAGGTATATTTGCGTGGTTGGTTCTAAGTTTTGACAGAGCTATTGTTGGTTCTCAAAGTTACTATTTGACTCCATTCCCAATGGATTTTCAAGGCAGCTAGATTTTAAGCATGGCAAGCATGCTTCCCCTGTGAGTCGCCATCTGTTGACCAATTTTTTACTCACAGGCCAAAATCATTCACCTTCTTTTTTCACCATTTAAAGGTAGTTGTTCCAGGGTGCACAAGTTTATGCTAGTGTTTCTCTATTTGGTTTGGCCTAAGTTTAACAAGTTCAGTTCAATATTGGTTCATCAGCTTTCTAAGGAATTTGGGCCGCTTCAAAAAATAATGCAAAAAAGCCCCGGCAGAATTCTCATAGACTTTTGTCCGTGGGAAATTCCCACAGATAATTTGTCCGTGGAAATTCAAGCAAAAAGCCACAGTCAAGGTGCCGAAGGGAAAAATAGTGAAGGAAGATGCCCACGAAGAAATAAGGAAGTGCCCAAATGCCACATGGCATTGGACCCGGCTAACTCAGTGATGAACCTGATGACATTTTGAAGAGCCTGATGACGTCTCGATGGACGTCAAATTTAGCAGAATAAAATGGCCTTTGTTTCCAACTGAGAAAGTATTGCCAAGGAGCCCAAAATGTAGCAACCTACTGAAAGTTCACCCCTGGGGGACCGAACAAGCTAGAAAAGATAGATTCAATAAAAGACAAGAGGATGCACATAGAATGAGCAAATAGTTAAGTCCAAGCAGTGCCAATTTGAAGAGGTGACTCGAGTAGGTGAAATAGTTCCTTCAAATTGATCATGAGAAGATGCAACAGCTAAAGAATGTAATCAGTTTCTTCATTTTACATTTAATGGGTGGACAAACCATGTTTTGACATTAAAAATGTAGACTTTGAGCAGAACAAAGCACATGGCTCATTAATATTTTGAGCGGCTTGTTTCTTTTCATGAACAAGGGAAATAGGCCACTTGTAACAAAAGAGCGCCAAATGAGCCTCTTGGATTTTCATATATATTTGATACTTGTCATTTTTTTAAGGATTTTTTTCACAATTTTTGTAAGGTGCAACCCTGATAAAATTTATACCCAAATTTATAAAGATGGTTTTACCTCTTCTTGGACAGATATTCTATGTATGATTCTGAGTGTTTGAGTTGTGTCTAGTCATTGTCTTTTGATGCTCTCATAGGTTCAGCACCAACACACCAGTTATCCACAAGGTACCATTGTCCGTAGCTGACAAGAGAAGAGTTTCATTTGGAGATACAAAATAGAGGAAGTCATTTATAGTATGTATTTCATAGCATCTTGGTGAGTCCCTATTTCTGTGTTTTCATAAGAACCTCCCTGCCATTTTCTTGCAGCCTAGTCTTCTTGCCAAGTCTGAGTGTATCTTTGTTGTCTTTGTCCAATTCTAAGAGTGGGTGTGAGAAGGTCATCTTGTTTTGGTGTATCACCTCCTTAGAGTAGTTTGTTTTCCTGTATCTTTCTTCCCTTTTCATCCCCCCAGTTTATATAGCCTATATATATATATATATATATATATATATATATATATATATATATATATATATATATATATATATATATATATATATATATATATATATATATATATATATATATATATACCTGTATGTATTTGCACTTGTTGAAACAAACATGATACATCAAAGGGAGCTAGCCCTTATCTAGAGACTCTCCTCTCCTAATTCACCATCCCACAGGTGAGAGAGGAGTTTCCATGTTGCGAAGAGAAGGCATGAATCTATTTTCCTGCCATTGGGTGCACTTTCTTGCATCAATAGGTATAAATGTCATACTATACTAAGGTGTAATCCATGGAATAATATCACCAATTTAGTTCAATAAAAGAATAGGATAAATATAAAAAATATAGTCCATCAATCAATGAAATGCCATAATATAATAAACAACAATTGAAATGCTAATGTTCAATCAAAATGTAAAAATAAAATAGTAACTATGGTGATTTTTAAAGAATTAACAGTACTTTGAAACTATGATAGACCACATTAATGATAATTTCAACTAATTTTGTAATTATTAGATAATTTAAGTAGGATTTACAATTGAAGAATAAGAGGGAAAAAAAGGAATGGAAGATGAATGGAAAAAAGACAAGCCCTATGCTCTAATATCAATGTTAGTCCAAGCATAATGGAATGAAAAAAATGAAAATTTGGTGCAAACCAAATTTATATGTGCATTAAAAATATGAAGAAAAATTATAACATTTAAAGCCAAAAAATGGCTATTCATTTCGTCCTTCATAAAGATTATTCAACTTATTACGAGACAAAAGATATCAAAAAATAATACCTAGGATTATATAATATTATATACAATAATATTACACATCTAGGAATTATCGAGTCTATCTAGGTAGATTTTGATAGTCAACTTCTTGATTCAGGCAACCACAAATCTATTTGAAAACATCTATGATGACTTTACACTACCATAGACTAGAATAGAAAAAAAATAAGGAAATTAACCTATCCTCTTGGTCTTTTATATAAATAGGATGTACAATAAATCAATATTGATTTGTATTTTACATATAAATTTGCATAATTTAGAGATATTTTACACGATCTAAATATTCAAATGTTTTAGCTTATTTAGATAACTAAATTCAAAATAAGATAAAACATATCGGTGAACTCTATTATTATTATTTAAAGTGTGAAAAAACCTTAGGTTTGCCTTAGTGTCTCATTATTCCTTCATGGGGTTTTAGGTTTAGACATTAAGGTTTCAAATCTAATTTTTTATTTCCCCTTATCCTATATGAAAATATGAATTTTTCAACCTTTGACCTAAGATTTCATGTTTATTACCTTATCAGGGTTGTGAATTATTTAATTGATATTTGATTCAAAATGAGCATAATTTAGAAATACCTAGAGGTTTTTCTTTGTCACATATATCAGATGAAAAACTTATTTTTGTTCCCCAAAATTCCATACATCTTTTTTGTAATATGTTTTACTAATATATTTGATGGGGGGAAGGTGTATTTATTTTTGAAAAAAAAATTGAGTTTCCTTTGCTCTTCCTCAAGGTAGTAATAGACACCATCCAACCTCAATTATTTCCTCTAGGATTATACTTAATGAAGAGATACATTATATCATGATCCTAATAGGTAGGATGCATCCTCTTCTAGAATCTCATCAAATTATGAGCACTAGTGTGCCTAGTTTGGCTATCCATAACAAGACTTACTTAGTGAATTAATCTACCTAGTTTTTTAGTGGCGAGTCTTAATTAATTCATGCATATTCCATTTTATGAAATTTGGATTTGGAATTTTTTTTAGACCTTGAAATATCACTATCTCACCAAAAAATTTAGGGTGTATATATAATTTAGAGGTTGGCTTGTGTACCATTGATAACTAATTCCACAATTTTGACTATAAATTGTCATGTTGTAGAAGGAAATTATACACTATTTCACCAAAATATATTATAAAATAGATATGACATATATTAATCTAATATATTTCATAAATTATTGAGATAAAAAATTAAACCCATCCTTGAGAGACTACATAGACTCGATGGTAGGATGACAACAATAGGCCAAAGATAGTAAACATAATTAAAAGGCATCCATAGGGTTTAGGCATCATCTAAAGGGTCTAGACAACATCTATATAGACATAATATTTTCAAATTTTATCAAATACTAATGATTTACATCTTTCAAGAACCCATCGAGACTCAATCTCTTTATAAAATTGTGAAAGGGGTGGGTAGACCATTGGTGATTCATACAATCATTATCCTTTATTACCACATTATTACCAATCCAACCAAATCTTAAAAACATTCCCTAAGCTATTACTCCTCCTTTGCACAATCCTCTAGTATTTTCAACTTTCCATCCCTCTTTTCCTCACCTTAAGTCCCTTTTGTCAGTTGATTGTGCTAGGTCAACTAGGTCAACCCTATATAGTTTCAGGTGATTTTCACTATGGAACTAATTTGGTCATGAGTTGACCTAGTAGATAATTATCCTAAATTATGCTAGGTTGAATGGGTCGACCCTATCATCCAATATTTTTGGAAGGGTTTAAATTCAAATCCACCTATATATACAAGATCATTTATCATTATTTCAATATGTGATAAATATTTATTATTCACTTGAGCTTCTTTACAATCTACTCTTCCACAATTCTACTTGAGGATTCTTATCTTAAGGTTTCTGCTTGGATAATTTAGTCTTGTGGATAAGTTTTAGATGATTTGGCCTTTCTTAGTGATCCTTAAAAACCAAAATAACCTCTTGCAAAGCCCCTTTGGCTAAGGGAGAGATTGAGTCTCGATGGGTCCATTATTTAGGTAAGTATTCTCTATCTTTACTCCTATTTTTATTAGATATAAGTAGCATAAGTATTGGCTTCTAATAATATTACTCTTCATATTCCATGTATTAGGGTCTTACTTATACATAACTTAATTGTGACTCTCTTATACATGTTTTTATTATTTACTAACCCCTCACTTTGTGCCATAAGATTTTGTGAACACTAGATTAGATTTACTTTAATTGTTTTAGATTAAGGTAAAAACAGGTTTTGAAGGGACCCCGAAACCCTACACAACAAGGAGAAAGATAAACCATAAAGCATGACCAGGTTTTAAAGAGAACCTATTTACAAAAAAGTACCAAAACTAGGTTTTACAGGGACCTATTACCAACATAAATGATCAAATAAAATAGCTTTCAAAACACTGATCTGAAAGTAAACCGACAGAATCAGCAACCTGAACAACCTCCCAGACCAGTAACCAGTAAACCAGAATAGGAACTAGATTACTGACCCCCAAAAAACCAGTCAGCAAAAGGGATCATCAAATTTTCCTTTTGAATTAAGGTTTTTTTTACACGATCAAAGATTCATATCTAGAGGGGGGACCAAAAGCTTAGACTTCTTTCTCTTAACTGCTGTCCATCCGTCCTCTACCTTTGCTGCCTCAACAATCCATGCCTCAGAAGACAATGGTCCTTGGAGCCTAGTGGGCATAGAAGTTGCAACAAAATCCTTGTGAGAACCAGACATAGTCTGGATCTTAGAGGGATCCTCTGAAATAGGGGAAGAGACCACCACCTCCACCACTAGCTCAACAAGATCACTAACCACTGCCTCTGCATGGGCTTCATTAGAATTTTTCACCAAAGATTCATCTTCAACCTCTAAGTTAGATTGAATACTTTCCTTAGTCTCTGACTTAGAATCAGTTAGAGCTTCCATAGATTATTTTTCAATGTTATGTTCAGAGGAAACCTCGGGCCACCAAGAAGGTGGACGTCTAGACTTGGATTTCCCAGCTACACAACGAGCAACAATATGACCCATCAGGTGGCACTTCCTACACCGAAAAGGGATCCCCTCATAATCCAAAATTTGTGTCCAGGTACCCCTTGGGGATTCTAGGCTAATCACCTCAGGAAGGCCCTTAGAAACATCCAAATCTACAAGAAATCAAGCGCAAGTCGAGTGGTGAAAATCTATAAGACCTTCTTTCACAAATAAAAAATCCCCTATAGCATTTCCAATGGTTTTAAGAATTGACTCATGCCACAAATGTATTGGAAGATAAGGGAGTTGCACCCATATAGGGAGCTTGTTAAAGGAATTCAAGAGAGGATTAAAATCCTTATGCCAAGGTTTGGCCATGAGAGGATATATGCCCTGCCAAGAAAAATTATTGTGGCACAATATAATCTTCCTGTCTTTAGAGCAGTGGAAGAAAACTATAAAAAAACCCCTGGTGCAAGGGAGGATTTGGGCATCATTTTCAATAAGTGGCATCCAATTCTTTGAGGACCATCTCTTTAGATCTACGTAAGAGGGCCAAAAGCCATGAAAACAAAAAATAGCAGCACAAGAGGAAAACCGTTCTTCCCTTTGGATGATTTCTTCCACTGAATTAGGGTCTACAGTTACCCTAATAGGTTTTAAAGCACTTATAGGCGATACATAGGAAGGCCCAAATGATGGATGAGGTTGAGCATTGTGTAGACCCACTTCAAAGGCCACCACATCCATGAAAGTTCTTCCCCCAGATCCATAGCTTGAACCAGAAGCATGGGGTCCATTAGTAGGATGCAAGGTCGTAGTAGCTCCTCCCCCCATTGAAAAAATCACTTTAGGGGTACTCAAAACCCTCCCCCCAAAAGCAAAGGAAACCCCATCCATTGTGGTAGCCACAGCCACACCTTCCACTAGATTCACGACAACCGATTTCAAATTTTGAGGTCACGCACGCATAGGAGCCATTGTTCTTGAGCTCCACTATAGATTTACTTTAATTGTTATTAGTTTAGGTGAAATATCAAAACTTAGAACCTCCTTAGGGTTATTACATGATTGTGTTAGACTAGAGGCTTTGGAACCATCCTTAGCATAGTGTATTATGGTATGTGATCCCCTAATCGAGTCTATCAGATCCCCATATTATTCATGTTCCTACTTCACAAGTGTGTCTTTAATCATAAGTGTATGGTATTATTTATCTTCTCCAAGTTAGGATTGATTTATAAACATAATTCATTCTTTATTGCATACATTCTAGTAAACCTAACATGAATCTAACTCTTGTAAGTTTTTCTTCACTGATTTCATCATTTTATAATTTTATTTTTCATATATTTACGATGTTGGGTCAACTATATCTATATAGTACTAACTTATATGTGAAAATTTAATAGATATTCACATCAAAATAACTATGTTCTATTTATATAGGTTTTCCACAATTCCAATTCAGACTACTAATTCAACCCAATCGACCCTATACATTTTTAAGCATTATAATTAGACTACTAAGTTGACCCAATTGACCCTATGTTGAGCATAGTCATTGATGTTTGGTTATCATTAATGTCAAAGAGAGTATGTGGTACTAATTAATTAATGATAAATTGATCAAATTGATGGATTGGAGAAATATGGCACATTTGTAGGTTTGTAAGGACAAATAAGTAGTTATGAGGCATTCATAGATGTTTTAGTGAATTTTTGGTATATCACTTGATCATTTAGAAAGAGAAACATGCATATTATAGCTTAAGAGAAGCTAGACCATCACTACACATCATGAAAATATGATTTAACTAAAAATTTTGTGTATTTCTTTTAGGTACTCAAAAATTCAACTGAGGTCAAATGTTTTCATGTAGATGTTGTCTAAAGTACCAAGAAAGTACCCTAAAAATTTAGACTCTTGAATTTATTTATATCTCAAGTTATAAACCTTCAAAGTTTCTCTTGCAGACTATGATGGGCCATATACCATCAAGTTTAACTATGATGAGATTTGAGGTCACTAGTCAATATATCTAATAGTGAGAGTTCATCATCCATATCTTGATCCAATGGTGTGTGTGAATTAAAATTGTCAAAGGTTCCTAAGATTAAATTTTATTTTGACATGTGTCTCAATATTATTGAGTTGACAAAAGACCAATAGTTCATAAGGGTTCATATAGATAGAGATCGACAGTGTGGGTCAAGTCAAATGTGCAAAAGGCATGTAGAGCTACCAAGTGGCACAATCACAAGATCTTTGATCTTAAATTAATGGTGATTTTTACAAGATAAAGACCAAGTTGATCCAAGGAGATTTATGGTGTGTATTTATCCATAGTTTCCATAGAGTATGAGATGATGTTAAAGTGCTTGATGTTTTGTGTCTGAATAATGACTGTTGGAATTCAAATATTCAAATTTATAAGGAAAAACCAATATTTTATTTTTGAGCTATATCTTTTGATCTAGGTAGAATTTGCTAATGGAGTAAAAGGAAAAGTTGAAAAGGAATTCAAGGCACATCAATAAAATCTAGTTAGAAGGTTTGAATTTTTTTATATTTGAAGTTATTCATCTTTAAAGTTAAATATTTGTTCATTCATGGTGTTACTACGTAAAAAAATTTGATTGAGAAAATTATGCTTTAGAAAAAAAATGTTTTTACAAATGTATTCATATGAAGATAACATATGGTTATATGGAGTGGACCCAAGTATTTTAAAGTGATCATATGTTCTTAACTTGTTTGATGAATTTTTAAATGGATGAATAAATCTCCATGAGACCTATAAGGGATACCTAGGCCTAATTAAAAGGCATATATACTTAAGTGTGACCCATGGATACTATGACTAACCTATGAGGATGGTATTAAGATATGTGTTAGTATGATATATGTCTTAAGGGTTAAGACAAGTATTATGAATGAGATAGAAGTTGATATGCATGAATAATCTATAAATAATGAAGACCAAGGTAATGGTTTCTAGACTTGAATGTGTATGAATAGAGAGAGTTGAAGATATATATGAAGGAAAGAGATCAAAAGGAGTGTGATCAGTGGATAGAATGAAGTATAGAGTAGATTTAGGATGAAAGAAGAAGCCTAGAGTGATCCAAAAAAGAATGTTTGAATGCATTGCTTGTATGAATAAGTTTGAGGGTGTGTGATGAGTTGTTTTAGAGATTTAGAAGGGTGAATAAGAGTGAAAACAAGATAATTACATCATCAAGTGTAGAAAACATCAAATCAAAGGTGGAGATTAGATCAAGGTAGCTAATTGGTTGTTTAGTTACTTATGGGGTTGGTTCCTCCTTATGGGATGGGTGTCTCACTAAATTAATAGATGGTTATTCCTTGATAAGTTGGTGCTATTCTAAATTTGGATCTTGTTATTATAGGATTGTAGTCTATTTTTTAGGTTCTAGTCGGTTTTATTCTCCAAGAAGGTTTCCCACATAGATATTATGTTATGTGTGTGATCTTACTTATCTTTATTGGTCATTACTATAAATAATGTGCATGCTTCATGAATTATAATGTTATTTGGTTAAGGGTTTGAAAGGATTAGAGTTGAATTTGGAATTATCTAGCATCACTAATTCACCCCCCTCTCAGTGATTATACCTCCAACAATTGGTATCAGAGAAACACCTTCATTATAAGTTTAACCACTTAAAGTTGATCTAGGGTACAATATGTAAAGTCAATAAAACTAGGGTTTATTTAAAAAACAAGCACCATTGTTCAATGGGTCAAATTATTATTTTTAGAGTACAAGGATAAGGACATACATTATGTCTCTAGGGTTTGATATTTAACAATCTAACATGGATGGTTACACTACACTAGCTACTCCTCCAATTAGTGATACTGATAAGAAGTTGAGTGAAAATAATTCTAAAGTTATGAATGCTATCATTTGTTGTCTTTATGAGGTTGAGTTCACCAAAGTGATCCATTATAAGTCTACAAAAGATATTTGAGACAAATTATAGACTATCTATGAAGGATACTCAAAGGTAAAATTGAATAAATTATAGACCTAATGAAGATAATTTTAAGGTCTCAAAATGAAGGAAGAAGATACTATGGCATCTTATCTTCTGAGGTTTGATGAGGTAGTAAACATGATCAGAGGTCTTGTAGAAGTGATTGGTGAATCCAATATAGTACATAAGGCATTGGTGAATCTTACACTCAAGTTTGATTCAATGGTTGTTTATATAGAATAAAGTCATGATCTCACTCAGTTGAAGATGGATGAACTGAATGGCATCCTTAATACCTATGAGATGACAGTTGTTGAGGATAGAACTCCTAAGAAGGAAGCAACCTTCAAGGTAATCAAGGAAGCCAAGAATAACAAGTTAAGTATCGAATATTTTGATCTTAGTGAAGATCAAATTAAAGCCATGATTGTAAGAAAATTGAATGTAGGATTAGGTAAGTATGAAGGAAAACTTCCTTTAATTTTTTTTTCATGTGGTAAAGTTGGTATTTTTTAGTTATATGTCTAGATATAGGCATGCTAAAACATAAAAAAGATATAAAAAATATCATGAAGATGAACAAAATATATTGAGGGTTCTATCAAGTACAAAAAGCTATTTAGTAAGAAACATGGAAATAAGGAATCATACAAAGGTAGTAAGATCCTTTACCATGAAGAATATAGTAACTCATCTACAAAAGAATAAGTAAACACATCTAAAAGTGATGATTCTTTTCATAATGATGACAAGGAGACATTATTCATGACCTTTAGTGATAATGTAGGTGAATGTTATTTAAGTAGAGATTTCTTTGGTGGAGATAAATCAAAGGAAGAAGATGAGAAAGTCACTCTTGAAGATAAATATCTATATACTATGGAAGAAATGAAGATACTACAAAGAAATAATAGGAAATAATATTCCTTAATCAAATCCTATGAGGAACAAATTGGAATTTTGGAAGGAACACTAAGTAATGGAGTCAAGGAGCATGATGAGATCACACAAATAGCTTGAAACTTACGTTTGTACTCTTAATGAATAAGTAAAGAGTAAATATGAAGAGTGTATCATGTATTAATCAGAAATAGAGTCTTTATAGATGAAATGAAATCATGTTATGATCAAAGATACAATTGATGAATGTTCTTGATGATCTAAAAACTGAGAAGAAAAAGAAAAAATAAATGATGTCTCAAATCAAGGACTATAAAGAATAATTTATTGTGTTTGAAGAAATATTGGATGATGACACTAGGGAACATGTAGATACTATCAAGAATCTCAACAGTCAATTGGAAACTATGTCTACAAGCCTAAAAACTAAAGAAGATGAGAGCTTAAGGTATGCAATTGAAATTGATTCATTAAAAATTGATTTAGATAAGAAATATTGTAAGGTGAAGTCATTTGTGATGTTTGAAAATATCTCAAATGATCTTGATAATATTTTGAGTAGTTAAAATCATGTAAGTGATAGAACTTGTCTTGGATACAAAGAAGAACAAAAGCATGTAACTCAAGATAAGATAAAGGATAATGTGAATAAGGACAATCAAAATTTGAAGATCAATCATCATTCAAGGAATGAATATGTTGGTAGAATGATGAAAAATTAGATACGACAATCAAATTCTATGAGGTATGAAAATTTCAATGGTCATTATTACTCCTAAAATCAGTTTGGTCATAGGTCAAAAGATTGTAAAAGTTCCTCAAGGAATGAATTTGCATGAAATTATGAGCTAAACAATAGAAAGCATGAATAACATAATCACTCAAGATATTTAATAGGTTCACAAGGAAAGAATGGCATCTTTTGCTACAAGTTTCAGGGATTTGGTCATATTACAAAGTTTTATAATATCTTCATGAGGAGACCAAATGATCAACTACATGAAAAATTCATGAAACTTTAAGGAATAATAATGTATATCTATCACAAGTCATGTACAATATAAGAAACCTCATTTGTTTAAAATGTCATGAGAGAGGTCACATAACAAGGTTCTATAAGAATTATCAATATTCTACTTCAAAAATTATCAATCCTGACATGAAGAGAAAGAGTCTTAGTGAATGGAGGCATAAGAAGGTAAATGAAAAATAGGATCAAAATGAATTATTTGACATGATAGAATAGGGAACAAGTTAAATTATCAAATAACAAGCCTTATCTACCCAAATATACAAGGAAATCAAGCAAGATCTTAAGATAAAAGAAAATAATAAGGTTGAGAACTCATTCAGAGACAATCTGAAGATGAGGAAGGACTGCAAGTCAAGTGAGAGCAAGGAGATATTGGAATCTCTTGAGTTTTGGGATTTTTATTCCCTCTATGACAAGTGGGTGTCTCTACATATGCTTCTTATGAGACATTTTTTTGTGTGGAAACAATTATGTGTGCTCTAGGTAATGATCAAAGTGTCAATTAGTATAGAGCTTGAAGGCAAAGGGTAAGCAAAATATTGTGAAAGATAAGCTTGTTGATGAAGGAATTTGAGAAGGTTAAATCAGTTTGGATGCTAGCTCAAGATATTAATTAGTCAAGATAAGAATATCATTTGAAGATGTTTTTAGCTAATGGGGAGCTAACTCAGTTAGTTTGTGTGGCTTGAAGAAGATGTGCATGATGTGAGTGGGATCATATGTTAGATGTTTTAGTCATGATGAAATGTGAAGATGTCTACTCAAGAAGATTGATATTATGACTTGAAAAAACCAAGTCATGTATTTTGACAAGGTATTGAATTTTCATGCATGAGTAAAGGGAACTTATGAGTTATATAGGTAGATAGGTCTAAGGATCAGAAAAGCTCAAGTTCAAATTGGTGTATGTCAAAGAATAGATGACATGAGATGGAGCTTGATGTTAAAGGGATATTTTGAATCTCTGTGAGTAGTTTTTTAGGTTCAAGGATTAGAGAAATCTAAGTTTAGATTGGTACATATCAAAGGGGGATTATTTGACTCATGTAAGTACCTTGAGCATCTTAAATAATATTTGAATGCATACATAATATTAATGAATGATTATTGGCATGTTGAGAAAGAGACCCTTTGTCATTAATTTTAAAGGGGGAGAAAGATTAGACTGAAGAAGTTTAAATGAGCATGAAGTCATTCTGAGGGTGTTTTACCATCAATGACAAAGGGGGAGACTGTTTATTATAGTCATTGATGTTTGGTTTCCATTGATGTCAAAGAGAGCATGTGGTACTAATGAATTAATAAAAAAGTGATCAGATTGATATATTGGAGAGTTATGGCACATTTGTAGGTCTATAAGGACAATTAAGTAGTTTTAAGGCTTTCATAGATGTCTTGGTGAAATTTTAATAAGCCACTTGATCATTTGTAAAGAGAAACATGCATATTCTAGCTTAAGAGAAGCTATACCATCACTGCACATCATGTAGATATAATTGAACCAACAAGTTTGTGCATTTATTTCAAGTACTTAGAAAGTCAACTAAGATCAAAGGTTTTCATGGAGATTTTTCTTATAGTGCCAAGAAGGTACCCTAACAATTTGGACTCTTGAAGTGCTTTCTAACTAAATTTATAAACCTTCGAAGCTGCTCTTACAAATTGTGATGGGCTAGAGACTGTCAAGTTTAACTATGATGAAATTTGAGGTCACTAGTCAGTAGATCTAATGGTGAGTTTTCATCATCTAGATCTTGATCTAATAGTGCACATGAATTCAAATTGTCAAAGGTTCATAAGATTAAACATTCTTGTGACATATGTCTCAATCTCATCAAGTTGATAGAAAGATCAATGGTTTATGGGGGTTCTTATAGATAGAGATTGATGGTGCAGGTCAAGTCAAAGAGTTAAATGGGTAGAATGCATACAAAGCTACCAAGTGGCACAATTGTGGAAGATCTAATATTATATCAATGGTAAGAGTTGTAAGATAAAGACTAAGCTGATCCAAAGAGATTTATGATGCATATTTATCCACATTTTCTAGGGAGAACTAGATGAGATTAAGGTTCTTGATGTTTAGTGACTGAATAGTGACCATTGGAATTCAAATATTCAATTTATGAGGGAAAACTAGTGCTTAGTTTATAATCTATATCTTTTGATCCAAGTAGAATTTGTTGATGGAGTAAAATAAAAAGTTGAAGAGGACTTCAAGGCACATCTAGATAATCTAGTTAGAAGGTTTGAATATTTATACATTCAATGTTATGGAGCTTTAAATTTAAATATTTATTCATTCATGGTGTTACTACGCACAAAATTCTCTTTGAGCAAATTGTACTTTAGCAGAAGAATGTTTTGATAGATGTATTCACATGAAGATGTCATAAGAGTCATATGGAGTGGAACCAGGTATTTGAAAGTAATCCTATGTTCTTAATTTTACTGATGAAGTGTTAAATGGGTGATTAGTTCTCCATGAGACCTAGAAGGGCTAATAGGACCTAATTAAAAGGCATGGCTACTTAATTGTGACCCATGGATACTATGTCTGACTTGTGAGGATGGTATTGAGCTATGTGTTAACATGTTATATGTCTTAAGGGTTAAGACAAGTATTATGGTTGACTTAGAAGTTGATATGCATGAAAACTCTATAAATAGTGAAGACCAAGGTCATGGTTTCTAGACTTGAATGTGAATGAATAGAGACAACAGAAGATAGAGATGAAGGAAATAAATTAAAGGGAGTGTGTATAGTGGACAGACTAAATTATAGAATAAATTGAGGATGAGAGAAGAATCCTAGAGTGATCCAAAATGGTTAGATACATTAATTGTGTGATCAAGTTTGAGGGTGTGTAATGAGTTGTTTGAGAGAGATAGAAGGGTGAATAAGAGTGCAAGAAAGAGAAGTCCATCATTAGGTATAGAAGACATCAAATCAAAGGTGGAGATTAGATTAAGGTAGTTGAGTGAGTGCTTGGTTGCCTAGGGGGTTGGTTCCTCCTTATGGGATGGGTGTCTCACTAAATTAAGGGATGGGTATTCCTTGATTAGTTTGTGTTGGTCTAAATTTATATCTTATTATTATATTCTAATGGATTTTATTCCTCAAAGGGGTTTCTAATGTAGATCTTATGTTATGTGTGTGATCCTACTTATCTTCCTTATTAATTATTATAAATAATGTGCATGTTTCATGAATGATAATGTTATTAGGTTAAAGGTTTGAAAGGATTGGAATTGAAGTTTGGATTATATATCATAACTGATTCACCCCCCCTCTCAATGATTGTACCTTCAACACCCTGTACATTTTCAAGATGTCAGCAACAGGTTTCTACAAATCTTGGTTGACCTAGTTGATATAATTCATAGAATTTGCAAGTACAAATCAAGGTTCTTCAACAACAATCTTATTATTCTCTGCATCCTCTAACCCACTAAGGTTCATTTTTATCCTTCTTTGTCATTTTTATCATTTTTTACAGTTTTATTTTTCACAAGTTTGAAGTCTTTAAAACTACCCATGTACAATCAACTAGGTTGACCTTATCTATGTAGTTTTGTATTCAATGTGTAGTCTCGAAATCTAGATCGACTCTGTTGATGTAGTTCAATTTCAAAAAAGATTCTTCCACAGTACAGAGGTGGCATTATCAACCTATTTTTGTATTCTCTGCATACACTATCGACTAAATTGACATTGTACTATGTTTCAAAGTTATAATTAAGCCTTATATGCTAGTAATTAGCTCACACTTTTATTTCTTATTGCTTACATGCTTAGAATAGATCACATAGTCTAATTATTTAGTTTTTAATATAACATTTAGTTTCACTATTTTATCTTTTATGCACACACTACCAAATAAAAAAATATCAAAAAGCATTTTAACAATTGTCTACCCAAGGCCTACCTACTTGGATTTCATCACGAAAGGGGAAGTTAACTTGGTTTTTTTGTCAAGTATAAACACATGGTTAATGGTATATTTTGGATAAGCACCCAACACCATTATCACTTTGGTGTGTGAGGTGAGGGGGTAGGTCATAATACCAAGCCAATACCATTACCAATACATATCCCTTTTAGCCCAAACATCTTGAAACCATTATTAGATTGATTTCTAGTTCCTTGCTTACAACCAACTTCTTATCACATATAAAATTATACTCTAATAATCTAGCAACATTCAAGTTAACCACTTAGTTAGATTTTACTTTCCAAGATGACTACTTGTTCTTTGCTCAATTGTATGTTGCACTACAAAAACTTGCATTAGCCAGCATTGATGAAATATTTTGTGTTGTGTGCCTTAATTAGATTATCTTCATTGATCTAATTGATTTTATGTTTCCTTTCATTTCTTTCTTTCAAAATTAATTGCAAAATTTTTGTTGTCTCAGTACATAGTCATTTATATCAACATAGTCTCTTGTAGACTATCTATTTTTTTTACCTACTCTACTAGGTTAACCCAATTGACCTTATACACTTTTTTAACCCTTGTCTGATGTGTTAGGTCAACCCAGTCGACTCTGTATAGTTTTCATACCCTATTTTCTATACTAGGTCAACCTAATCGACACTATATTATTTTTTCCTTCCTTGTCTACTTACCAAGTTCTCAGTTTCACCTTCTTATCATTAAGTTCATTTCTCTCAAATCATCAAGAATTATCCTATAAAAATACTTTTGGATAGCTTAAATCCATTAAGATACCATATAGGATGTTCATTTATTCCTTTATTTTCCTCCCAAGAGCACCATCACTCTTGGGGATCTTCTTCACCTCCTTCATCCATCACTTGTAACATAGTGAAAATCACACCTCAAGATGAAGTTGATGGTGTTTATCCTTTCTATACTTACCAAGATGATTCTCATCTTTAAAACCTTAAAATTAATGTGGGAGAAATTGACACAAGTTTAATCAATAATCCCACTAATAATCCATCTTCTAATAACACTCCCCTAATACCAATTTGGGGACTAATTTTACCAACACCAACCCACCTCCTGATAAAAATCAACTTCTTACCCAAGTTATCCAAAAAATGAACATAATGAAAAAATATAACACCAACCAAATGATACAACTTCAAATCATTTGATTAATATGACTAATCAACCTCTGACTATTCATCCTCAAGCTAATCCCAATTACATTTCTCCACTTCTTAGAGATGCCTCAGGCAATGTTATTCCTCAACCCATAATGAATAAAAAGATGCTCTAAATGTGCCTTTATCTCCCTTCACTATGTCCATTGATATTGGTAACATATCTCCAACTATAAGGTATGATGGGACTAAAGACCTAGTTTCATTTCTCAAAGCCTTTGGAAATATTTACAAAGAGTGGATCCAAACTAATACCTTCACCATTACTAAACTCTTAATCAAAACCTTCACTATTGATGTATGAGAATGGTATAACCAATTACCCCAACATTTTATCTGGTAACTTGAAGATTTGGTTAATACTTTAGTTAAAGAGTTTCAACATAATGATCTTCCTAAAAATTGTCTTAGCCACTTCATCAATGCTAAGCAATCTCCCATTGAATAAAATCATGAATTTATAAAATGATGGAAATTATTGGCCCATAAATCTAACCATAAAATGACTGATGATAACTTCTTAAAACTCTTTATACCCACTTTAACTCCTTATCTTCAATATAAGGTTTGAACCTTTACTCTCCAAACACTTAATAAAGCCCTTGACTAAGCTAAACATCAAGAATTTATCATGAAGTAATTCAAACCTAATCCTAAAATTTTAAAAGGATATTTTCAAACATCTACTAATGATATCACTAGTAATACTCTATAAACCAAACCAAGAGTTTAAAAATCTAATATCCCTTCATCTTCACCAACACCACTTTCTATGCAAAAAATGAAACAACTCTTACTGCCCTCTATACCTTTCACTTATCCTAAGAATCTTCTTGAGTGGTATGACCCTAATAAAATTTTTTGGTTCCATTCCAACATTAGTCATTCCCATGAATCTTATAGAAGGGTCACTAAATTTTTTACATCTTATATGCTTGGTTATTATTTTAATAATGAATCCATGATCAACCTTCATCATCAAGAGTACATCGCTACTTCTAAAAAATGACATGTTTTTAAAGATTTTACTTCTAATATCCAAAATAATTTTTCTAATGCTAATAATCAATAAAATAAAAAGAATTTTTGTGCCATTGATGTTGACTATGATCATTATTATAAAAATTCCCATTATGTTAACACTACCAAGGTCAATTATTATCATAAGCCAACTCACAAAGATCCCATTACCAAACCTAAAAATCCATACTTATAAGAACAACTTATTGAGGATACTAAAACTACTAATCTAACTTCAGAAACACATGAAGAACCACTTCTTCCTTCCAAACCTCCAACCACATTTATTCCCTCAAAATATACTTTACCTCCTAAACCTCGTGTTGGTTCTTCTAAATCTCATTAGAATTTTTTTAAGAACTCAACTATATGCCTTGTAAGATTTCACTTATGGAGTTGGTTCATACCTCACCCTATCATCTCAAGTTCCTTATGTAATAATTAAGAGAAATTAAATATCCATCATCTATATATGAAGAACCACATTCTATTGAATCTTAACCCACCAACATGCATACCATTAAAATTATGTCCTTCATCCAAGCAATTTATTAAATTTATTGAAGAGGACATGATCAATGATGAAATTATTTTCATGCTAATGATCCACCAATTTTATTAATTATCCATTAATACTACCCTCATTCATAAAGTTCTAGTTGATGAAGGCTATGGTATTAATTTGACATCTTTATGGCTTATCTAATAACTTGGTTATAACAAGGATCATCATAAGTAAACTTGTCTTACATACCATGGTTTTGTTAAGACAAATCAAAAGACACTTGGTTGAATTTGTCTTCCATTAACCATTGGACCTAAGGCCATTCAAACTAAGATGATGGTCCTAAATTTAACCCTATCTTTTAAAATACTCCTTGATCACCTATGGACTCATATAATGAGGGTCATTGCTTCTTCTAGTAGCCAATGTATTAAATTCTTACATAATGGAAAATGGTATAAGCATGAGGTTGATCCCAACCCATGGAGTATTCAAATTCCTAATCCTAAATCTCAATATCATATTCCTACCATTCTTAAGATCAATAGTTCTCCTTTACTTGATTTTATCAACATCAATCATGATTTACAACTCACTCTTATAAATTCTAATGATGATAAACCTAATGACTTATAACATACTTGAAATACTACCAAGCTACCTCCCTACATTTCACAATGGCTTCCTCCTTATTTATTACCTAAGGACTATATGTTTCCTCTTATTGATGATATTAATGATTTTCCCCATACATATAATGCTCAAGATCCTTATTTACCTAAATATTCCTTCACTTGCAATGATTTTGGAGTGGAAAAATTATTTCAAGATCCTCTCATCATGTTTCCGCATACATTCAGTAATATTAAGATTTCACCTTCTAAAACTCCCTATAACTCTCAAGAATGTCTAATTTTTCCAACACATAATGATAATTACACAATGGACCAAGCTCAATCTTGAGAATTGTATATCCAACATTATCAAAAAACCTTATCTCAAATTCATTCTTTTAATTAGGATTTCCATACCATTTATATGGATCATGACTTAAATCCCAAAGGTTATGTGCTTCTTACCAATTCTCTGCTTCTTAATACTCCTTAGGTGGTAGATAAAATTATTCCTTATTAATCTCCAAAAATTATTTCATCTCTTTTACCACCTTTAGATCCAATCATTACCTCTAATCCTTCTCTCATCATTGAACCAACCAATACTCCAATATTTTATGATCTATCTACCTCTCCTACTCCCAAGATTACACTTGATGCCAAGGTAACTAATGTTCATCAGATACATTATGAGCATTATCACCATGGTAATAAAATTCTAGATCTTGAAGTAAATGTTGAGATTTTTGGTCCTCTTCCCACCTTGACTAGTGATGAAGGTAATCTTAAAATACTTCATTCCTGAGAACCTCAACTTCCTTAACAACATCATAAACTTGGGAATTTTAAAATTATAACCCCTTGTTTCAATAACTTCATTGATAGAATTTATCCTAAAACTATTTCAATCTCTTTTTTACCTAATGCACCATACCATTTCCAATAAGGCAATGCTATGCTTATCAAATAAACCACTTCCATTGAGTATGGTACTCCATCCTATCCTCAAGAAATTACAATATCTCATGAACTCTTACTTATTGAACATGATAATTTTGGCTTATTATTTGATAAGTATCATGAGTTTTTTGCTTGGTCCTATGAGGACATGTCTAGTATTGGCCCTAACATTATGGTGTATAACATAATTACTTATCCTGATTCTAAACCTATGCATAAAAAATAAAGGAAATTTCCATCTGAGGTTTTCACCTTATGTCACAAAAAAATCATCAAACTACTTGATGCTAAATTTATCAAACCATTGGACTACTTTGAATGGTTTTTTAACATCATTCCCTTTTAAAAAAAGGTCACTATGGTTATTTGAATTTATATTTATTTTTATAATCTTAACCTCATTTATCCCAAGGATAACTTCCCTTTACATTAGATAGATGCCATCATTGATTACATAGTTGGTTATGAAATTTTCTCTTATAGATGGCTTCTTGAGCTACAATCAGATTCACATTGACCTAAAGGACCAACATAGGACCACTTTCACCATGGAATGGGGCACCTCTTGCTATGACAAAATGACCTTCATCCTCAAAAATGCTAGATCCACTTACCAATGAGAAATGACCCATATCTTTCATGATCATATCCATAAAATTGTTGAAACCTCTATGGATGACCTCATTGTTAAATCTAAAAGTCATCAAACTCATCTCTCAGATCTTACTATCATATTTACATGTCTTCTCAAATACTAGGTTAGACTAAATCCTTACAAATATGTCTTTGGTATCACATCTAGATAATTGTTAGGATTCCAAGTCTCTCTCTGTGGAATCGATGTTGGCCTTGCTAATATTAGTTCTATCATCAAAATTCCCATTCCTTGATCCATTCCTGATATTCATACTTAGGCAAACTTGGGGAAATTAAATGATTTATCCCCAAAATGGCTTATCATATCCACTCTGTCAATTCTCTTCTTAAGAGAGGTAATGCTTTAGAATGGATGGACCAATGTCAAAAATCCTTTGATAACATGAAATAGTCATTGATTCACCCACCCACACTTTATCCTCCTTCTAATGACCAATCCTTGATTATATATACTTCTTCCACACCTATATCAGTTGGGTCAATGCTTGCCCAATAAGATGATACTAGAAGAGAGTATGCCATTTACTATATTAGCTAAGGCCTCATCATTTATGAAACATATTATACCAAATTTGAAATTGATTTCCTCGCTATCTATTTCATAGTTGAAAAGCTTTACCATTACATGCTTTACTAGACTACTTATGTCATCATTCATTTCGGCCACCTTCATCACTTCTTCTCCAAAGCATTTCTTCTTGGAGATATAACTAGCAAATGGATGGTCCTCCATATGGAATTTGATCTCCACATCATGAATCAAAAATATTTTAAAGGACAAGTCATAGCTAATCAACTTGTTGTAAGTCATGTGCCAGCTACCAATCACCTTTAATATAGTCTTCTAGATGATAATATTCTCTATATTGAAGTTCTCATTCAAGATATCTCACTTAGATATTAATTTCATAACTTTACCACTAATATTGAAGCTAATGACCTTGATGAATCTACTATTTCCCCTGATACTAATAAACCCAAAGTAGTTATCGAAGAGCTCCCTAAAATTAATGTTGACTTACATGAGGATACTTGGACCCTTCACTTTGATGGTGCTAAATTCCTTCAAGGAGATAGGGTAGGCTTTATTCTTCAAGTCCTATTGGTAAGATCATACCTTTAGATTTTCATTTAACATTTAATGTCACCAATA
Organism: Torreya grandis; assembly: GCA_037957365.1. Classification (NCBI taxonomy): domain Eukaryota; kingdom Viridiplantae; phylum Streptophyta; class Pinopsida; order Cupressales; family Taxaceae; genus Torreya; species Torreya grandis. The sequence goes on along the minus strand of JARHVA010002093.1, from coordinate 2,354,520 downwards.
ATATGGTTGAATACAAAGCCCTCATCTTATGCATGAGTGTTTCTCTTGATCTAGACATTTAATATTTGCATTCTTTAAGTGATTCCTAGCTTATTTTTGGTCAAGTAAATGGTGATTACCAATGAAAAAGCAAAAATATCATTACCTATAATTAAATTTAAACCACCCTCACTAAATATTTTATCTCTTTCACCATTGAGCCTATCCCTTGAGATCAAAATTCCATAGTTTATTCCCTATCTTCTTCAACTTCTCTCTTTCATCCATACCAAGTTATTTTCAATCTTACTTTTCCTATACAAATAAAAAAATATCCATCGTCTATTCAACCACTAGTTTCACTTATCTACCATATCAAGGCTATTACCATTTTATAAATCCCATGGTATAAAGACATCATTCAATTCTTAGAACATCAAACTTATCCTCTTAACTTAGACTCATGCAAAAAAAACATGTATGTATAAACAAACTTTCAAGTATGTATTTTAATATAACATCCTTTATTATCACAATGTTGAAGGTACCTTGCTTTATTGTCTTGTGAAAGATGAGGTCCCTCTTCTTGAACAAGCACATGGGGGAATTCATGGTGGCCACTATAGCAAACATGTTAAAACCTGCAAATGCCTATGTATGGGTTACTTTTGGCCTACTCTTGAAAATGATTCAATCAAATTCACTAAAAAATGTACTCCTTACCAACTTCATGATGATATAATTCATTAAACCCTAGTTGAGCTTCAAATTTTTTAATATCCTTGGACATTTTTCATTTTGGGATTAGATATCATTCACAAATTACCTCGCTCCCAAGATGGGCATGTTTTTATCATCACTTCTACCAAATATTTTACCAAATGGATTCAAGCCATGACCCTTTTTAATGTCACTGATAACAACATCACCAAATTCATTCTTAATCAAATCATTTGTAATGTTGGTATTCCCCATACTATTATTTCAAATAATGGTGGTAACTTCAAAAATAAGGATGTTAAATGGCTTTGTGTTAAATTCAAGATCAATCAAAAAATTTACATGCCTTACCATCCATAATGCAACGGTCAAGCTGAGACCACTAAAAAAATTATTAACAAAATTCTCTATTAAAAAATTCATGAAAACCACATATATTTGCACATTAACATATATCCTACTATTTGGGCCTATCAGACTAGCATATCTACTGCCACTGCAGTAATGCCATTCTATCTAGTCTATGGTTTTGAATTAGTTCTTCCATTGGAAGTTGAGATTCCCTCTCTTCATATATATCTTCATGGTATAATTATCAATGAATAATTATGTAATGCTTTATTTCATGATCTTGATCTCCTTGATGAACATCATCTTTTTATCTTAAAAAATAACCACCAATATAAGGCTCATATTGCCAAACAACATAACAAATGTGTCAAAATTTACACATTTAATTTTGGTGATCTTGTCCTTAAATTAGATTAAAGCCATGATAAAGAAGGTAAATACACCCAAAAATGGTGGGGTCTCTATTTAGTCAAAGATATTATTAGTCCAAGAACTTATCAACTTCAAACTAATGAAGGCCATGTTTTCAAAGATCCTACCAATGCACAATTCCTTATAAAGTACTTTGCCTAAACATTTCCTTTTTTTCATGCTTTCTATATACATCTATCTAATAATTTTTGCATGTTACTTACATGGGTCTCTCCCTCTATTGTAGTTCTCTCTCTTTTATTAAAAACCTTTAGTACTTATTAAAAACCGTGGATAGGACCTGGTCTTCCTCATGATGTACCTATTGATCAAATTTGACTTTTAGGTCAAATTGGGGCACCCCTAGTAAAAAATATGGATCTTTAGGTCTATAATAGGGTATAAAATATTTTAATTATGTATTTTATAGGTTAATTTATGTCAACTAATGTTATATTACCTTTTATGTCCTTATACCATTTTTGGGTCATTTAAGGGGTCAAAAAGGTGCATTTAATGATTTGTACGGGTTTATTAGGAAATTTTAAGGTCCAAATAGATTATATAATGCCCTATGTGTCCAAAAAGGTCTTAAGTAACTGAAATAACTGAAAATATGGTAGGTTGTTCAGATAAAAGTTAGTTTTCTTAAGGAAAAAGGAGAGATTGACACTTGCATGACCTCTTTGGGAAGTGTGCCCCTTGGAAAAGTTTTAAATGTGATTATTTAGCTTCCAAAATCTTAGTTACACATTTTTTTTGCTTTTAAAGTGTCATTTTTGGACCAAAACTATTCTACCCTTTTCTTGCCTTTCTAGACATGCAAAAGTGACTTACATGTTTGTACTTGGTACGGCTAATAGAAAGAGTTTCAAGAAGAATGATTTTGTTAGGTTGTTTTAAATTAATATAAATTAATTTTAATAGAATTAAGTTTGATAATAATCAACTATGATTTATGAAACATTCATTTGAAGTTGACTGTGCAAATCTACCTATCAATTTGTGAACCCTTCAGGTTTTTGTTTTGGTTTGAAGAAGTCCATACAATATAGTCACTAAGATTGCTTCCAGATCATGTTGAATTATTTTTAAAATTATACCCACACTTAATTTAATTTTTAATAAGGTTTTGATATGCTAATCATCTCAATTTGTAGGAAGCTACAATTTTTTGAGTTATGGGTGATTTTCACCATTTTCAAGAGTTTTTGTGCTTTGTAAATAGATTCATAAGGTTTTTATAGATTCATATACATGTTTTAAAGGTATATTTTACCCCAATTTTCACCTTCCATCCAATTCTCCTTGATTCTCATGGTTGTAAACCCATGCCTCCACCATACTAGACTAGTCATCCAACCCTCCACCTACTCTATTCACATGTGCAAGTGATTTTCACATTAAAAGAGAAGTTTTATAAAAAATTTAAAGTTTTTCATTGGTGTAAATTATGAATTTTAAGGTTTGACATTGATTTTGGTTTGTTCTTGAAACCACTCATCTACCCATGTTACTACATTCTGCATTTACACCTACATACATTCTATATGCACTTACAGGAGCTTTTGATGATGTCATGTTGAGAGGGTGAAGGATTGATATTGTTTTTAATCTATTAATACTTATAAAAATTCATTTAAATTCTTGGTAAATTCATATAAGTGTCTAAAAAATTGCACACTTTGTACACTATCCTTCCTTCTACTCGTTACCTATGTGCAATGATCACCTACAAGTGGTGTCAATAGTAAGTTGAAGTGTCATATGGGAAGATAAACTAATGGTGAAAAATTATTGGGATTTAAAACATGTTATGTGGATTATGAAATATATTTTATAGATTTGGAGTGGAAAATGAAAGGATAGATTGATCTCAAGCAAAAGAGGATTGTATTTAGCGATCTAGTCCCTAAAAGAGCAAAATAGAGGACCTAAGAGTTTTGTGGAAGATCTACAATAGGGTTACAATTGAATTTTGATGTATCTCATGACCTAGTTTGGTAATATATATCAAGGAAAATAGAATTAAAAAGTATAAGAGGTAGAGGATAAGAAGAGGTTAGCAAATTGAGGAGCCCAAAATAACATTTTATGTACTAAAATCAATTAGTAAAACCTACATGAATGTGCCCCAAAAGAGACCTTTCAACCCAATGTCGTGCCTTCATGTTTAAATGGATTTAATGGTGGAAAAAAATCATGATAAGGTGAATAATGAACCATCATATGAGGTTTGTATGTAATTATTGAGTTTCTTTATATCTACAAGTACCCCTTTGAAGGCAAAAGGCACCTACAGTCATTACTTGTTGACTGAGGCAAATTGTGAACAAGGTAAAGGTTCAAAAGGATGACCTTAGATTAGGTAGGGTGAAAACAAGTGAATAAAATTATGTGTTAAGTTACTCTAAATAATTCTCAATGATCCCTTAAACCATGTTTCAATTTTTAATCATGAAAAATAAACCTCAAGAGTACATTAGATAGAGTATACAGTCATTCACCTATGATTGGTATTAGTGAGCTTTTCAACCTCCAAGTGATGGTATAGAAAATTTGGGTGAATTAATAGGTTTAAATAATTTTTAATGATATTATAATGTTATGGGAGGACTCATGACCTCTATCAAACACCACTATAGGTATCCCTTATCTAAAATATGCACTTACAACCACTTTAAGTGACCATGAGAAATAATGAGTAGGTTTGGGATTCAAAATGATGAGTTATGAATACATACACATTATTAAAGGCCATGATGACATATATACACCCTTATAAATACATTAAAATATTATATAGGCCTATTAAGTCCCTAACATCACCTACAACCCTATATATAGAGATATAGGCAGTGAGTTAGGAATAGGGTATTCTTGGTGCTAAAAGAGACTATGTTGGTGAGGTTTGGCATATAAAAAGTGGATAAGTTACCCTAGAGGAATCCATATGATTTTTTAGACATTATTTAAATATTTATTCATGATAAAAACCTACAGGGGTCTATTTTCAAGCAAAACATAGTCACATTCAACTATGATTGAGCAGGTAGAGATCAAAGAGAGTATGAGTGATCCATGAGAGGTCAAAATGGGTAAAAAAGACTATAACACATTAATAATGATTATTAAAACCTATATAATATCTTATCATATACAAAAAATAAAATGGAGGTCCTTTAATCATTAAAACATATTTCAAAGTACAAACCCTGCATTTTGTGTTCTTTACATAGTCTACCTTGGAAATTTAAGGAGTTGAAAGGTCTAATAATGAAATAAAGGGATGAATTTTTGTGTAGATAATATTTATTACCTATATAATCATATAAAAATTTTATATTATTTGATAAAATAGGGTAATTACCCCTATTATATCTTAGATAGGGTGTACTTCCCCTTGTGCATAGATAGGTAGTTTGGAGAGAGGAGGTAAAATGGATGAACTAGGAATAGGGGAGACATTGTATAGAGGTGTGAAAAGTTAAATTAAACCTAATAAATATTATAAAACAAGGAAAAGAGAGAATAAACCAGAAATAATGCTCTGCACCTTCAAGGATACAATGGGGTTTAGAAGTAAGGTTTATGTCTAAAAGCCAAATAAAAGACCAACTTCTTTTCCAGCCTTGGTAAAACACTCAAATTAATTTTAACATGTTTTTTAGGTCATTATATATGTTTAAAATATTTTATTAGGTATCAAAATCCATTAAAGGCTGGTTTAGGCTTAAGGTGTAGTCAGGCCTAAAGGCAAGATTAAGGCCTAGAGGTCCAAACAGGGAGTCATTTTCATTTCCAACATGAAGAAATAATATAAATTAATTGGTACATTTTAATGGGATGTATAAATATGTTTTAAATATTTTGGAAGTCAAATAAATCATTAGGAAGCCATTTTTAGCTCGAAAACCACTCAAACTTGTAGGAAAGAAGAAAATGAGCTCGATAGGGCAAGATTGGAAGATTATATCTTTCATGATGATTTTCATGGGGGACATATAATTTTATAAAAGTTATATGGGTTATTTAAAAACAAACTTGTGAATTTTTTTTGAATTTTGGATGTCCAAACTTTATGAACCAACCTTAAGACCAAAATAGGCCTAAAACCCTACTACCCTTGTAGAGATCAATTTGAGAAAATGGAGTTGTATAGATATAAAAATAGAATATTTTTAAAATAAAAAGGATTGGATGTTTTTAAGTACTTATTTAGGATACTCCCCATGACTTTTTATCATACGGATTCATATAGATGGGGGAAAATAGGGTTTTTCTCACTATTGTATCTATTAGATAGGGTATAAGAGGAGTTAAGAGATGAAACTTTTTTTGGAGATAATATTTATAATTTTAATAACTTATAATATTTTTTTCATTCCCTGAATCAACTTCTAAGTTCCCCAACCAAGTGTTTCAACTCAGCTAGTCAAAACTGACCTATTGGACAAGCTAGTGAAGAAGATGGAAAACTTCAAGTGAGCTGAATTTAAGGTGTATATAATGATTATAAGGAAATTGGGGGTCTTGAAAATTTTAATTCACTCCCTCCCATTAATTTTCATGGGAAAATAAATCCAATTTTGAGGCCAAGTGGGCAGGGTGCATGAAAGAGCAATTTTCTAAACAACAAATGATGATTGTTCCTTCCCAGTGATTCAAGAGGACCATGCCTAAAACCAATGCATGGATAGGAATGATTGAGAACCTTAATATTATTTCCAATAATTTTAATCTATTTTAATTAGTTAAAAGGTGTTAAAATAGGCCTAATCATGCAAGGATTTTTTCTAAGCCAGAATGAGGAGTTTCTTGCCACTTTTAATGAAGTTTGTGACTTGGATTGACACTTGGAGATCTTGATCTTGCATGGTTATAAACATACCTTATTCTCATACATGTATAACTTATTTTATAATATTTAAAATTGTATTTTTTACCCTTTTACTTCTCTTTTCATCTCTCTCTCTCAAGTTCTATAAATGCTACCATTTTTGGCATTGTATTGGATGTTCCACCTGAGTATGGTGAAGCCATGCTCATTTTTATACCTTTTGATCAATAAAAATACTAATTTTAACCTCTTCCATGAATTTTAATAAGTGTGTTATACTTTTATGATGAATCTTGTTTAGTGAAGACTATGGATTCCTAACATGTGGTCTCATTCTTGCACCTTATTTGTAGTTGGAAAGCTTCTTCTTGTAGGGCATGTGAAGTATTTTAGGATATGACAGAGTTTAAATGATTTAGTCTCTTCATTACTGACATTAAATACATATTTTATAGTTCTCCTATATTTTCACATGCATCCATAACCCTATAATGTAACATTGATGTGAGAAGATGAATATTGAAGAAGTGTATACTTAGTTTGTCCTTTGATTTCAAGTGTAATTTTCATATGGTTGGATGTCATCAATAAATTTGGTGTATCACCCCAATCAGGTTAGTTTTTTTTAGTTTTCTCTCTCCCTTTTCACCCCCCAAAGTTAGTAGTAATTTCAATCCAAATTGGTACATCAAGGGAACTATCCCCTTAGGTTGCCTCCAAGCCTAGATATGATTCCATTGTGATACTTGGATGAGGAGAGATTTTTCATCACATAAAATGGTGAAAATACAAGTGAAAATAGTACCATATCCCTCTTATGTCATGGTTCATGTGTCCCATTATGCCTTATTCAACTATTCCTAACTGAAAAGTGGCAAGCTCCTTAGAAAAAGGGTAGTTTTCTTGAAAAAAGAGAAGTTTTATTGAGTTTTATGGACTTGTGTGGACTTATAAAATTGGGGAAATTTTAGGAGTGTCCCTTGGTATTCCACACACTTGTTTCAATGATTATTTTGATCAGAAGCTCAAAAAAATGAAGAACTCCACTTATCTCTCCTTCCACTAGGCTTGGCAAGCAAAAGTAGTCTTCAAGTTTGTACTTGGTATGGTCAAGATGAGAGGTTTTCAGAAAAATGATCTAAGAGATTCAGATTAATTTTTACATTTGGTTGTAGAGGAATGGTGTCATGTGCTTTATTAACCATTCCTAAGAAGTTAGACTATCTAGTTTGCTTATTAATATGTGCACCCTATAGGTTTTGCCTTATTTTGGGTAAATCCATAAAATTAACCTAATGATGTTGTTTCTAGATTATTATTAATCCATAATAAAATTATACCCATTATTTTTATAATGTTTAAATATGTTTGGATATGCAAATCATCTCAGGTTGCAAGTGAATGTGTCATTTTATGTTGTAGGCAGTTTTCACCATTTACAAGATTTATTACTTTCATAGTGGTTTAGAAGATGAGGATAAGTTGGTTTACATGTTTATAATGTTATCTTTATCACCTTAACCTCTAAATCTCTTTTTACAAGGCAAATCTTCATGGAATTATAGTCAAATGCAACATATTCAATTAGGCAACCATGAATGTACATTTACAAGCATCTCTTGGAAGTGTGCCACATTGAAATATATTTTTTGAAACATGTTTCAACACCTTGATAATTATGATCAACCAATTTTTTAATTGGTAAAGATTCTTGGTCTATTAATGAGGCCTAAATAATACACATTGTCCATATTCTAATCACTACATGCATAACAACTCAGAATTTTCCCCTACAGGTGTCCTCTTGGAAACCAAGCATTTTGTAAATGATAATTTTAGATAGGTATGGTCCTTGACAATCAAATTAGTCTATTTGAAAGTTTTTATACTATTTTAAAAATCATAAATTTCAAAAAATAGGCACCTTGTCCATGCTTTCAAATTTGTTACCTATGTATGAAGATAATCACCTACAAGTGGTGAAAATAGAGGACTGAGGTACTCAATGGCATGTTAAAGCGTGTAATGAAACTTTTATTAGAGTCATAGGGTGTTAAGGATATCATGAAACACATTTTTTAAATTATAATTGGATAGACAATAGGGCATTTTATCTCTAAAGGTGAAATGAAAATGTTCAGGCCCCTTGTCCCTGAAATAGGAAAATAGAGGTTCAAGCCATTTTATAAATATCTTATAAAGGTGTTGTAAATAGTTTTGAAGCTTATAAATGTCCTTGAATTGTTTCTATATCATATGATCACATATTTTAAAAATAAGGAGGTGATTTATCCCTGTGTATTTCTTACTAGGAAGCCTTGAGGATGTTCCTTGAACCACTATTCTTAGGTAGTGATTACCTACATGTTTGAGCTATAAAGAGACATTTTTCCACCAAGATTGAAAACTAGACATTTTCCCCATGATTATAGGGTTATAATATTTTAAATTACAATTTTTTACCTAATATATCATCAAATAGGATCTTAAGATGTGTTTAGACCCCTAAATACACCTACAAGTGTCTACACCATGCACATATGCACATATCAACTGACTGTGAGTTTTATATCATCCATGAGAAGGAATTTAGTATATAAAAATAAAAATTATACTATGGAAGATGTTTTAAAATATTTTATATGATCCAATGGTGTTTTGTATCCTATCAAGCAAAGAATCAACACCTACAAGGATACTAGTCACAACACAATTGACCATGTTTGGCTGTGGCAATAGTGAGTAGATTTGAAGACTATGAGTGTTGTAATGTATAGTACAAGGTGAAAAATAATTAAAAAAGGTGATAAATGAAAATTTAAAGAATAAATAATTTTTTCCCAATGTTACAAGGTAAAAATAAATCTAGGTATACCTGTAGGATTCATTAGTTAGGAAGACAGACAAGAAACACAATCAAAACATAGTAAGCAAATAATGAGCCAAGGTTATTGATTTTGAAGTTGGAATTGAAATTATATTAAGTTAATTATATTTTATAATTTCCAAAATAATAATAATAATGTCATACTACCCTCATAAAATATATAACAAGAATATAAAATGCCCTTTCAAATGCAATACACAGTTTCACATGAAGAACCCTACACACAATATTTTTTACACAGTCTGCCTTGGAAATTTAAGGAATTGAAAGGTAAAATGATGTTTTAAAGGGATAAAATTTTGTTTAAAACATAATTAAAACTTTTATAATAACCTAAAACATTTTTTTTCTTGAGAAAATAGGGGAAGTGTCCTCTGGTTTGTCTCAGACAGAGAACACGTCCTTAGGTGCACAAACTGGCAGTTTTGGAGAAGGGTGTTAAATGGATGGATAAGGAGATGTTTTAACCTTGAAATGAATTTTTAGGGAGATTAAAAACATATAAAAAATCATTGGTATTAAATCACATAATGAATAATCTTAGCCAATTTTCCTATAACTCCAAGGTTACAGTCAGCTTGTTAGGCAGGGTTTTGGCCTGGTGCCCAAAAGAAAGGTCATTTTCATTTATAGATGTATAATGGTATTATAACTTTTTGAATAATTTTTTTGGGATAATTATATATTTTTTAAATATTATTTAATTAAAAATTCTAATTATATGGCCTAGAACATAAGGGTTGCAGGTAGGTTTACTAGACAAGGTTCTAGGCCAAGGCTAAATGGGGAGTTATTCATACTTTTGGATTTAGATGATCACTAAAAACTATTGTATCATATTAATAAGGTCAATAAATATGTTTTTAATCTTAAAAATTATATATGAAACATTATTAATCCATTTTTGGGCTCAGAGATAATATTAGGCCTATGGAAATGAGGAATCAAGCTCGATAGGCTAGATTGAGATGTTCATATATTCTTGGAGGATTTGCATGGATAAAAAAGGAGTTTGGAAATGTTCATAGGGATCATAAAAATCAAATTAGTGGAATTTTTTTACAACTTAAATTTTAGATATTCATGAACAAACCTTAAGATCAAAATGTACTTAAAACCCTCCTAAACCCTTGTTTTAGACTCGATGTGGAAAATGAAGGAGATAATGAATCAAAATGACATATTGTATAGGATAGGATGTTGTATAGGACTCAATCAGGCTCCCTCCCATCAGGTTGAGCTATACATATTTGTATGGACAAGGTAAAAAATAAGGTACTTTTGACTATTTTATGTGTTTTATAGGTTCCAAGAGGAGTCTAAAGATGAAACCAACTTTGGAAGAAGGATTAGGACTTGGGATAAACCTTCATGTTTATTTCATTATTTATAACAAATACTAATTATTCAGGAAAATAGCTTCATCTTAGTTAGTTAAAATTGGCATGGTGACCAAGCTAGTGTGAAGGGTGGAAAACTCCAAGTGAGCTGATTTTAAGGTGTGTCTAATGACTCCAAGGCCATTGAGGGTCTTGAAAAGTGTCATGGAAAACTAATGCCTTTTAGAGGCCATGTGCGTAGGGTGCATGAAGGAATAATTTTTTAGACTACAAATGATGATAGTTCATTTTGGGAAGGTTACAAATGACTAGGACTACAACCAATGCATGGAAAGGGATATAAGAAATCCTTAGCCTTAATTTCAATCATCAAACCTATCCATATTAAATTATAATATGTTCAAATAGGTTTTAATCATGAAGGCAAGTTTCTAAGCTAGAATAAGGAATTTTATGTCACTTTTCATAAGTTTCATGCCTGGTATGGCCACTTGTCTCTTTTGACCTTATATGGTTCATCCCATATCCTCTTATCATGTAAAAATAACTCATTTTATCATATTTACAAGTGTCCTTATGACATGTGGACTTTTCTCTTCTCCTTTCTCTCTCAATTTGTATAAGAACTACCCATTTTGGCCATTATAACTTATGCTCCACCTGAGTATGGCAAATCCCTACTCATTTTCATACCATTTGATCAATAAGACTACTGATTTTTACCTCTTTCATGACTATTCATAGTGTGTTTTACTTGAATGTTCAATCTTTCATAAGTGATGACTTTTTTTCCTTAGCATGGTTATTTCATTCTCTCACCTATTTGCAATTGGAAATATTCTTCTTGTAGGTCATGTGAAGTTTTCTAGGAAGTGTCAAGGTTGAGTGAGTTAGTATATTCACTATTTATATCCAATGCCTCTTGTCTAGTCCTCCTATCCTAAACATTCATCCATAACCTCATAATGTGATATTGATGTGAGAAGATGCAAATTGGAGAAGTGTACATTTGGTTAGTCTTTTGGTTTCATGTGTAACATGCATCTAGTTCGAAGTAATAAACTTATTTGGTATGTCATCTCACATAGGATAGTTTGATTTTAGTTTTCTCTCTCCCTTACCCTCCCCAAATGTTAGGTGTAGTAGTGATCCAAAGTGGGACATCAAGGGAGTTAGCCCTATCTAAATATTCACCTCATCCTTAGACTACCCACAAGCATAAAGGTGTTTAAATTGTTCCAATTGGATGAGGAGAGATGAGAAATATCCTCAAAGGGTGAAAATCCAAGTGACAATATTTTTTGGCACACCTAAAGGGAATCTTAGTCCAAGAGGTTAAAAGATTTTTGGTGGTCTTTCAACAATCAGCCTTTAGAGGATCTATCCAAGCCCCAATAGAGACTTTGAATGATAAATTCTTTTTGTAATCAGCCCAGGTATATATTTTTGAAAAATTTTATCAATTTTTTTGTTTCTTTTGACATATGAGCTTGATATGGATAGTTATGGCCAATAATCCTATCATGAACCTTCTTATCAGCCTTACTATGAATAACATTTTACCCCTCAATAGTATTATCAAAATGGATATCAATCCTATGAGCCATGGTATCTATATAGCCCTTAATTTCCCTCTCCATATGGATACCATGTTATATAACCCTATGAAGAAGGATACTAATAAACCTATCAAGAAACACCTCTCTATTAGTCTCAATATGAGCCCTATCATCCATATCATGATGCATATCAGCCTCAAGAGTAATTCTATGAGTCTTGTCATATGAAATTATATGTTTTCATGGATTATAAATAAGGATATCATTGGTAAGGTGTAACTCCTAATTATGTAGGTGTTTCTCCTTCTAATCAGACCAAGAATTCACTTCTTTGTGAGCTTACTAGTGCTTTTGTTTTTCCCAAATCCACTCATAATCCTTTTCCTTTATCCCACACTCCATCTCCAACTCATAATCCTTCTTCAATCCCTCACACTCCATATTTAATTCATAAAAATTTCACTACACCTCTTATTATAGATCCTTCACATGAGCCCATCCATCAACCTCCCACCTCACCCCTTCTTAAACCAGAACCTATCTTGAGAGAATCAAGTGAAGAAGATCAATCGTAATTCATGGTTGATCAAGAAGACATCATGAGTGACTATGAGGAAGAAATAACCATAGGGACTCCCCTTGGTGAAAAAATGATAATCCATAATCTTTTACCTCTATATTTGAAGGGATGTGTGTCCATGAAGTATACTCTAATGCCTCAATTTTTGAGGGGATGTGTATTCATGAGTAATGTGGCCAAGACTTGAAGAAGAAAGAGGTATTTAAGGAAGACTCCATGTATAATCATGAAGTTATGGATGACCATCTCAAGAATGAATTGGAATGTGCTATCAAGGATGGAGAACAATTTCAAGTCTTCCCTCAAGAAGTGGAAGTCCTAAGATGAGGGTAGAGGACATAACTCTTGAAGATGATTTGCATAAGGAAAAAGACTTATGGAAAAATTTCAATGCCATATACAAGGAATTTGATAAGTTGGATAAAGATTTTTATTCTCCAAAATATTACACATCTGATGATAATTTTGTTGATGAGTCTAATAAACATGATCTTGAGTGTTTAATCAAACATAAAAATGAAGGTCATTTTGCTAGTCAAGAACCTATTGTCATGAAACCATTTGATGATTCTAGTGTACAAGAAGTTGTAGACATGGATAATGATGTCAATTTTGAGAGGACTATAATATTTTCAAACTTGCACATCAAGGATCAAGTTCATGAAAAGTTTGAGACTATTTGGATGCAAGAGGATTTCATTTCCTTAGTAAATGTGTATGGAGCTACTTGGTTCTCTTTAAACATCATGCCAATGAATTTGGTAAACACCATGAATAAGATGGAGGCATTAATGCTAAATTACAAAATAATACATGTTTCACTAAAGCATTCAATTTAAGAATCAAATAAGGTTTTGTTAGTTGTACATAGTTATTTGTTTTATGATTTTCCTAAGTGCTTTGAGCACATGTGTGTTATTTTTTGCTTATGTGTGTCCTTTGTTTTGAGTGGTTGGGATAATTAGTGGTATATTATTGATCAAATATTGTGGTCATTGGTAAAATCCCTCTTTTTTTGTTTTATAATTTATATGACTCCCTAATCCCAATGGACTAATAAGACTACTGGTCTAGTTAGTATAGAAGGCATATTACCCTTATGAGTCACCAATTTGTTCACCAAATTTGACCTTATAGGTCAAATTGGGAGCTTTATAGGTAAAAAATTGATCTTTAAATGTTTATTATGAGTATAATGTATTGTCATGATGTGTATTATAGGTTAATTTATGTCATTTAATGTTATATTAGCCTTGGTCCTTAGTCATTTTAATCCTTTTAGTCCTAAGAGTCATTTTGAGGTCAAAAAAGTGGAATTTAATGATTTGTACAGCCTCTTAGGGAAATTTTAAGGTTTAAAATGGTTATGTCACATTCCATGTGTCTCATTATGCCTTATTCAACTATTCCTAACTAAGAAGTGGTAGGTTCTTCATAAAAAGGGTAGTTTTCTTAAAAAAAGAAGAGTTTTCTTGAGTTGTATGGAATTGTATGGAAATATACAATTGGGGAAATTTCAAGAGTGTACCTTCATATTAAAAACACTTTTTTTAGTGATTATTTTGATCAAAAGATCAAAAAAATTAAGAAAACCACTTATCTCTCCTTCCACTAGGCTTGACAAGCAAAAGTAGTCTTCAAGTTTGTACTCGGTATGGTCAACATGAGAGGTTTTAGGAAAACATATCTTGGGGGTGTATTATAAACTCAGTAATATTAATTTTTATTTATTTTTAAATAGTAATAGTGTCTTGTGCTTTAAGAACCCTTTCTAAGAAGTTAGACTATCTAGTTTGCTTACTAATTTATGCACCCTATCAGTTTTGCCTTGTTTTGGGTAAATACAAACAATTCACCTACTAATATTATTTATATATGATTCTAAATCAATACTTAAATTATCCCCATGATTGGTTTAGTATTTAAATATGTTTGGATATTGAAATTCATCTCAGGTTGTAAGTAAATGCACCATTTTGTGTTGTAGGCAGTTTTTCACCATTTGTAGGATTTATTGATTTGATATTAATTTAGATGGTGAGGATATGTTGGTTTACATGTTTAAAATGTTATATTATTCACCTAAACCTCTCAATATCTTTTTCCAAGGAAAATATTCATGGAATTATAGTCATATACAACATATTCAGTTAGGTAGCCATGAATGTACATCTATAACATATCTTAGAAGTGTACCACATTGGAATAGAGATGTTGAGACATGATTAAACACCTTCATAATTATTATAAACCATTTTAAAAATTTTTAAGGAGTCTTGGTCTGTTCATGAGGCCTAAATAATGCACATTATCCATATTCTAATCATTACCTACATAGCAACTCAGAATTTGCACCTACAGGTGTCCTCTTGGAAACCAAGCATTTTGAAAATGATCATTTGAGATAGGAAGGGTAATAAAAATAAAATCAATATATTTTAAAGTTTTTATAATATTTTAAAACTCATAAAGTTAAAAAAAAAAATCACCTTGTCCATGCTTTCAACTTTACTACCTGTGTATGAAGATAATCACCTACAAGTGGTGAAAATAGAGGACTAAGGTACTCAATGAGGTGTTAAAGCATGTAATGAAACTTTTATTTGAGTAATATGGTGTTAAATATATCACAAAACACATGTTTGAAATGATAAGTGGATACATAAGAGGTGATTTTATCTCCAAAGGTGAAATGAAAATGTTTAAGCCCCTTTTCCCTAAAATAGGAAAATAAAGGTTTAAGCCATTTTATAAATATCTTATAAAGGTGTTGTCAATAGTTTTGAAGATTATAAATGTAATTTCATCATTTAAATATAATATGATCACATATTTCAAAAATAAAGAGGTGATTTATCCATGTGGATTTCTTACTAGGAAGGCTTGAGGATGCTCCTTAAACCACTATTCTTAGGTAGTGATTGCCTACATGTTTGAGCTATAAAGAGACTTTTTTCCACCAAGGTTGAAAAATATACCTTGTCCCCATTATTATAGGGTTATAATAGTTATAAGGACAATTTTTTACCTAAGATATAATCAAAGAGGCTCATAATATATGTTTAGACCCCTATATACACCTACAGGTGTCTACATCATGCACATATGCACATATCACCATGAGAAGGACTTAGGTATAGAAACATGAAAATTATCCTATGTAATATGTTTCAAAATTTATTATATGATAAAATTGTTGTGTTTATCCTATCAATAAAATAATCAACACCTACAATTATACTAGTCACAACATAGTTGACTATGTTTGACTATGGCAATAGTGAATAGATTTGAAGATTGTGAGTTTTAATAGTGTATACTACAAGGTGAAAAATAAGTCAAATAGGTGATAAATGACCATTTAAATTTCAAATAAATGGTTTTTAAATGTTTCAAGGTCAAACTCAATCTATGAATACCTAAAGGATTCACTGTTAAGGAAGACAAGCAAGAAACACAGTCAAAACATAGTACACAAATAGTGAACAAAGGTTATTGATTTTAAAGTTGTAATTGAATTTATATGAAGTTAATGATATTTGATAATTTATAACATAGTAATAATAGTCTCATAGTACCCTCATAAAATATATAACAAGCATATAAAATGCCATTTCAAATGTAATACGTAGTTTCACATGAAGAACCTTGCACATAGTATTCTTTACACAGTCTGATTTGGAAATTTAAGGAATTGAGAGGTCAAATGAAGTTTTAAAGGGATAAAATTTGGTGTAAAACATCATTAAAGTTTTTATAATCACCTCTAATATTATTTTTATTGATAAATTATGGGAAGTGCCCTCTATTTTGTCTTAGACAGAGAGCACTTCCCAAGGTGCACAAACTTGCAATTTTAGAGAAGGATGGTAAATAGATGGATAAGTTGTAATTTTAAAATTTAAAATAATGTGTAGGGAGTTTAAAAAATCCATAAAATAATTTTTAATCATGTAAATAAGGAATAATCTTAGCCAAGTGTCTTATAACTCCAAGGTTACAGTCAGCCTGTTAGGTAGGGGTTTTGGCCTAGTATCCAAATGAAAGGTCATTTTCATTTATAGATGTAGAATGATACTATAACTTGTTGAATAATGTTTTTTGGATAATTATATATTTTTAAACCTTATTTAGTATAAATAAGTCCAATCATATGGCCTAAAACACAAGGGTTGTAGGTAGGCTTACTAGACAAGGTTTTAAGCCAAGGCCAAATGTGGAGTTATTCACACTTATAGATTTAAATTATAATTAAAAACTATTGGATAATATTAATAAGGTCATTATAGGTGTTTTTAATCTTCAAAATTTTATAGAAAACATTAGACATCCATTTTTGGGCTCAAAGACGATATTAGGCGTATGAAAATGAGGAATCAAGCTCGATAGGGTAGATTGAAATGATCATATCTTCTTAGAGGATTTTCATGGAGACCAAAGGAGTTTGGGGAGGTTATTATGGGTACCAAACATAACATTAGTGTAATTTTTTTTCAAATTAAATTTTAGAGATTCATGAACAAACCTTAATATTAGAATGTACTTAAAACCCTCATAAACCTTTGGTCTAGACTTGATTGTGGAAAATGAAGGAGATAATGCATAAAAATGAAATATTTTTTCATAAAAAAAAGTATTTTATGTTGTATATTACTTATTCACACTCCCTTCCATTAAGATGAGCTATATGGAACTATAGGATAGGGTACAAAATAGGTTACTTTTGACTATTTTGTGTGTTTTGTAGGTTCTAAGAGAAGTCTAAAGATGAAACCAAATTTGGGATAAGTATTAATAATTGTGATAATCCCTACATGTCCATTTAATTTTTCATAACAAATCTTAAGTATTCAAATAAATAAATTCATCTTAGCCAGTCAAAATTGGCATAGTGACCAATCTAGTGAGAAGGATAGAAAACTTCAAGTGAGCTGATTTTTAAGGCATGTCTGATGCCTCTACGGCCATGGAGGGTATTGAAAATTTTCATTCACTCCATTCCATGTATTTTCATGGAAAATTTATTCCTTTTTGGAGGCCAAGTGTGTATGGTGCATGAAGGAAGAGTTTTTTTAGACTGTAGATGACGATAACTCATTTTGGGAAGGTTCTAAATGATCAAGACTAAAACTAATACATGGAGAGGAATGTTTTAAATCCTTCCCCTTAATTATAATTATTAGACCTTTAACTATTTATTTTTGGGATGTTCAAATAGGTGTGAATCATGAAGGTAGTTTTTTGAGCCAGAACAAGGAATTCTATGTCACTTTTCATAAGTTTCATGCCTTGTATGGCTACTTGTCTCTTCTAACCTTACATGGTTCATCTCATATCCTCTTCTCATGCATAAGTGACTCATTTCCTTATATTTACAAGTGTTATTTTGACACTTGGACCTCTCTCTCTCTCTCTCTCTCATCTCTCTCTCTCTCTCTCTCTCTCTCTCTCTCTCTCCTCTCTCTCTCTCTCTCTCTCTCTCTCTCTCCTCTCTCTCTCTCTCTCTCTCTCTCTTCTCTCTCTCTCTCTCTCTCTCTCTCTCCTCTCTCCTCTCTCTCTATTTATATAAGAACTAACCATTTTTGCCATTGTAACTTTATGCTCCACCCTAAGTATGGTGAAACCATGCTCATTTACATACCATTTGATTAATAAGACTACTAATTTTTACCTCTTTCATGACTATTCATAATGTGTTTGACTTGAATTTTTTATCTTTCATAAGTGATTACTTTTGTTTCCTTAGCATGGTTATTTCATTCTCTCACCTATGTGTAGTTGGAAAGCTTCTTCTTACAGGGCATGTGAAGTGTTCTAAGAAGTTTCAAGGTTGAGTGAGTTAGTCTATTCACTAGTGCCATACAAGGCATCTTGTCTATTCCTCCTAGCTTAAACATTCATTCATAACCTCATAATGTAACATTGATGTGAGAAGATGTAGATTGGAGAAGTGTATATTTGGTTAGTCTCTTGGTTTCATGGATAACATGCAGCTAGTTGAAATTTATCAAACTTATTTTGGTGTATCACCTCCCTTAGGATAGTTTGTTTTTAATTTTCTCTCTTCCTTCCTCCCCCCACATAATGTTTAGGTGTATTATTGATCTAAAGTGGTACATCAAGGAAGCTATCCCTATCTGGAGTATTTACCTCATCCTTAGGCTACCCACAAGCCTAAAGGTGTTTCAATTGTGCCACTTGGATGAGGAGAGTTGAGGCATCTTCTCAAATGGTGAAAATCTAAGTGATAACATAACCTTCATGGGATGATCTATATACTACATTTATTGACCTAAGACTTGTGTAGATATGAGAAGTTCTTTAGATTCCTTAAGGTTGAAATTCCTATTTTTTGACAAACCTAATTTGAGTGTCTTGACTTTGATAGAGAGTTCCTCTACCTTAGTTTTTTAATTCATTCTCCCTTACACCCATTTCATTTCCCCCATTGATAGGAAATTTTTTATTCTAAATCTATTTTTCCTCTTTTATATTTCCCTTCTTCTTTACCTCTTAAAAACATGTTATCACTACTTTTTTTTCAGTTTTATCTATCCTTGGAGTGAAACCACATGTTTGAGCAACTCTGGATTACTTTTTTCACACCATATATTTACATTCCTAGATTGGTTTTTCTCTCTTTTTTACCATTTATCATTTATTGTACTACCCTTATATTACAAGCACCTAATTCCATACCTTTTTACATTTTTGGGTGAGGTTGGCTAGTTGCTTCTCACTCGATAATGTTAGTTTCCCTTTTTTATGCACCTTTGTCCATTTTTGAGTGAGATAAGGCTCATTACTATTCACTCATCAATGTTACTTTACCATTTTTTGTTACTAATTTTACATCTATGTTTGACTACCATAATTTTTTACATGTATCCTTGGTTTAGCTTGGTCAGTTTGCCTTTCTTACTTAAGTTTTACTTATTTGAGTTTTTCAGTCTTTATTAGCATTGGCTTTTTGATTACTCTATTTATTCTTGTTTTGACTTGGTCATTTGGTCTATCATAACACTTGTCACCCCACCTTACCAAATTCCCAAGTACATCCCATCCTCATATCACTAGTTATCTTGGATTTCATGTGATTGTTTTTTTTTTTCTTTAGAATTATATTATTGGGTTTATCGTAAGTAGTTTCTACATCCTACACAATCAAAACTAACAAAATAACAAACAAACTTCTAATGAAAAAGGTAAGTCAAGGTATGTATAACATTTAATTTTAATTTATTTCCCTTTAAATCATTTAATTTTAGTTATTTTATACTTTAAAATACTACAACTATTTTTTAGCATCAATGTTAGGTGTTTTTTATGTTATGCTCTTTCTCAAAACACCATCCCTTATTACACCTTAGTGACACGTGATAAGATTCTAGTGGGGCATTTGTATAAACATAATATTTTAAAATTATATCAAATAATAATGCTTTACATCTTTCAATAACCCATCAAGACTCAATCTCTCTAAGTGCACACCTTAAAGGGTGTATCGAGAAAGGGGGGAAAACCACTAGTGCTTTATAGAATTATTGTCCCTTATTACCACATTATTACCAATCCAACTAGCTCCTAAAAATATTCCCTAATATATTACTCCTCCTTTACACACTCCTTAAGTCTTTTCCACTTTACATCCCTTTTGTTAGTTGGCTATGATAGGTTGACTGGGTTGACCTTATACAGTTTTAGGTGATTTTCACTTAGGAACTAGTTTGGCCTTTGGCTAACCTAGCTCATGACCTAGTGAATAATTGTCTAAAAGTATGCTAGGTTGATTAGGTTGAACCTATTAGATAGGATTTTTGGAAAGGTTTAGGGGAAAATATACCTATATATAATATTATTTCCTCATTATTTCAATATTAAATAAAGAGTTATTGTTTGCTTTCACTTATTTACAATCTAATTTTCCACCATTCTACTTGAGGAGTCTTAGCTTAGGGTTTCTATTTGTAGAATCTAGTTTTATGGATAATTATTGGATGATTTGACCTTTCTTACTGATCCTTTCAAACCACGAAAACCTCTTAAAAATCCCATTTGGCCAATATTGAGTCTCAATGGGTTCATCATTCAGGTAAGTATTCTCTAACTTTGATCCTCTCTTTAGTAGATAGAAGTAGCATAAATATTGGCTTGGAATAATATTAATCTTCATATTCTATGTATTAGGGTTTTACTTATACATAAATTAATTAAAATACTCTTATACATGTTTTGATTGTTTACTAACCCCTCAACTTATTCCATAATCTTTGGTGAGCACTAGATTAGATTTACTTTACTTGTTATTAGTTTAGGTGAAATATCAAAACCCATGACCCCCTTAGGGTTATTGTGTGATTATGTTAGACTAGAGTATTTTAAACCCACATTATCATAGTGTATTATGGTAATATATCCCCTAATCAGGTCTAGTGGATCCCCATATTGGTCATGTTCCCACTTAAAAAATGTGTCCCTAATTGGAAGTGTATGGTATGATCTATCTTCTTCAAGTTGGGATTGATTTATAGACATGATGAATTTTTGATTGCATACATTCTAGTGAACCCATCATGAATATAAACCTTGTATGTTTTTATTCACTTATTTCATCATTTTATTTTTCATATATTTTCAATGTTGGGTTGATTGTATCAAGATAGTAATAACTTTTGTGCACAGGGTTAACACAGTCATATCAAAATCACTTTATTCTATTTGTACAAGTTTTCTAACATTCTAGTTTAGATAAATAGGTAAAATAAATTGACCCTATACATTTTAAAGCATCAAAATAAAACTATTAGGTTGACCTAATCAACCTTATACATTGTAAGGCTATCAATAATAGGATTCTGCAAAGCTTGGCTGACCTAGTTGACATAGTTAATAGAATTTGTAAGTATAAATCAAGATTATTCAATACCAATCTTATTATTCTCTACATCCTCCAACCCACAAAGGTTCATTTCTATCATTATTTTTAATTTATATAATTTTTTAGTAGTTCTATTTTTCATAAGTTTGAAGTCTTTAAAACTACCCTTGTACAATCAACTAGGTCAACCTTATCGACATAGTTTTGTATTTTATGTATAGTTTATAAAGCTAGGTCAACTCTATCGAATTAGGTCACTTTCAAAATATTTGATTCCATAGTATAAAGGTGACACTATCTACCCTATTTCATATTATTTGTAGACACTATTGACTAAATCGACACTATAATGTGTTTCAAAGTTGGAATTAACCATTATATGCTAGTAATTAGCGTACAATTTCATTTATTATTATTTGCATGATTAGAATAGATCACACAGTCTAATTAGGTGGTTTGAAATATACCATTTAGTTTCACTATTTTTTCTTCTATACACACACTACCAAATCATAAAATATCAAAAAAGATTTTAATAATTATCTACCCAAGGCCTTCTTACTTACATTTCATCACTAAGGAGGAAGTCAACTTATTTTTATGGCTAGGTATAAACATGTGGTTAATAGTATATTTTGGATAAGTATCTGAAACCCTTATCACTATGGTGTGTGAAGTGAGGTGGTAAGCCCCAATACCAAGCTAGTATTATTGCTAATACATATCCCTTTCAACCCAAACATCCTAAAACCATCATTAGATTGATTTTTAGTTCCTTACTTACAACCAAATTCATATCAAATCTAAAATTATACTCTAATAATCTAATAACATTCAAGTTTACCACTTAATTAGATTTTACTTTCCAAGTTGATTGCTTGCTCTTTACTTAATTGTATGTTGTATTACAAAAACTTGCATTAGCTAGTGTTGGTGTAAGGTTTTATGCTATGTGCCTCAATTAGATCAACCTCAATGATCTAATTGATTGTGTGTTTCCTTTAATTTCTTACTTCCAAAAATACTTACAAATTTTTTTGTGTCATAGTACACAATCATTTATGTCAACACAATATCTTAAAAATTGTCTATTTTTCCCTTCTTACTATGCTAGGTTGACCTAGTTGAATGTGTACACTTTTTTATCCCCTATCTATTGTGTTATGTTGACCCAGTCATATATGTATAGTTTTTAGGCCCTATTTTCTATATTAGGTTGATCCAATCAACTCTATACTATTTTTACCTTCCCTATCTACTGACCAAATTCTTTATTTCACCTTCTTAGCATTCTATTCATTTATCTCAAGTCATCATGAAGTATCCTATCATAATATTCTTGGATATCTTTAATCCATTTAGATACTATATGGGATGTTCATTTCTTCCTCTCTTTTCCTCCCAAGAGCACCATCACTCTTAGGGCACCTCTTCTCCTCCTTCATCCATCACTTGTATCATGGTACAAATCACACCTCAAGATGAAGTTTATGGGTCTAACTATTTTTATACTTACCAATATGCTTCTCATATTCAAAATCTTAAAACTAATTTGGGAGTAATTTAAATTATTTTAATCAATAATTACACTAATAATGAATATTCTAATAACCCTCCCCCTAATACCAATTTGGGGAGTACTCATACCAACACTAACCCACCTCCTAATACAATTTAACTTCTTGCCCAAGTTATCCAATAATGCAAAACTCTAACACCAACTAAATGATGCAACTTCAACATCATTTGATTAATATGGCTAATCAACCTTTGACTATTCATCCTCAAGCTAATCCTACTTACATTCCTCCACCTCTTAGAGATTCCTTAGGAAATGTTATTCCTCAACCCATAATGAATAAAAAGATGATTTAAAATATTCAAAATGATCCTTTATCCCCCTTCATTATTTCCCTTGATATTGGTAACATATCTCAAACT
Organism: Torreya grandis; assembly: GCA_037957365.1. NCBI lineage: Eukaryota > Viridiplantae > Streptophyta > Pinopsida > Cupressales > Taxaceae > Torreya > Torreya grandis. Next base: position 2,331,034 of record JARHVA010002093.1, on the reverse strand, counting down.
ATCAATTATTATGGGTATAAAGACCTGGCTTCATTTCTCAAGGCCTTTGGTAAACCTTACAAAGAGTGGATCCAAACTAATACCTTCACCACTACTAAACTCTTAGTCAAAACCTTCACTAGTGATGTATTGTAATGGTACAAAAAACTACCCAAACATTCTATTTATCAACATGAAGATTTGTTCAATATTTTAGTTAAAGATTTTCAACACAATAATCTTCCCAAAAATTATCTTAGCCACTTCATCAATGTTAAGTAATCTCCCATTGAAACAACTCATGACTTTATAGAAATAAGGAAATAATTAGCCAATAAATCTAACCATAAAATGGTTGATGATAAATTATTTAAAATATTTATAATTGATTTAACTCCTCTTCAATATAAGGTTTAAACCTTTATTCCCCAAATAATTAATGAAGCTCTTGACCAAGATAAATGTCAAGACTTTCTCATGAAGCAATTCAAAGCTAATCCTAAACTTTTAAAAGGATATTTTAAAACATCTACCAATGTTATCATTATTAATACTCCATAAACCAAACCAAGAGTTTCCAAAGTCAATATCCCTTCATCTTCTCACCCACCACTTTCTATGCAGCAAATGAAACAACTCTTATCGCTCTCTAGACCTTTCACTTATGCTAAAAATTCTTCTAAGTGGTATTACCCTAATCAATTTTGATGGTTCCATGCCAACATTGTTCATTATTATGAATCTTGTAGAGGGATCACAAAATTTTATATATCTTATATGCTTGGTGATTCTTTAATCATGAAGCTATGATCAACCTTTATCATTAAGAGTACACCACTACTTCTAAAAATGATAGGTTTCTAAATATTCTACCTCTAATAAACAAAAATATTTTTCTAATGCTAATAATCAACAAAATACCAAGGATGTTTATTCCATTGATGTAAAATATGATTAATATTATAACAATTCCTAATATGTTAACACTACCAAGGTCAATTATCATCACAAGCTAGCTCACAAAGTTCCTATTACCAAACCTAAAAATCCATCCTTAGAAGAATAACTTCTCAATGACACTGCAACTACTAATCTAGATTTAGAAGCCATGAGGAACCACTTCCTCTTTCTGAACCCCAACCACATCTATTCCCTTGAAATCTACTTCACCTCTTAAACATCATGCTAGTTCTTTTAAATATCATTGGAACTTTATTGAAGAAATTAACTCTATGCCTCTTAAGATTACATTTATGGAGTTGGTTTTTACTTCACCCTATCATCTCAAAAGATCCATCCTCTATAGATGAAGAACCACCTTCTATTGAATCTCAACCCACTAACATGCATACCATTGAAACTATGTGTCTGTCTAAGCATTTTATTTAATTTATTGAAGAGGACATGATCAATGATGAAGTGTTTTTTGTGTTGATGATCCACCATGACTTATCTAGAAAAAAAAGTCTACAAGTTTATCTGGTGATAAAGGTAAGAAATCAAGCAAATTATCAATGATAAAGATCACATTATCTTATTTTGGGTAGCCAATAAGAACAATCAAATAAAGTCAAAATGCACCCATGAAAAATATAGGTACTAAATTATTTTCCAAATTTATTTCTTTATTTATAATAACTATTATTTAATATATGAAACATAATAGAAAAATATTTGTACATGTAGATCCCTCCACTGAGTGTGGTTTTTTAAATGAAAGATTTAACACAATATTACTTCACCATTTGAAGATATTATTGATGATGACATGCCATCACTTGAAGACATTATTGAAGACATTGTTGAAGATATTATTTATGATGGCATGCCACCACTTGAAGACTTCTTGTATCATATCATATGGTTTGAATGACAAACTAGATGATATGATACAAACATTAAAAGAAACTTTCACATCTCAGAAAATAATTTCCATGAAAAATAAAAAACCTCAATTTATGTCATTGAAGAGAATAATTGAGGACATTCTATATGATAGGATAAATACAACAAAATAAAGTACTCAAAAAAATTTGAAAATAAAGAGAAGCAAATAGATAATTGGAAGGTCTTATAAGTTTGACTGGATATAAAAATTTCATTTCATTAAACTAGTAGATTCATAAAATAGTGTTGATACTCCAACTGAATGTAAATTCACAATATGTTCTTGCATATTAAGAAAGTACCATAAAATTCAACTTAAGTTGGTCACAATCGACAAACATTATGGCAAACTTTATGTGTTTATTGAAAAATATGAAAACATTCAAAAGACTCATTGATGTAAAGATGTCAATGAATGCATGCATGTAAGACTCATGCTAAAGCATGAAAAAAATTAGAAACATATGTGACATCTTATTGAGAAAGGAGGAATGATTAAAAATCAAATAGGAAAAGTTATTCAATCAAATCATCATGCAAAAAATATACAGTTCTCAATGATTTATCATATTCTCAAAAAATTTAGACCTGTATATAACTTTTAATATTATAAAACCATATTTCAACATAATGGATTTCATAACATTCCACAATCACAGTAGTCAAATGGAAGTACTTGGGACATGGCCAAATGTCTTGTGATGATTGAGAAGGAAGATTTGAAATAAAAAGTTAAAAATGCAAGTTTTATATCAATGTCTATTGATGAGGTCATAACAGTTGACAAAATAACATGGATTTGTATCCATATTTACACTTTTGATAACAATTTAAGGACACCTCATTTGTTAGCTATACATAAAATGGTTGAAAATTGTAATGCAAAAAACCTTTTCAAGTTAGTTGTTTCTAATTTGAAGGATATCTCTAAGATGGATGATTATGCTATAACTATAAAAGTGGTATGTGTTGGAGCTAATGGTGAAATAGTGATGCAAGGGAATAGAAATTGTTTGTGTGTTTAACTATAGAAAATAGTTGCACATATATAATTTCAATTTATTTCATGGCCCACATAATGAATCTTGCATACAAAATCATAAGTATGTTTGAAAATGTTAAAAAAAGTGGAGGAACTTATCCATGATTTACACACTTATATATCCAATAGTCCTAAAAGGTTTTTAGAGTTTCAAAATTTTATAGTTAGGGTTATCAATGGTAAAAATCTTATGAAATATAATGATACAAGATGGATTTCCATGTATGAGCCTACATGCAAATTTTTTGAAGAATATCCATCACTGACAGGTTTCATGTTTAAATACCAGATGGAAGTCGATAAGGCAAAGGATCTATTGTACCATTTAACAAATTTTTAAATTATTTTGGCACTAGGAAATATTATTGTAATGTTTAACTTAATAATTTTTTTGATGAAACATGATCAATTGAGATTGATATATATTATAGACTTCATACATTTAAAAAATGGGTTTGTCAATCTCTGGGTGTCTTATACTCAAGCTAGAATAGTTTTAAGATTCCTATTTTTTCTAGTTAGAAAAACTTAACAAATATTAAGGATCCAAAATCCTATTTTAAATTAAATATTCATGGTCATATTTGTATCTTCATGAATGGAAAGGAAATACCACTACACACATTCCAAAAATGAGTTGATTTTGTAGGTTCAAAAATTGAAAAAATCCTTGTAACACATATGCTTTATGAAATTATGATAATGGAAACACAAAAAAATTGAGAAAGATAAATAATATATTTATTACAAAAATTGGAGAATGGTTTTAAAGGGATGAGTTGCTTGAAGCCATGGCAGTGGTGAATCCAATATTTTGGAGAGCTGAGGATGGTAAAGAACAAATCAATAATTTATTTCTTAGATACATGGCAGCTCTTATTCAAAAAAAATTTAAGTATGTATATATCAATGGAGTTTAAATTCTAGGTATTTTATGAAAGGATTATTTGACAACATAGTCTACCAATTTCAAATTCATAATGATTGATAATTGCAAGTGTCTAAAGAAGCTAACTGAAAGTGGTGCTATTACAAGGTTTGGGAAAAAAATGTATCCTAGTACCATCCTAAAGGAATATATAAACTTTACCAAACAATGATTTTTGGCTCTATGGAATATGAAGGACTATTTAGTGTATTATATTTTATTAAATTGAAACATCATAATAGATTGGATAGAAATCTAGACACATGTTTGAGATTGTATGTTTTGTGTTATCTAGTGGATGCATTCCCCTATGATAGAGCACTTCAAATTTAGAATTCACTTAGTTAAAGAAGAGGATTGAACAATAAAATAAATGGAATAGGTAATCTAGATATTGAAACTCCATTTGCATCAAATATAATACATACAAAAGATAATTACGAAGAAAGAGCTATTTAATAATTGTTTCAGCTACCTAAATATTAGTATTTAACCTTCAAATTTCAATTCTATAATTGATTTTTATATTATTATTTATATAAAAAATTAGTGAAAATTTTATATTATGTAAATTTCAATAATTAATAAATTATGATATTGCACTATTTTAAAATAGTTGTGTTATATTACAATTGTTTAAAATTCAAACTTTGTTAAACATGAATTTATTGTTTATCATTTCATGTGGTTGTCAATATTATACATCAATAAATTATGATATTATCACTATACATCTTAACTATTAAATATCTAAAATTAATAAAAAAAAATACATATTTAAACTTTCAAACTTTAATTTATAATATAAACTTTCTAGTTTCAATATAACATATATAAAAATGCATAGAATAAAATCGTAACAGATAAAATTCATGGAATAAAAAAGAAACAAATACTTAAATTTAATATTTTAAACTTTAATTTATAATATAAACTTTATAGTTTCAACATAACATATATAAATATGCATAGAATAAAATAGAATGAGACTTGTATTTAAATTTTCAAACTTTAATTTACAATATAAACTTTCTAGTTTCAATATAACATATATAAAATGGACAAAATAAAATTTAAATGGATAAAATGCATAGAATAAAATATAAATATAGGCCTAAATTTAATCTTGAAAACTTTAATTTACAATATAAACTTTCTAGTTTTAACATAACATATATAAATATGCACAATTTTTTTTTGACATGGATAACATGTCTAGCATAAAATAGAAACAAAGACTTAAATTTAATATTGAAAACTCTAATTTATAATATAAAATTTCCAATTTAACAATAAAATATATAAATATGCACAAAATTAACTTGCCATGAATAAAATGCCCAAAATAAATAAAAACATAGACTTATATTTAAATCTGCAAACTTCAATTTACAATATTAACTTTCAACGTTTCAAGTTTCAACATAACATATATGAAAACATTAATTAAAAATTTATTGACCCATTTTCATTAAACAAATATAGATGAATTTAAAATATATCATTCCACATGAGTTTCAGTTTGTTGTTTAGATGCAGGTCTTGCTATCTCAACTTCCCCCTTCCTTGAGTTTGAATGTAAAACACCTTCTCTAACAAGATCCTCAGCTGCAACATTGATATTTTCAACTATTAATCTTTCTTCATGTGTTACTTATCCTATCAATAGGATATAGGGATCTACATCTATTTTCTCCTTGAGAAGAACATATGGATCCATTCCATCCTCTTTGATTATCCTCTTCAGTGTGTTATTCTATTTGTTGACTAGCACAAGTTTTTATTTAAATGAAATTGTTACATTTAATATTTTCTAATTTTTTTCACATTTTATATATTAATATTAAATACTTATGCTTCATTCTTGAGGTTATCATATTTTTATTACAATTTGGAAAATAAAGTTGGTCAAATAAAAATTACAAAATAGTGATAAAAAATGGACAAATAAGTAATTACTTACCAAAGATTTTTCCCTCTCTAAATTGGCAAGGTGACAAAGGATTTGGTCTCTTTCCCATTTTTTGTAATAATCTTAAGCCTCTGCATTCAAATTTTTTAATCTATTAATCACAATATCTAAAATACTATCATTGTAGGGATTTGCCTCAAAAATGCATCCCAAATCAGCTTGATTCACTAACACATCAATTTTAGACTAATCATTTTGAACCAAAGAATATAAATAATATCTTTGGGAATGGTTAGGATAATGCTCATTAATTTATTTTACCAAATCCTTTTCTTGAATCTCCCACTATTTCAAAAGTTTCAAATTAATCTGTATAATGTCATATAATAAATCAAAAGCATTATCTGCAACAAGATTATTCAATGGAAAGGATGTCAATCCATCAAGATATTGCTCCTCATCATTTCTTGGTTCAGGTGGTGAACAAGAAGAACCATGTCCAACTATTTTTTTAGAGCCTAGAACTGAGAGCCTTGAATAATATTGTATGAAACCAATTGATTTTTAGGAACCTGGTTGCATCCTTAGAACAATAACTTAGGGTTGTAACAACTTCCACCTATTTGGTAAAGCAGTTAATTGAAGTGATCGTTTATCTTACATTACTACACTTTTGAGGTGGATTGGTTTTCCCAAAAAATTTGATTCCCCATTTCTTAAATGGTTTATCTAATAGATCTTTATTATTAGGATTACCCATCCTTTGGTAGATATCACAATGTTTTGCAACCTAGTGTGATCTTGAAATAAAATTGGCCACCATAGACCACTTTGAATTATCTTTCCTGAAGTTTATTTGACTATGAAATTTCCACTAGTGATGATTTGATGTGCTTCCTCAAGAAATTGAGGTCACTCATGCTCTAAAGACACTCAATTTAGTACATTTCCTTTCCCCATATTGTAAAGAAACCCATTAATTATGTTGAACATGATGGCTCTAGTGATAAACTATTGTTATCTCTTTTTACATGTGCACATGAAATATCCCCTATTCAAAAAATATATGATGTCTTCCATGTTCTCAAGAATCATATAGATATGAAACATATGTGCATCTAGTGGTTCACCTTATAGTTATTTTGGTTATTCTCAAATGCATATTTAACTCAAATGATGTAACCCCACATTTTCCATTCTTGGCTTCACATTGATCCCAAACTAAAAATCTTTGAATAAAATTAACTAATTATAAATCCTTCCTCCCAACATAGGCTTATTAACTAAGAATCATAGAGCCTGGTGATTATTTAAAAAGTCAAATGATGCTTCTAGAAGGTAATGTATAAACCTTGGGAGTGAAAACACCATGGCCAAAATTTCAATTTCTATCATCATATAATTTTTATCTATAAATGATAGTTTGTGACTTACAAAGTGTATTATATGTTCTAATCCCCCATCCCCTAGCTATGTGAAAACAACTCATACAATTATTGAAGCATCTACATGCACATGCAAAAGGTTTAATCTAATTAGGAAAAAAACTAGTTTTGTGACCAATATTTGCTTTAGATCCATGAAAGGTGTTTGAAACTCATTGCCCACTAAAACCTTGTATCTTTGTGATTTATCTCCCCTATTTGGGTAGATATGAATGCATAGAATTTTATGAATTTACTATAATATCCTATATGCCCCAATAATGATTTCATCTATATATAACTTTTAGGAGGTGGCATTCTCAAAATTATTGTAAATTTAGATTGATCCACCAATATATCATTCATATATACTATGTGTCCCAATATGACACAAAATATAGTGAAGAATAAGCACTTACTCAAGTTTAACACAATGCCTAGAGCTCATTATCATTCCATCATAAGTCACAACTTAGACAAGTGTTCCTTGAAAAAGTAAAAAATAGACCAATCATCTAGGTAGACTTTATGAAAATCATGGGTAAAATATTTAAAGTCAATCAACATTGGGCCATATAAAACAAAAATGGAGAATTTTCAAACAAAATGACATTACCTTATATGCAAAATACCCCCCTCTATTGTAAAAGTTTTTTTAGCTTGATCTTCTACTATGATTGGAATATTATTGTACCCATTAAACCTAGTAGTGAAAGAGTACACTTTATGTCCTATGAATGAATCCAAGACTTCATGCACAAAATAATTGGAAAAGGATAATCTATATATCCATCATGTAGAACATGGTAGTCCTCACACACTCAAATTTATAGAGACTTATTAGGCTATATGACCATTAGATTGACCAAATATACTTTTTGTATTGGATATATAATGATTACATATGACATGAAATACAATTCAACCTTTAATTTCAAATTCATATGGAGTTTAACCTATATGGTCACTTTTTCATAGGCCATTCATAGTCCTTTAGTTCTATGTGAATTTCACCTAAAGAAGAGTCTACCCCTTTTAATTATGAGAATTTCATTGGAAAAACATCTTTGTAATATCATAGTAATTGTAATGCTTCTAAAGTCTCATTATTTGTCCAGATTCACCCAAAGTTTAAGATTTCATGTTGGTTTTATCCCAATATTTCCTAACAACTTATTTAAAGGATACTAATATATTTTATTAGAACCACTTGGAATGGAATATTACAATGTTATGTGTCCTTATTTGTCCTTAATATTAAAATTTTGCATTTATTCCTAATTTTGGTTGGTGATTTTGATTTTAATATCTTTTAATTCTCTCTCTACTTTAAAAAATCCATTTAAATCTAAGTCTTCATCACTATTAGTGGAATCCATCAATTCTTCACCATCTGTGATCCTATTACATGGTTTGCTAAAAACCTACTCTTTTTCACTTGATTGCTTTGTAATTTTGGATAACTAAATTCCAATCTTAAGATGATTCTTAATATGAATATGAGCCTATAATAGTAATTAAGTCTTATTATTTCCAATAACATCAAAATATTTTAAACTTATTCAAAGTATTTTGTAACAAAGGATTATCATACTCAAAAATAAAAGTCTGAATGAAATCCTATTAAACCTATGGCTAATGCTTTGTCTCATGTCTACATTCCTATTACATGTACAAAGCTTTTGGAAGTGATGTGATAATATATCTAAAGATCTATATATAATATTTGAGTTATACACCTTGTGTAATCCATACATCCACACATGTATGAACATGTATTTTTGGCCACTTTCCTTCCTAGAAAAAGGACCATTATTCCTTGATAGTATTTGGGATTTGGAATCAAGCGCATAATAGTTCATAGGCTTCATCCCATGGTAACTAAGTTATCATATGGACTTCCCACCAAGTTTTAATAGCTTATTTTAGTGCATCACTCACCCTTTAATCTATGTTTGACATAAGATGTTCAAGCCTTAACATAAATTTATTCAATTCATCATTGCAAATTATTATGGAAATTGATGTTTTATGGTAAATACCATGTGGATTAGTGTCACCTCATGATATCCCCTTGACCAATTTAACAGGTATATATTTGAGTCACCACTAATTGAGGATGTAATATCCTAGGGTAAAATACCTACCTTCATTGGCTCTGTGTAGCCCATATCTATCACACTTGATTTGTACACAAAATCCCCTTTAGAATTAGTTGTTGATCACAAAGAATGTGTATTTAATTCATATATTTGGAACTAAAAAAATGGTGCCTTTGTGATCATGGGTTTGTAGACAGACTATTTAATTATGTTCAACTTCTATTGAGGATACATTCCTAGTTGATAGAATTTATATTCCATAGTTCATAAGGCATTAGGATTAGAATATGTACTCACCTTGAAATAGATATTACACACATATGGATATAGTGAATATATCTCCTTAAGTATGATGCATGACTTGTGTTATGCATTATTTATAGGTATATGATGATTTTATCCCCTTGATGTATTTCCAATTGATTTTGCACTATGTTAACAGTCATCTAAACATCATAGGCCCACTTCTTACCAATTAGTGGTAAAACATGTTTCATCAGTATTTATGTCAATACATTAAAAGTCTCCTCACAATATTAGGTCAAACACTTTGATTTATATATCTTTAAGTCAAGCAATAGGCTCTACCCTACCATAGTTTGTGAGGCTTAATGTGATTAAGATGTAGCTGAGTGTTAGATGTAGAATCTTAATTTTAATCACTTATATGTATAAACAATAATTAAGAGTGAATTTTCTTAATCACACATAAATATTATTAAAAATAATTACTTAATCCAATTTACCCACACAACTACCATTTCAATATGAAATTATAGTGACATATCCCTAGTTGGGGTAATGGATCATATCACAATATTAATTCCATCAAACACATCCTAAATCAAATTGAAACTTTAAAAATGTTATTAAAAGATAATTAAATGAATATTTTATTGATAAAAGAACATTGAAAGTGCACCATTCTATTAATTATTAGATTAATCACATTGATTAATTAGCCTAATCATTCCTCTAATGGAAAATTCCATGAATTTGGAATTGTCCATTTTCCTAAAATTAACAGTGATTTATTTCCTCATATTTTTTATTTCACTTAAAGAATTAAATGGGAAATAAAATCAGTTTAAACAAGCTCTTACACCCCTCTTATACCTCTCTTACACACTCCAAGAGGACCAATGACTAGACTTTCCTTCTAAATCTCTTTCATACTCTAAAAGGGTCTTAAATGGAATATCTTACACACTCCATGGATGCAATAATGAATTTAAGGGTTCATCATCCACCATCCATATTTATCTTAGATAAATTGTTCACAATCATACCAAAATCATATAAATTGAGGCTTTCACCTCCGTTATAGACAAGATCTCTTGAAGTAAACTTACCAAGCCAAAATCATACTAGAGATTCAACATTATCATGCCAAGCCAATCCAAAACCTAAAGTGTACAAGGATATATACTTCCCACATGGAATCAACATTGTTAAAGACTACTATTTCACAAGGTAAGCTCAAGCCTCTTATCATGTCAGTTTCCAAGTAAATCTCCAAAGAAGGTACAAACATAGATTTTGCCTTCTATTTCTTATTTTTTATTCATTTTTCACCATAATTATTAGCCTAAATGTGTTATTTTAACAATATTATTATGATTTTATTCACTAACAATTGTACTAACCTATTTTAGATTCTTAATCTACATAATGACATGTCTAGTGGGACCCTTACACACCCAAAAACATACTAAAGACCTTTTTCATCCTCCTAAATGGAATAATTAATCTAAAAATTGAATAAATTATTCTCTTTTATCTTCCAAAACCTAAAAAATGTGTTCTCAATGAAATTGTTGGTTTCACCTTGAGTATCAGTAGTTTCACTACCTTTCAATCAGTGGTTTTACTACAAAATTGGCAATTTTAATTTCTATTTTAATCTTTTCTATAATTTTTTAGGTCATTATAATTGAAAATTTCACCTTTTCAACATTTTTTTCTAATTTATTATATGGTTTTTCCCTATCAATTAGTGGTTTCACAAACTTACAATTAGTGGTTTCACTACAAAATCAATGATTTTTTTCTTTGTTTTTAACTCTTCTATCATTTTACACCCGATCATAATTAGGGGATTCACCTTTTGATAATTTTCACTAATTTATTTAGTGTTTTTTCTTTGGAATTTAGTAGTTTCACTTTGGGTAAATTTCTAATTTCTTCTTATTTTTTGGTGGTTTTTCCTTTAAGAGCTTTCATCAATTTCATCAATGGTTTTGACCTATTTTTGAGTGATTTATACATATTTACATTTCTACTAATCTCTTCAATGGTTTTGCCCTATTAATTAATGTTTTAACTAATATTTTATCTATGGTTTATTTGTATAATTTGGTGGTTTCACCCTGTGTCAAAAAATGAGAGTTAAACAAACTTGATTTTAACTTCCTTGTTGAGTCCAAAACCCACTTTTCAAACTATCAATCACTCTTGTTGCAATACCTTGACCAAAAAGTGGATTATAAACTCTAAATGAAAGCATAATTATTTTAAACACATCTTGATTTGGGCTTGAAAATATTTCACATTTCATATTGGGTTCTAAAAATAAATTATTATTTAGTCATTTCCCTTCTTGATTTCAAAGTTTTTACTTCTTGCAAGTTGTGAGTGTCCTTTGAGGTTCTTGGCATGTATGCTCTCCCCTTCTGGGTGACCTATAAATTCAAGGTTCCTATTTATTTTTATCCCAAATATTTTACTATTATTCTCTTCACTTACCCTCTTGGGAGAATCATGAATGACAATAACTTCCTTTTTCTTTTGACTATGCAGGTTGGTATTCATCACCTTCTCTCAAGTCCTTAGGGTGTGGTGATTGGGATTTCATCTTTCAACATTCATACCAACCCCATTATTTTATGGGGTATATAAATCAAGGCTACATCAATGGTATCTTAGCTAAAATGTTCCTCTAAGCCTGATTTTATGGTAGCACTTCATTGAAATCTTACAAATAAAGTGGTCATGAAGGGAGAAGACCCTTTCATGAATATACCATTAAATGTTGACAACTAATTGATGAATACTTATGCCCATGGATTTCAAGGTATATCAAGACCATCTAGGAAGCCAAGTAAAACTTTTAAAATATTTTTTGTTTTAGAATATTAATTAATATGGGGGTTTAAAGGTAACAACCCTTGAATATTACCTTACACGCAAGAACCTTTTGAGAGAAGGGTCAGATTAAAACACCACTGATAAATGTATTAATTATTTAAATAATTTTTAACTTTATAATCCTCTCTTAAGATGAGTATATCAAATAATTAAATGGATGTGATACAAACCCATGCCATTTATTATAATTTCCTTATAATAATTTTATGTGGATGATTGATTTTTGTGTCAAAACCTTGTTTACACTTAAAACTAAATCTAGTAAACAAACCAAGTCCAAAGTCCAAACATATTTCAATATGTACTCACATAACGAGGCATTACGTTTTCAAAATTTTGGGTCAAAATTTACTTATGCCATGTTAAAAATTTGTTCGAGTGCCTATCATTATTATCTAAACCATGTTGTTAGGTTGTCCAATTTAAATAAAGGCCTAGTTCCAATCCTAATTACAAATTCAAACCAATTCAAAACAAAAATCTAGATTCTTGTCTAAATTATGTTTTTATGCTATCAATCTTACTCCAATTCTAGTCAAATTATTCCTAGGTCAACCAAAGTCAACTCTATTTTGATATCAACCAAAGTTATCTCTTTCCCAAAGAAAATTTTAAACTTAATCTAAATTTGACAAATAGTCAAGCCATTTTGGAAGATCAAAGGTCAAAACCTAGTTTAATATTGTCTAAATCCAACTTTGTTCCAACATTCATGCATTTAAAATTCTAAATCCCTCAAGTTTCCAAGATCACAAAGTCAAACATTAATTGTTACTCTAAGCCATCAAGTTTCTTTTATTCATTTATAAAGTTAGGTTTTTGAGATAAAATCCTTACAATTCAAGACCATAATTAAACATTAAAATTTTTCACTTAGAACCATGTACCAAATTAGGACAAGTTATAAGTATCCAAGCCTCTTTCAAAATGAAGATCATAAACTTGGACATGCCAAAGTATACATGTAGTGGGGTTATCTATAACCCCTCCTTTGATGAAGAGGTATTTCACATCCCATATGTGTATGACCACTATGTATAGGATGAGGAAGATCAATAATACCTTGCCAACATGCTATATAATACCAAACTTGAACAACATAACCCATACCTTTCAGCCATACCACTTAATGTTGAGCAAGGACAATATCAACATACCTTACACATGTATTGTTTGATACAAAACATAGACCTAATATAATGTACCTTTTAAATACACCACCTAGTGTTAAATAAAGATAGGATCAGTTTACATAATAACTCTTTGACAACAAGGATGAAGATATTACCAGATTGTTAGAAATAGGGTAAAATTTCCCCCCTAGATTTCCCATAAAGGATTTATGCTATTTGATTAGACCCCCAAAAGAAACAACTCTTTAACTATTAGAAAATTAGGTAAATTATAACTAAGATCAAAATTTAATACCATCTTCAGATCAAGCTCTTGTAGTGTAAAATAATGGAAAGGGTCAACTCATTGACTAGTATTCTTAAATCCAACTAATTACCTCTCAAATCTAACAAACTAATTAGGATTTAACTAGTCGTGATAACTCCCTTAATGCATTGGTTATTAAAAATCCATCACTAATAGAGTTAAATCCTTTGATTGTGTATTGAATGGATTTTTTAACTTATCCCATGTTTAATCTATATGTGTTTGTTAATAATACATGAGTGGAAAATTTTTTTAACACACCTATATCTGAAAGCAATCTAGTAATTAATCATGTTTAAAATATCCCCATGGATTATTTCCATCATATGGTGGATATATCTCAAATAGGATACCTCAAACCACATCAAGTTTCATTTATAACACAACAAATCATTCTTATAAATTGCCAACAAATTATTTCTTCCAATATTCCAAGTACTTCATAGCAACACATTGAGACCATACATAGTCTGTAACAATAGGTTTCAAGTAATAATCCACCAATTCAACAAGTAGTGACCATTACCCCACCTCAATATGTGGTAACTAATCCCTGACATCAATAGGTGGTAACTAATACCACACTTCACAAACAACAACCAATCCTCAACAAACATTACCTAAGTAATAACATATTTCTATTAGTCAACCACTTGCCACTTCTATTCAACAAGGGTCTTCTTTGATCCAATAACATGTTCCACTTGACTAACAATAGGTTATCCCTACATGATATATTCCTATGATAAAAAATAGATTTTACTTTACTCTCAACAAATTTTTTTAAATACCCAATAAACCATTCCTCTACTTAGGCCTCAGTTCCCTCCAAATCAATGTTACACTTAGTATTAAGTGCCTTATCAACAAAAAGTCTCCTATAAAAAATACAACCCTAATCAAAGAGTAAATATTCTTAGTAGAACCAATCACATATAGATTCCCCAATATAGTATACCACATGTTTATCTATGTCTAGGTAATTTACCCACTTCCTCTCACGTTGGTCCTAGTTTTCTAGATTTGCAAGAGATTAAAGATGTAGTTTTAGCCATTCACGTAGGAAATTAAAATAATAAATTTAAAATAGATGTCATATGTTAATCTCCATTTAATATGAGTTATATTTAGATAAATTTCCCACATCATTTTGATATTCCCAAATTTGATAAATATCAAGGGAAAGGTGATCGAAAGGAGCATCTAAAAGAGTTATTCATCATATGTCAAGAGGTCATGTATAATAGTGTGTACCTACTTGTTTGTTTCCCTATAGTTTAGATAGTTAAGCTTTAGAATGGTTCTTTGATCCACCTAAGAATTCCATTGATAATTTTGATGACTTGTTAGAGAAATTTGTGTAGCACTTATATTATAATGTGGAACATGAGCTGACTATGGTTGACCTATGTCACTATAGACAATGGGGAGGAGAAATATTTGCTAGATATTTACAATGATGGCATGAATTGGCTAGCTAATTTCCACATAATCTCCTTGACAATAATTTCCCATAGTATTTATTGCTAATCTAAAATTTGACATTGCTTATAATCTTAGACTTAATTATGCCAACACATTTGTAGATATCATTGATAAGGGAATACAAATTGAGCAAGCCCTTATCAACAAAGGGGTAATCAAGATTTAATCACAGAACCAAATTTAGAACAAGACTCAAACACAAGCTCCTACATAAGTGTAAATAATAACATTAGATAAGCCTAAATAATTCAACAGGAATAGAAATGTTTGTATGATATGGGATAATTGAATCTCAACATGTGAAAATGGTACATCCACCACATTTTCATACAAACCCACCTACTCAACCTCTCACTTTACAAAGGCCCCATATAAGAAGAGGTCATTATCATAATAGAGTTTTTAGTGATCATAGAGAGCCTATTGAGATGGTTTTCTATAATCCATCTACCACTAACATGATTATTTGTCCAGTACTAAAATTATTTCTAGAAAAATAGACTAAACTTGATTGGTATAAGGAGAATGATTTTTGTAATTATCATTGGGTTAAAATTCATTCTATTCACATTTGTGTGTAACTTTACCATCTCATCCAATATTTTCATGAAAGTGGTGAAAAGAGTTTGATAATGTGGCCATGATGTCTAATTAGAATTTTGGTATTTACCAAAAATGTTTTCCACATAATAACTCCAATAACAATCAAAACTAGAATCAACATCAAGATAACACCATAATAAGAACATCCCTTCTAAAAATTAGAATTAGAGACAAAATCAACACTAGTAAAACTATAATAAAGGTTAGGATGCCCATTTTAATAAAGTTAACTATAATAATATCCCTTAAGATTGTGTTAATGTCATAGTTCACATTACTCTTGGGTATATAGCTACCATTAATATCAACCCTAAGTTAACCACTAATCGTACCTTATGACCTTCATCATCCATTTTAGTACCTCCACCTCTATTTTTCATTAGTCCTCATTTGTCTTGTAATAAATTTAATGTTTATCAATAGTTGAGAGTTACCATTATAGGCCCTCATTCACCTTCTAATTATAGTAAACCCTCATTGACTCAAGTTTCACCCCTAGAAAATGGAGAAATAAAGTTTCACCAAGGGATCTGACTCATCTTCACATAAGGAAAGAAGTCTAAGGAAAATATAAGGGAATTATTAATTTATTTATCCATCACTAAATATCAACACTTAAAATGATCTATATTAGGTAACACATAGATCCCTTAATATAAGTTGTAACTTAAGTACATAGATTGCATGTATTGTGAAGAAAACGAGAAGGATTTACAAATGAGTTAGAATAGTGAGAAAATTATAGCTAATTTATTAATTTTAGTTAAAAAACACTTATTTAATTATTTAACATCAATATTTACTTGAAACCCTAAATGATTTACAACATTAACAAATAAACAAACTAGTTCAGTATAAAATGGGGAATTGCATTCATTAAAACAGAGTCTCTTTACAACATGCCAACCATATAAGACATATAAAGCTCAAAAGGGTTATGAAATAATAATTTTAATATTGGATTGATTCTAAAAATACTTTGAGACCAATTTTTTCAACCTTTATAAAGGGCTTCATTTTACAATATATAGAGGATGGGGCTCACCTCTAAATGGCATGAGATTCCCATCATTGGGCCTCTGAATGTTTTTACAACTATATAAATTCAAAATGGGTATAATATCCTCCACTCTCCCAAAAATATACCAGAGGGATGACTTAATTAATACATGGATGAGCTATAGATGAACCACCTCTTAACTACTTGGATTGTGTTTCCTTAGTGGTTGGCTTAGCTTTCACTAGGTTGAACTCCCAATCCATCTTGGCCAAATTCATTGGTGGCTCTTAAAATATCAACTCTTATTGGGAAATTAGTATTTTATGTACTTGTAGCAGGGCCTCCAAGAACACTTTGACTTTTTATACTTGGTTAATGCTCATAGTAGACTAGGTTGATATTTCTAACACTGTTTGGGCTCCAACCTTGTTGGATTTTGCACTTTCTTCATCATGACCTAGTTAAAGTGATCCAAATGAACTCCAAACTTGATTATGTATAATATGGTGCCATCTAGGTGGAATAACATATTGATGTTTAATTATTTTAAGAATAAAAACATATTTTCCCTACTTTATTCCATAGGCTCTATAACTATTTGTGCCAAGCTTAGCCACTCTTCAATTGAATCCATAATACTCCTTAAATATGTTTGATAAAGGATAAATTTTGAGGTAAAAATGAGTTTTAACTCTATAAACATAAACTTATGAGTAATTATGGTGATATTTCTACACTTTCTCTCTATGAGATATATCCTAAATATTCTTGCTTCCTTCAGAGATTTGCCTTGTTTTCAGTTAATATTTCAACCACATCATTAACAACTAAAAATAACTATAGAAAGGCCTCCTTAATTCACTTGATTAGTTCCATGGGTAAGGTTATCTTAAAATGTACCTCAATTACATGGACCTAATCCTACATATCTTTCATGAGTTTTTTTACATGTTATGCATGGCCTAGAGAATAAAGACAAAGTCCTCATCCACCTTTTATTTTCCTATCGATGTCCTCATTTTGGTGAGGTAGAAGAGCTCTTACTGAGTTTTTTAGATCGTAATGTTTTCATCTTGGACAAAATTTTGCATGAGGATCCTCTTCATGTTTCCTAAGGTCTGATCAAAGTCCAACAGCACTTCACGATCACCCTTCACAATCATCTTGGGAGATTGTGACACCAAGACTAATTCTAGGGTATACAAGGGTGTTGGTGGGGTAGTATAGATGGATGTGAAAAGTAGAGGTCTGGGTGGAAGAGGAATAAATGAAATAGAGGGAATGAAGAGAGTAATTAAGGAGGAAGCATGGGGATGAAAGAGAGAAAAATGAAATGAGAAACCTATGGGAATATTTGTCACTACCACTAGCTCTAAGTCAAGTTAACCTATGGGCTAATGACACTAGAGATAGGGAAATCAAATAGAAGGGAGGGAATTGGTTGGTTTAA
Source organism: Torreya grandis (assembly GCA_037957365.1). NCBI lineage: Eukaryota > Viridiplantae > Streptophyta > Pinopsida > Cupressales > Taxaceae > Torreya > Torreya grandis. Next base: position 2,312,635 of record JARHVA010002093.1, on the reverse strand, counting down.
ACCAAGTCCTTAGGCACCTAGGATAATGGAAAAGGAATTATTAGGAGTGATTTATGGAGAAATATGAGGTGGTATAGGAGGCTAGGGATGATTTTCCTTTTGCTTCTTTTTGGTCCTCTTACCCAGATCAACTTGAGCTAATGTAGTGGAAGGAGTTTGAATGGTAGAGGCCATAAGGGTTGAATAAAGAATTTATTAGGTGATCTTAGGTGCCACTAATATGGTTTAGACCAAATTAAATATTCTCAAAGGAACACTTAACTCTAGGGACATAACATAGCTTCTTGGAGATGGGGCACTGATAGGTATCTAAACCCATGAAAGAAGTAGTGGGGACACTTCATAGATCCCTGCTTGTGGAATTGATTGGGAAGATGAAAATTGGGAGGTGAGAATGTTATGCATAATTGAAACTAGAGGCACTTGGGTGAATTTTGGAAGGGGTGGAATAGAAAAAAGGGGAGGCATAACTTAAGTGGGTTATTATGGAGAAGGGAAACTAGGGGATGTTGTACTAGGTTAATTAGGGAATGGTGGGAGTATGGGAAATGATCCATATGGGTGATGGTTACTGATCCCATATTAGATTTATCTCTAAATTACTACTAATTTCAAATTTGATTTCTTATGTAGCATGAGGTCAAGATAATTGGGGTTGAGTTTTATAATCCATGGGGTGGTGGAAATGGAATAAAGGGCCAGTGAGGTGAAGTTCATGGAGGAGAAGGTTAAGGAGAAGAATGATTTAGGACCCATTATAATATATTATTTGATATTTGAGGAGCTGTTACCTAATAAATATCCTCTAACTTTATTTTACATGGAGGCAAGGCCACATTGGGTAGATGGCCTAAGCTGAGCCAAATTTTCTTTCTTCTTCTTATTGGCCTTGATCTGGATGAATACCTCTTAATCATTCACAAGGTTTAGATAGATCTCATTATCTTCATGGGGCTAGTGTCCATAGTTTATGTTAAGTTATGCCTGATACCTCACCACATGGGTCCTGATGACATCATGTAGGTCCTAGTCTCTATTTTCAGCCCTACCCAAGGCATAAGAATACCTTCCTACCACCATTTTATACAAAAGGGGAGACTCTTGTAAACATGGTGTTATTGTATAAAACATCATGCCCCATTTTATTCTAAAATTGGGGAACCTCTTTTGATTCAGAGTTTGATCTTATACTTACTAAGAGTTTGGTGGTTGCTTATTTGAATCGACATTATTAGGAGTCCATTCTACCAGATAGGAATATTTAAATGTGAATGTGCTTCATTATTATAGATAAGCCTAAAAAAATAACTCTACGTTTTAAAACATTTGGAATGGAACTTCACATATTAGGTTACTTCAATTTTAAAATATAAATTTGTATTAATCTGAGAATTCTTAGTCTATTATTTTCTTGTGTTTTAAAACACATTTTATAGCTTATTTTTAGGCTATTTCACCTTGGGTTTGGGCAAATTATCTAACTATTGTAGAGTTTATTTCTCATTTTCTTAATTAATTTTATCCATTGCTATTTTCTTTTAGTTTAGAATGACTCAATGATTATAACATTTTGACTTCTAATCTAGTCACTTTTCATGTAAATGGATGAAATTTTCTTATAAATTGAAAAAAAAGACTAATTTTATGCATTGATTCATTCTATACTTGGTCATTTTTTTACCTTCAAACTTGGTCATTTTAGTTTGAAATTATTTAGCTATTTTTTTTATTGATTCTCAGATTGTGTTTCTTTTTATTGTGTCCTTGGATGTTTTCATGCTTCCTAGAGTCCTGTGTCATATTATTTCATCCCTATAAGTTCCAACCTATTCAAAAAGGAATTTTGACACTTAGTTAATTTCATAAAATCATCCTAGGGCCACATGACACTTTTTGTTGATTCAAAAGACATAGTTAATATTTTGGAAAGTTTCCTAGTGTGGAAATGGAATCAATAGTGCTCCAAGATAGTATGATTATGGGTTAGTGGTATGATGCCACATAGAATAATACCACTACCCTATTATCCTGGGGATGTCTATACCTATGTAAATCCTATGGTTTAGCAGGTTAACAAGATGATGTCACATGGTATAATCTTGCTACCTTGCTAACTCAAATATTTTCATGTAGTCCAAGAGAGATGTTAAAGCCCTAGGTGCAAAGGATGACACCATCTGACAAAAATCTTAGATCTCATGATCTTGGAGGCAAGACCATTTATAATGATAAATTAAAAATCCTAGAGGGTCAAGAAAGTGACACTTGGTAGTGGAGGGGATGAGAGTTTAAGATCTTGGGAAAATGAAAAATGGCCACATGGATGGGAAGATGATGAAGATGAACAAATAAAGATGAATCCTAGGGGTGACAATGAGTTTCCAAGTGTCAATTGGGGCGCATAGAAGCAAAAGATGAGTACACAACCAATAAAGCATAAACTTAAAATTGAAGGCCCATCTAGCCATCAAAACCTTTCAAGACTGAGAAAGAGCATCATGTTCAATTTGATTCATAGAATCAAATATTGGCCCAACTAAATTATGAATAAGGTATGAATAATTATCAGGGACTAGGCATAAACACCTAATAATATGCCTTTAAGAGGCATGGATCTAACTATACAAGACATGGACAACTGATGATCTCAATGCAATCCCAACTGAAATCCTTATTATCATTTATTCTTAATTTTCTCCAACATGTTTCTAGTTATCCTCATGATGAAATTGAATTTGGTCATTCCCAATGAGCCTCAAGTGGGTCATCCATGTCAAAAATTCATGCAACTACCTCATGGCATGCATTTGAATTTGAATTTGCATTTGAGTTTACATTTGAACTCATTACGTGTGTGTGCCTATTTAAGAACAATTCTTGTACCATGAAAGGGATTGGCTCTTTGTGGATTGTGAAAGGAAACCTATAAAACTAGACTATTTTTTTGCTTTCCTAGGATAATCTCTCCCCTTCTATTGTTTTAGATTGTTATTTACATAATTATTTTTTGAGTCTAATGATTTTATGAATTTCATTATATTATTAATCAAAAAGTAAGATTATGATAAGTGGATTACTGTTAAATCTATGTGGACATTCTCTACACATTGTTATGGTAGCAATGCCTTCCTTTCTTACATTTTCTCTCTCTCTCCCAGACTCTTGCACCATATTTAGTTGAATTTGTGAGAAGTCTAGCTCAACTAAATATTGGTTTAAATGGGAATTCATTTAGTCACATAACTTTAGTTTCATTTGTGTCTATAACAAGATTTTTTCTCTTTAACTCTAATATTTTGCTCTTTCTTTGTGATGAGGTTAACTTAGGAATACATCAAGCTAAATATAATTAATTTTATACATATTGTATCAAAATTTTATCATTATTACATTATTACATTTTTAGACATGATAAATAATGAGAGGAGTTAGTTAAAGAAGTAAATCAAACCCTGGAGGCCTAACCTTTACTGAATATCTTAGTTAGATTTAATTCTTTTTATTCAAATCATTAATACCAAGACCCTTGGCATGGAATAATGCACATCAACTAACCAAGTTACCCTATGTATGAAGACCTAGTAACCAAGACCTTGGGGAGACTTGATCACATACTTTTCCTTTCAAGAGAGGGAGGGATTAATAACCCTTGCCTAATTATTGGTTACATGTCAAAACCTACATCAACATGTTATGCCACTAGAGAGAGGGCCACCTTGACCATGGCTTGAATTCATTAGTTGAAATTTACTACTAAGGCATTTCAAAAACCATCCATACCATTAAGACAAACCTTCTCTTAAGTTAGAAAATAGAAGGATTACCACTTGATCAAAGTCTATTGGGGATAAATTGGATATCATATAACTCACTAATAATAGAATACTAAAATCAAGACCTTGAGGAGACTTTCTCACATGATTTTAATTTTAGGAGAGGGAAGGATTAACAACCTTGACTAATTTTTGGTTGCATGTCAAAACCCGCATGAACATATTCTATCACTAGAAGGAAGGTTGCCTTGACCATGAATTGAATTCATTAGTTGAAATATCCTACTAAGTCATTTCAAAAACCATCCATGCCACTAATCCAAACCTTATCTTAAGCTATAAAATATAAGTATTGTGGCCTAGTTAAAGCCTATTGGGTATAATTAGAGATATTAGAACTCATTGACCATAAAATACTAAAACCAAGAGCTAACAAAGGGAAAGAAAAATTTAAACCCATCCAATCATCTTGTATTTCACTGACAACTACATCTATCCCTTTGATTAATTCATTCATCATCCCTAAGCCTTAATCAGTGGATAACATGGTTTGGATTGTACAAGGAGGCTATTATCATGTGAATGTCTAAGGTGTAGCTCATGATTTAACTAAAACTTTGGATAAGTTTTGTCTTAAGTTCATAGTAAGAGGTGTCTAAATAGCTGAGCAACACATCCAATCTTCTAATTATGCCTTAATCAAAACCCAGGTATAATATGAAGATGTTTCCTATGGATTATTTCCCTTTCACTTAGGGGAAGCATCATATACTTGGTATCTCAGGTTACCCACTAGGTTTATTTCTACATGGGTGGAGCTATAAATGGTATTTATAAACCACCTTAGAATCCCCATTGACCTTCCAAACCTATATCGTCAATTTATAACTACCAAAAGGGAACAAAATGAACCCATGAGTATGTTTAATGATTAATTTCACAAGATGTATCAATGTTTGAAGGAACTTTATATTCAAGCTGAAGTAGTTGCCATACATACCTACTTTAGGGATCTAGATTCAATGACCTTTATGTTCCTTAGGAGGACCCCATACACACTAGTATCATTATCATTGGTTTATAATGAAGCTATAATCATTGAGAAACAAATGGTATAATAATTTTATGGACTAAGTCCTTTGCCTTCATTAGGTTAACCAAGTATATATAACCAAATATTAATAATCAATCAAGCCCTACAAAAACACACTCCACTAATGAGTCATATCTTAGGATCCTTATATGTAAATTCTAATCTAATTTATAACCTGACTCTAATAAATTATCATCCCAATGGTCTACCTTACATACCTCCTAACCATGTATTCCCTTAGCCAAACAACTAATAGTTTCTCCTAATGACACAAAATAACATTGTAGTTGTGATAATTACTAGTGGGTATGTTGTATCCAGTATCACGCAGTAGAAAATTCCATCCTACATAAATACATAAATCCATGCTATTAATACTCACACTTAGGTACACATGGCTAGATCACAATCTTAATTAGATATCCAATCAAACACATATTATGAGGTAATCAATTTAAAACAATTGTCTTAGAAAGTCTCTAATGATGTGACCAACTTACATAGGTAAGGACCCCATAATTCCAACCAAAATAATAGTAACCAGTCTTAGGGTAGGAATTTTAATTTCTAAAGACACAACAGACAATTAAATTTCAAGCCTAATAATGGGCATGTGCCCAACCCTCTTAATAGTGGCAATCAAAATAACAACACTTCCTATTCTATGAATTTCATAAACCTATCTTTAAACACTTGATGCAAATTATACAATAATATAGACCACAAAGAAAACAACTAAACATAACTCTTGTCTACTTCAAACATATTCCAAAAGGAGGTGGATAATATGGATATTTTTCATACTCTCAAAGATAACCAAAACTTAGAAGTAGGGAACCCAGACATGACCTTTGTGTTAGACACTTACAAATTTTCCTTTGAAGATGAAAATGAGTATGAAGATAATCTAGAATAAGTCCATGCTTTCAGATAGTTCTAGAGAGGGAATAATTCACAACTTAGGAGTAAGTCATCTAGTCCATTAACCACCTATACTCCACCAAATAACACTCAATTTATACCTAATGTTATTTCAAGTAATAATACCCCTCCACCTAAAGGATCTCCTACCTCATATCCACCCAGAAATCATACTATGTATGCTCTAGATAATAATCACCTAGAGAAGTCCAAAAGTGGTTATGATATTTTAAGAGATCTTGAGAAAAATAAGACCAATATAATTATGTTTAAGTTGCTTCAAATTTCTAATCAGATAGAATTGATTTTGAAAGAGCTATCTAGTAATTAAGGGAAAGAAATTGATAATGGTTCTCAGGCACATGTTTCTCTTTATAAAGAGAAGAATAAAATTCCTCACTTAACAATCAAGATATTTGGTAAAAAAATTACATAAATATTTATTTGATTCATGGAATGTCATGCCTTATGCCATCTACCAATAGCTAGACCTAACACCTATGAAGTCAAATATGAAGTTTTTTCAACTAAACAAAATAGAGGTAAATGTAGTTATAGAGTTGAACAATATTCAATTCAATTGGATTATAATCCAAAGATTTAGAAATACATCAATATCCAAGTGGTGTATATCCTAGATGCTTATGGCATGTTGCTAAGCTAGGACTTGCTAAAGAATTTGAATGGCTACATAGTAACTAATTTTAGCCACATATTAGAATATAATGGGAACCCAAGGTGGTATCTATGATCAATGAGTATAACATAACAAATGAGACCCTCTATGAAAAATCTAAATTGGGAGTGTACATGCTAAATAAATAATAAGGGAGGCATAATTCCCTCTTTATTAATATGACCAATGTGCAATATACCCCAAAGGTGGAAAAATTAGATCTTCTAGATTAAGAAGACTTATTTGAAGTGCTAGATATCACTCTCATGCTCACATGGGGTAGCCTAGGGTGTGGAAAATCTAATAAGAGAGAATAATGTTTGTGTTTTCTACAATTAATTCCAAGCCACTACATAACTAGGGATGATAGTTTGGATTTGACTATTCATCAAGAGGTAAATTTTACAACACTATTACTCCCTAGAATACTAGCATTAACTATAGTCCTAGACTTTTGGATGTTGAAATTTGATGGTTCAAAGGGTAAAAATAGATGTGGTGCCAAGGTAAAATTTATCAATCCAAGAGGAAAGTCTTATTTGACTACCTTCTATCTGCACTTTGATTTTACCAATAATGTAGTTGAGTACAAAGCATTGGTTTATGGTCTATTATTTTCCCTTGGCAATAAAGTGAAGAACATCAAGGTATTGGGTGACTCTAAATTAGTAGTTATATAGGTCAAAAGTGAATATTCTTTCAATCACACATATTTCTCTAGATACCATAGCAGATTTTGTAACTTGATCAAATAATTTTATGCCTTTGGCATTCAAACATTACCTAGATAGAATAATTGTGTAGTAGATGCATTGGCTACCACTATATTACCTTGGAACCCATTGTCCATTAAATAATGAGAAGATTTTACGTATAGCTAGACTCTACCCCTTTAGTCCCTGATAACACCAATAATTTCTAAGCCTTTAATTATGACCATCACATACTAGAATTCATCACCAATGCTGAAGTGTTTGTAGATCAAGTCATTAATGAAGATGATCGAGAAGACATTGAATTGTAGGAGGATGAAATGATGAACCTAAAAACCAATAACACACCCAGAGAGATGATCTCAATTGAAAGGTTATTTGACATAGACTATCATGAAAATGAAAATGACTCCACCCTAATCAAGGGTATGCTACATCATCAATACAACCTAGGTGGTATAAACAAAATGAAGAATGTGTTGTTAGGCACCACTTTCACCTTAGAAGATAAGTGATGTTTCATTAAAACTCTCAATAAATTCAAGGACATGATAACATGGAGTTATGAATATCTCAAGGTCTTCAACACTTCTATTCTAATGCACACTATCCCCCTCAAGCATGAAATAAGGCCATTTAGGCAAAGTTAGATGCTCGTAAATTCATTTTTAAAGCCCTTAATTTTTAAATAAGTGCATAAAATATTATAAACAAGGATCATATTCCTAGTGAGACATTATACATGGTTTACATACCTATTACCAATGAGGAAAATGAATGGGGATATCATATTGTGTATTATTTTTTCATAACCTAAATAAGGTTTCTAAAAAGGATAACCACCCATTGAATTCATTTGATGAGGTGTTTTAAATTGTAAATGGTTCCTAGATGATTTCCTTCCTTCGTGGTTATTTGAGCTACAACCAAGTGGTAGTCAATTATAAACATAGGATCAAGACAGATTTCACTACCAAGTGGTGTAGTTATGCCTAAAAAGAAATGCCTTTTGGCTTGATCAATGTAGGTATCACCTTTCAAAGGGACATGGGTATTTATTTCAAGGACCTAATGGGTAGGTTCATAGTTTTTTACATAGATGACCTTACATTCTTCTCTAAGATAATATCATATCATGTAAAACATCTAAGGAAAGTTTGTAGAGGTGCAAAGACCATGGGATTTCTATGAATCCCAAGAAATGTATATTCAGAGTGACTGAAGGTAAATTACTAGGCCACATTATCTCTAGAATGGGGATCTCTATAGACCCTGATAAATTGTAGTAAATTTTGAAAATACCACATCTTAGCACTAAGAAGGAACTAAAGAGTTTCTTTGGCAAGATTAACTTCATGAGAAAATTTATCTCAAGTTTTACTGAGATAATCAAACTTATTAACAACAAGATGACAAGGATGAAAATTTGAATTGACTATCAAGGTGAGAAAGTGTTTGACTAAATGAATATTTCTATTTCTAAGGTTTCATCATCCCAAACTATATACAACCCTTTTACCTTTACTCATTTTCATCAGAGCAGTTTATGGCCATATTATTAACATAAAATAAAGAGATGGGAGATCAAATACCATTTTATTTCATGAGAAGACCATTTAGGAATATTGAACTTATATACTTTACACTAGATAAATAATCCTTTTCCTTGATCAAGTTTGTTAATAAGTTCAGGCATTACATTCTATAAAACAAGGTGTTTGATGCAGTACCTAATCCAGCCATGAAGGAATTGTTAATGTAGAATTAATTAGGGGAAAGGCATGGTAAGTAGATTAACATAATCTAGTAGTTTGACTTTGAATTAAAAATAATGAATATCATCTAAGGACAAGGACTCTACAAAATCATCATTGAGGTGGATCCCCAAATCATTTATCAATAATACTCAATGCATGACATCATAAATGATAATTGGTACATAGATATTATTATATATCTATTGAATAATGAGTGTCTTAGGCACCTAAATTCCATGAAATTTAGGGTGATACATTTTATAAGTATCCATTTCATGATCAAATCTTGTGTTCTCTATAGAAAAACCATGAAGGCATATATCTGAGATGCTTGAATATGGAGGAAGAAATTGCAATACGTAGAGACTTACATGGGAAATATGGAATTGGGCATGGTTTAAAAAGTACTAAATTTCATAAAATAATGATATTAGGCTATTAATATCCACATATTTTCAAGGATACTCACCTATATGTGAGGAATTGACACACTCATCAAGTTACTACATCTCATGAATGCACTCTAGTGATGCCACTATTGTCGATCATTGAGGCTTAAATTTTTTCTGAGTGGGGATTAGAATTTGTGGGGGACATCAATGTTAATTCCTATACTAGTCAAAAATTTATCCTAATACTAATGTATTAGTGTACTTATTGGGATAAAGCTAAACCTTTTAATAATTGTACCACAAACATAGTCATTCAATTCTTGGAGGAACACATTGCTACAAGGTTTGATATGCCCACCACACTGATATGTGATAATGGCCTTGATTTTTCTTCCCTTTAGTTCATTAAATTAGGTTAGGATCATTAGGTAAATTTTAATTTTTCTTCCAATTATTATCTACAAGGTAATGGGTTGGTCGAATCAACAAACAAGAATTTATTGGGTATAATTAATAAAATTTTAGAAAGAAACCCAAGAGATTGGCATAATAAGATTTAATTTTATTTGTGGTCAAATAGAACTAGTATAAAATATACTTTAGGTACCTCTCCCTATCAACTAGTATATGGCCAAGATCCTATGTTCCCAACCAATCTAAAAATCCCTACCTTGTTGTTTACTATAGAGTACTTAGGAATTGATGACCCAATAGAAGCCCACCTCTTGAATCTCATGAAATTAGAATAAAAATGAGATTAAGCATTATTGAAATTTAGTAAACATCATGAGGTAGTCAAATGTTGGTTTGATAAAAGGGCCAAAGTGAATGCCTTTTGGATCTCAAATCTAGTCCTTTTATGGGATAGGGCTCATGAGCAAAAGGGACAACATGTAAAATTTGATGCATTATGGCTCAATCCCTACCAAATCTCTAAAATATTGGGAGATAATGCATTTTTCCTAATGTGTCTTATTGGAAATAATTTCTAGTTACCTGTCAATGGATAATTCTTCAAGCATTACTTCCAAGCTTTTATGGCTTAGAAGCCCCTATAAATAATGTATCTTTTACTTTCTATTTTTCTTTCATGTTCCTTGTTTGTTAGCTTAGGTTTTTTTTTCATTTATTTTCTATTGTAGATATTCATTGGGTTTGTCACAACTATTTTTAGCCTTGTGGTCCCTTTAATAATCATATGAATAAATTAAATGGTTGTTGTAAAGATAATGGAAATGACACTCAAAGAACCTAATTGCTGATTTTATTTGAAAATTTTGTGTGAAACTACTATTATTGCTTTGATAATTTCTTAGGTTATAAAGGTCAATGATTCATAATAAGACTATGAAATTTAGAATAACTATCTTCATATTTGAAACCATTTGATGAACTTAATGAAATATCTAAAGAAAATGCAACATTACCATGACTTTGGTTTGTTGTAAGTTGTCATGGACTTGTTGATTTATTTTTACTAGTGGTTTGGTCCCCAACCCTCTATGGATGAATTGAAAAATATCCATTCAAAATAATTGAGATAAAATGTAAAATCTAAAATTTTCCTCAAAAGGATGATCTTGGCAGCCTCCACCACAAGCTTTTTGACCTAGTTGGTAGTGGGTCAAGGCCTTTAGAAATAACCCAATGTATCTCTATTAGGGTATGAATACATGGATAGAAGTAAATCAATACCCAAACCACTTCCCCTCCAAGTTGAATTTTAAAATATTTACTTTATCAATTATGGCCTTATACAAATGTGAATCATGACATGTGAATACGAAAGAAAAGAACAAATTAGTTGGTCACATGTAGATGGTTTTGATAGGATCATAGTTTAGTATGTCACTTGTTCTTATAAAATTTAGTGCCTATTGAAATTTAGTTTGTTCCAAATAATAGATTACAACTAATGTTTTTTCTTCTCATGAAATCAAATATCTTAAATTCTTTAAATACTCAAGAGTATTTCTTAGTAGGTGTCACCATTTATTATTATATAAAACATGTCCCATTTTTAGTCTAAAAATGAGGACCCTCTTTTACTTCAGAGTTTGATCTTATACTTCCCAAGATTTTGGTGGTTACTTTTTTGAATTGACCTTTTTAGGATTCCATTCTTCTAGATGTGAAGATTTAAATGTGAATATGCATCATTGTTCTAGTCAAGCCTACAAAATTAACTCTACATTTTAAAATACTCAAAATGGAAATTCACATCTTAAGCTACTTCAATTTGAAAATATAAATTTGAATCAATCTAATAAGTCTTATTATAATTATTTGATTGTGCTTTAAAACACATTTTATAGCTTATTTTCAGGTTATTTCACCTTGGGTTTGGGCAAATTGTCTAACTATTGCTTAGTTTATTGCTCATTTTCTTTAGTGATTTTATCTATTACTATTTTTTTCAGTTCAAAATGACTCAATTATTATAACATTTTACCTCCTAACTTAGTCAATTTTCATGTAAATAGATGGAATTTTCTTTTAAATAAAAAAATGGCCAAGTTTGTGCATTGATTCATTCCATAATTAGTCATTTTTTTAGCTTCATACTTGGTCATTTTAATTTGATTTTTTAGTTATTTTTTTGAATCAATTCACATACTGGGTTTATTTATATTATGATCATAGGAATTTTCATGCTTCTTAGAGCCATGTTTCATATTACTATATCCTTAAAGGTTCCAATGTATTCAAAAATGATTTTTGGCACTTAACTTATTTCACAAAAGCATCCTGGGGCTATGTGGCACTTTTTCTCTACTTCAAAAGACTTAGTCAATTATTCAAAAAAATTATCAATGGGGAGATGATGTTAATAGAATTCTAGGTTAGTGATATGATTCCATGTCACATAATATTTCTACATTACTATCTTGGGGATGTTTGTACCTATGTAAAACATTTAGGCTAACATGTTATCAAGATGATACCACATGGTATAATGCTACTTCCTTGCTAACACAAATATCTAAGTGTAGGCTAAGAATGATTTTATAGCCCCAAGTGATTAGGATGAAACCACATAGTGACATCATAGATCCCATGATCTTGGAGGAAAAACCATTTTCAGTGACAAACACAAAATCTTAGAGGGCCAAGAAAGTGATAATTGATAGTGAAGGGGCTAAGAGATTAAGATCTTAAGAGAATTAAAAACATATAGGTGCCCAAGAAGAGATGAATAAATACAAATAAGGATGAATCTTGGTGTTTTTTATGAGCTACCAAGTGTCAACTAAGGCCCATATAATTAGAAGTTAAGTGTGCAACTTGCAAGGCATGAACTTGAAATTGATGACTTGTCTATTTGTCAAAACTATTAAAGATTGAGAAATAACCACATGTAAAATTTAATTAATATAATAAAATATTGGCCCAAATTATTTATGAATAAGGTGCAAATCATTATCATGGCTTGAGCATAAGCACCAAAGAATATGCCTTTAAGAGGCATGGCTCTAACTATACAAGACATGCACAACTGATGATCTCAATACAATGCCAACTAACTTCCTTATTGGAATTTATTCTAGATTCAATCTAACATGTTTCCAACTATCTTCATGATGTAATTTAATGGGTCTTATTCCCAATGAGCCTCAAGTGGGATAGCCACATTGAACATTTTTACAACTACCTCATGGAATGAATTTAAATTTGAATCTGCATTTGAGTTTATATTTGAACTCCATTGGCTTGCATGCCTATTTAAGAATAACTCTTATAATATGAAAGGGTCTAAATCTTTATGGATTATGAAATGAGACATATAGAACCAAACTCTTTTTCTACTTTTTAAGGATAATCTCTTCCCTTCTCTTATTTTACCTTGTAATTTACATAACTATTTTTTAACTCTAATGATTGTATGAATTTTAGTACATTTTTAATTAAAAATTAAAATACTGATAACTATATTACTATTAAGTATGTGTGGACATTATCTTTGCATTTTTGTGGTAGTAATTCCCTTTTTTCTAATAGGTACTCTTTCCTAGACTCTTGCACCATATTTAGTTGAATTTATGCTAAGTATGGCTCAACTAAATATTGGTTTAAATGGGAATTCATTTAGTTAGATAACTTCAATTTCATTTGTGTCTATATCAAGAATTTTTCTCTTTAACTCTAATATTTTACTCTTTCTTTGTGATGAGGTTAAATTAATAATACAACAATCTGAATCTAATTAATTATCCTAATTGCTTTTATACAAATTATCTCAAAAAAAAATTATTATTATTATTATTATTATTATTTTATTATTATTATTATTATTATTATTATTATTATTATTATTATTATTGGACATGATAAACTAATAAGATGAGTTAGCTGGTGAAGGGAATCAAATCATGGAGGCCTAAACTTTGCTAAATTTCTTAGTTAGAGTTAATTATTTTGATTCAAATCATCAATACCAACACTCTTGACATGGAATAGTGCACATCAACTGATTGGCTTACCCTATGTACTAAGACCTAGTAACCAAGACCTTGGGGAGACTTGCTCACATGAGTTTCCTTTTAATTGAAAGAGGGATTAACAACTCCTATCTAATTTTTGGTTGTGTAAAAAATTTAAACAATGCATGGTACCTAATTATGATAGGGAAGGTTGGGTAAGCCTTCTACTAGTGGTTGATGTAGTGGCTAAATACACCTTCAACCAGATGATAGGTAATATCTTACTTTGTTATCTGGTTTAAGAATTGATAACATAAGTAGAGGGGAGTTTTGAATATGGTGTCCACTTGATATATAGTGTCATCCATGTAGTAATAGTAGTCACCAATGGGGTGAGATATTCCCTTATTTCCTTAGAGATATGAGGCATGGATACCTCATTGATATCCATATAAACCACTGGGTATAAGGCCTCACATATCTCCTAGTTATGGTTCTATTAATGGTGGTCATATAGTTTATAAAAAAACTACATGGACCAATATGCCTCTAAGAAACCATGATGGAAAGATAGAATGTTTGAATGTGATTAGTGCATAGATTTCATCCACCAAGCATTTAATCATATAATATATGCCTCCTCCCTAATAATCTCCTACTACCTTGATCAGGTTGAATTTCATCATGCCCCCAAGGTCTAGGACTTGATTGTCTTTAAGGATTATATGCAGAAGGGGCACCCAAAAAATATTAACATGCACACAATCAATTTGCATGAATAGCCAATCTATCAATATCATCCCTATGTGAATCCATTCATTGAAGGTGAAAATAGTGTAAGCATCTATGTCTATCTTATTAACCCATTTATCATCTAGGTTCTCCACCCAACCCTTCATGACATTGTATATCTTATAGGTTTTGGTCCATGTGATCACCATGTTTGAATAATAAGTGATTATATACTCTAATAGGTTTTAATAATATTTGAAATAAGATTTGAATACATTCCCCAAAATATCCATGATCCTATGTCAAAATCCCACCAAACATAATGAGTTATGAACACTATCTTGTACCCACTTGGTAGTTAGTAGCGATTTGCCAAATAAATCTACATAAGGGAAGTATTGGCCAATTTTGGCCCACATACAGAACTTGGAATTATAGTAAATATTTTAGGGGTCTTGGTGTGAAGTAAGAAGCTGAACATAGTTCATTTTGAAGAAAGGATCTAATAGTAGGAGAAAATATTTCAAGCAGCATGCAAACCTTTTGAAACACTTTAAGTTAACTTCAAGTGTAGTTTGTGTAAATTCATGGAAATTAGGTCTATATGGTGGTTATAATATTCAAGATTATGAGGTAGGTTTTGTACAAGCCTCATAAGTTTATCCAAGGCTTGGATATTCAAGCAAAGGACCAATCATAAGTTTAAATGAACCATGACATCATCAAAACAACATGTAAAAATGGAATAGACCAGTTCACTTGTGCATTTTATAAGTTCACCTCAGATATCCTCACAAGATAAAATATTGTAATTCTAAAGAGTTCTTTATTCCAAAAAAAGCTTTGTAAATATCATGCTTGTGTAAGATTTCTATCTCACAATCTAAGTCCTCAAAGTTGGATATGTAGAGCAAGACATTCACATGAGCATCAAATTCAAGCCTCTATAAATAGCCATTTAGATTCAAATTATCAATGATAGGCATGTGGACATCATTCAAAAAATATAGGTTAGATCACTCAAACATTTTATAATCACACTTAGAAAGATCCCAGAACCAATAGATCAAGTGGGCACAATGTTTTTAGTATCAAGAACATCTCTTATAAATTTGGTGCCTCTAGACCTTTTTGCTTCTAGATTCAAGCCTTCAAAGTTGGTAAAAAAATGGGAGACATTCACACAGATGTCAAATTTAAGTGATGGAAAAAACCCATTCGGTTCTTAAATGTTATGGTCATTTAAATGTCAATTATGGTCACATGGATGTCAAATAATGGTCGCACAGACATCAAATTTAAACCATGATAAATATCCATTTATTATTAAATGCAAGCACATCCAATGATTAGAATTAAATCATACCAATGATCTGATGGTGCATAGGAATTGATACGAAAGTGGGCCCCAAGTGTATTAAAGGCTTATATTACTTCATGCATTATGATCCAATAGTGTGAGTTAAATTTAGAAAGTTAGTGGATCTAGATCAAGGGCTCACGTTGATTCATATATCATGATCCACTAGTGCAAGTGAGATAATAGGGTCAGGATATCTCAAGGATAGGCAAGAGGTTTCCAAGTGGCATAAGTATGTTAGGCTTCCAAAAAAACCAATGGTTTTCATGCATCTCATACAAAGCAAATTGATGAGTGAGGTTAAAATCTCAAAGACTAACGGACCTTCGATGGGAGGTTGAGAATGTGATAAGGGTTGAACCATGGAAATTAGGTCTTGTAAGAATCATCATTTTTCAATTAAATCTTGGCTAAATGCCTTTAAAATGACACATTGATATATTTAAGATGATCAATGATAAAGGAGAACCATTGAATCTAAATAAAGACCTCTAGTTTGAAGGTTTATGGCACACATGGTTCATTTTTCAACTATGTTCACCATTATTTAAAGAAGTATCCCTATATATAATGAGATCTTGGTTTATATGGATGTTCAAATGCAAAATAGGTCTTTTATACCTAATGAAGATCAAAATAGGCTATGTAATCTAAAAGTCTACATCGATATAAGAGGCTATAGGAAAACCAATAAAAGAGATTGGTTTTTTATCTATATAAAAGATTTGGGTCTATATTTGATGGAGCATAGATATCTGTGATCATGAAGAATCTCCTTGTCCTTCAGCATGGCCATATTTTTGACAAACAACCACCTAAAATGCATAAATCCATGATTTTATTAGATCCATGAGCATGAAATTTTTATCTTTAGTGGGAGATGGTGTGAAGGATTAAGAAAAGGATCTAGTGGTTAAAATTTGTAGATATGAGAATTTAATGCATCCTCAAAGCCTTAAGGGACCTTTCCCACTTGGTAAGCCATGAGTAGTGTCTGGATTGATAAAAAATGTGTCAAGGCATTCATTGGAGCAAAAAGGTGGTAACTCAAGGTCAATTAATGATCTGAGTTGGTGTGTTCCCTCTTTGATGGTGTGCTCCCACTTTATTTCTCTCTCTCCCTTCTCCTATATATCCTAGTCTTATTCCCATTAAGGGGGTTCTCAACTCTTAGAATTTTTCATTCTTTTCTAGGACAAGGATACTCAATGAGACTCTTGAATTTTTTTTCTCATTTGATATAGTTAGACCCTATGAAAATATTGTAAGGACTACATTTTGAAGTAATATGATGAACTCTTTGCCTACTCTTGCTTTTGATTAGTGTTTAGTATATTTATGCATGATGATTTTGTGAAGGAAAGTATTCCTAATCCATTCTCCTTATACTTGCCTCTTCAAAGGTATTTTCAAGTTGTTTATAGGTCTAGATTAGTGTTTTATTTGAACCTCTTCTATGAAATATTTATGTAATTAGTGAGATTATGAGGTTTGTGAGCTATAGTTGTCTTATGCTGATATAGTGTGGGTTTAAAATTATATGAGTATCCATTATAACTTCAGTGCATCATATTTTTCCTTTGTAGGAACCCTTATCCTCTTTCTAACACTTTTCCCTATGAAGCATTAGTTTATGATTAGTTTTAGGTGAGCATCAATAGGAAGTTTACCTTCTCCATAGGTTTAACCCTACTATAGGTGACCCACACCCTGGGGTTGTTTCCATTATGTATCTCAATTGGAGTGATCCTGAAGAACTCTCTCTACGAGTGTAGATTAAGCTTATACTACTTTTTAATATGCTTGATGGGACTCAAAGTTCAAGGAAGATTAATCAAAGTTAATGCTAGTTTGATAAAATTTGTAGTAGTTAAGCTCCCAAGAAACAACATTTGGCCACTACAAGAGGAATATCTAGCATTATAGTATTAGAGAAATGATTTAATTCCATGCCAAAGGTGACAACAAGGTTATATTCAAGAGGTATTCCCTTTGAATTTATTGAATTACCTTTAAATTCAATAAAAAGATTAAGGTTTACTAATACACATCCATATCAAGAAACCTTTACTCCTAAGTCATTTTCAAGGCCTACCCCTACAAAAAGACCTTTGTTAAATCCTGTAATTTCCATGGTAACCCCTAGACCTTTTCCTTTTTTGGAATTTAATTTTCAAATCACTCTAGACCTTGCTTAATATGATCCTATCCAAATTATAGCCCTTAGAAGTATGCCTTATTATACTAGAGACCAATCTACAACACCTTAGAAGCACCTCATGGACATAGCCATTTTTTTTAATATCCATAATGTCACTAAGGACAATATAGATATTAGGTTATTATCTACCTCTTTCAAAGGAAAGTCCCTAGATTGGTATAGAGGCCTTGCTTCTAATTCCATTTAGATATGGGACCAATTAGGTGATGCCTTATGAAAAATATTTGAGGACAAAAGTGACCATTTATGACTTGAAAAGTAACTAACTATTATTAATAGAGATCCTCATGAAGTCATGTAAGAATTCAACACAAGTTTCCAAAAAACTTGGGATAGAATCCCAGTCTCAGTTAAACTAACCCCTAACTTTGCCTTCCTTTACTATTTAAAGGATTTAAATAGTGAAATAAAAGTGATGATCAAATCTATGGGAGGGAATATATTTATATATGATTATGAGGTGGCCATAAAAGTAGAAAATTATTGGGTTTAAGCTATCAAGATTACACCTAGACCACCAATGCCCTTATTTCTTGAAATTAGACCACCTCCTATTGATATCCCTCTACTTGATGTCATTCTTCCTATGCCAACAATTGTTGCAATACCTGTACTAGGACAAGAGAAAGCTTCCACTATTAGATCCAATTACTCCCAAGAGAAAAAGAACTTTCAAGATCTCAAGAGAATGTTCTAATCCTTGGGAAATGAGATAGCAAATGTTAAGAGGAAGAAAGCTTTCAATAATCCTTATCAAGGTTCATATCAACCGTAGCAACAATTTTTTCAAGCAAATAGGGAACTATCAAGGCCAAGGCCAAGGTCAAAACCAAAGACAAGGGAAGCATGACTATAATAGGAAAAATAACTACAATCCTAATGTTGAAAGCACTTCCAACACCTTGGTCCTAGTTAAAAATGAGAAGTCTCAAGAATTTGAGGGTATTATGCCTTGGAATTAGTCTTTTTGGAAATCCATTGTTCTAACAACTAATTTCACCCAAGCTTTCAATGATGAATGGTAGGAAGCTACTAATTTTGGGTACAACCAAGCTCTTATGGCCTAAAACATAGAGGTACCTATGATGACCAAGCCAGAAGAGAATCAATAAGGTCAAATCCTTGATCAAAGATCAAGCTAGTTGGTAACTGTAATGGTGAACTATGAACAAGAAGAGTGCTATGTACTCAACTAGTATGCTAGTTCTATCTGAGCATATATTCTAGTGACATTAAATACAAGTTTCAAAATAAGGAACATGGATGGTAACCAAGAACCAATAAATCATCATCCTACCATTACTCATTCAATATCAAAGATAGTTTGACTTGATGCTATTGTAAAGGTCATAATAACCACAAGGAATCAAAATTAAGGGAATGTCTTGGTCCCTCAAAACTCACAAACTCATGGTGGGGTTGTGTCTCCTAAAGCACAACCAAAGGTTAGTGGATCACCTATCAACATTGTTGAATAAATGAAAAGGTCCAATGTGAGTGTGTCAATGTGAGACATGCTCTCCATGCCTATTCAAGTAGACATCCTTCAAGAAGGACTATCAAAATTCAATGTCATAGATAAGCCACCAAGCAAGGAGAATCTGGTCTTTACCAATGAAACCAAGAGACCAAATAAAGGGCAATTAGTTAAAGTTGTCAAGCCTTCTCCCTTCTATATTTTAATGATCATTGGTAATTCTTTGGTACATAGTTTCTTATTGGATAGTGGGGCTAGTGCCTCATTAATGCCAAAGTCCATAGATGATTAGCTTGGTCTAAAATATGAGACCCAGTCTAAAGGAGTGATACAACTAGATGGTTCTTCTACCAAGCCATCTAGCATAATTAGAGACCTTAACTTGACCTTGCATGCTTTTCATAGTGTCTCAATGGCTCGATATGTATTGATATTTGATGTGCCTCCTCACTTTTCACTATTCCTATCTAGAGAGTTCACAACAAAGATAAGAGGTTACCTTGAAAAAAATTGGTCCTATATGGAATTCATGAGAAAATATGGGGCCAAAGTGTCAATCAAAGCTGAGCCCATTACACAATTCCACATAAAGCCCTGTGGACTAGATAATATCAACATCAATTTCACCATCATTGATGAGGATGAATTTATAATGGGGTAGGAACTAAACACTCATCCATAAGAGATACCAAATATGTTTTTGGATGAACTATGGAATGACGGCCAGTTGGTAAATCCATTAGAAGGTATTGAATAAAGGGACTTGGGTGTCTACTATTTATATGAAGAAATCCAATCCATGCCATCCCTCATGAGGCCCTAAGAAGATCATAGTGGTATATGTAAATTATTTTTTGATGGCTCAAGGAGAAAGTATGGAGTGGGTATAGGTGTTATGCTATTTTCCCATTCAAATGATAAATATTTTTCTTCATATAGGTTTTAATTCAGTTGCTCTTGCAATGTAGTAGAATATGAAGGTCCCATCCATGGCCTTAAATGGGCTAGTAAGAGAAGGATTAAGCAATTGAAATTATATGAGGATAATGAATTTGTTGTGTACCAAGTCAAAGGCTAGAATTTCACTAAGAACCCTTTAATGAAGTCTTACAAACATAAAGTGTGGGACTTAATTAAGTAATTTGAGGCCTTTAACAACCAGTTAGTGATAAGGGGCCAAAATCAAAATTATGATATATTAGCAACTATGGGCGCTCATTTTGATATCCCCAATGAACTAAAAAAGACCAAGGTGAAACCACATGTCAAAGTGGTAATAAAACCATTAGTGTTAGATAATAAGGCTAATTGGTAGGTCTTTGAAAGTGATAAATAGATTGCATGTTTCTTATAGCAAGAAGTAGATTTCTCCTCCATCAACCAAGGAAAGTTGTAACATCTTTATGGGGAGCAGATTGTTCAATTAAGGTATAATAATCTTCCTAAAGGGCTAGTCACCCTAGACTATCTCTTTCATAAAGGGGACTATATGAGGAAGGATAAAGTAATGATGTCAACTAATGAAGATAACTATGAAAGAGTTTTTATCCTTGAAGACAAGCTCCTCAAGCTTGGTAAGGTAAGCACTAAAGCTGAAATGCATGCTTTCATAGAGATCTATAAAGAATATGTAGACATATTTACTTGGAAATATAGTGACCTAAGGGGATTTGATTTTAAATGTTTCCAACACACTATACAAATAGAAGCTAATTCTAAGCTTTTCAAGAAGAAGCAAAGGCCCATAAACTCTAAGATTGAATAGCTCATGAAGAAGGAATTGACCAAGTTAATTGAATCCAAGATCATCTTTCCAATTAAGCACTCCTCATGGGTAGATAATCTAGTACCTATCAAGAAGAAGAATAGGGGAGATTAGACTATGTGTAGAATTCATGGATATGAATAGGGTCTCTTTGAAGGATCACTACCCCTTGCCAGCCATGAATCAACTCCTTCAAATAGTTTTTGGTTTAGATCACTTATCTCTCTTAGATGGGTATTTAGGTTATAACCAAGTGCTAATGAGAGAGGAAGACCAATATAATACTTCATTCACCACTAAGTGGGGTACATTTGCCTACCAAAATATGCCTTTTATATTGTCCAATATTGGGGTAACCTATTAAAGAAAAATGGGCATGATCTTCTAAGGACTGCTAAATCAAATGGTACTTATCTACTTGGATGACATCACAGTCTTCTCTATGAAAGATAGTGAACCCATAGACCATCTAAGGTTGATATTCTAGAGATGTAGAGATTATTGGATCTCTTTAAATGATCTAGAATTTAGTTCAAAAAAATTTCAAGTCGTGATGAAACCAATTTCACAGCATAGAGCTCATCGAGAGCTTTTTGACACTTTTTTTGGTTTGTAAAATGGACACCATATGCAAAAGTTATAGGCTACTAAAGTTCTAATTAGACAGGGTAAAATGTGGTGTCACAATATGATGTGGCACAATGTGGACATGACAAGTGTTCCAATCAAGGGGTGACATGTGGCATTCAATAGGAGTCCAAAATTTTAGATGATATTTGTCTTTGATAGTGTGTATATATTAAAACATGTTTTAAATCTTTGTAATTATTCTCTTTTGGTAATTCTTTGTAATTTATTATTTACCAAGTAAATCCCATATGCCACATGGGAGAACCAACTTGCCACACCATCTAATGCATTGCTGAATTAGCTAAGATTGGAAATTATGAGAAATACCAAGTCTTATGCCAACATTGGAGACTGAAATGTATGCCACATCTACCTACCTCGAGGAACATGAGAAGAGGGCATGGAGCTTAGTGTATATGCTAAGATTGGTGCATTACCAAACTACCAATGCTAAGTTGGAATTTGAACCAATGTACTATGCTTAGTTTGGCACCTTGAGCCCACCAAAAAGGGGGTGTTGTCAATATAAAAGGAGCCACCATTCTTTTTAAAGTCTTGAAACCCATTCCCATTTCCCAATGTGGGACAAAAAGATAGCCCAAGTGCCTAAATAGAAGGCTAGAGATTTGAACCCGTGACCTGCCCAGTAAAAATGATAAGCCTTGACCAACCAAACTATCGACTTGTAAGTGTTATAAAAGGCATGAACCTGTATTTAATTTTAAGCTTCGCAGGCTGTGTATTTATTTTTAAGAGGCTGAGAGCTAGATGGAAGCTTGGAGATAGCTACTAAATGGGATTTTCTCTAATATCCGACCTTGTACATAGTAAGTAAGCCTTTTTAATTATGTTTTGTAATTAAAAAGAGAATTTTATTATCATTATTTAGATAGACCAATAGTTTTAATGACGAAACAAAGCACAATTGGAAGGGGTTGAAGACTGAGGAAGGATTCTGTGTGACCAAGCTTGAGTATATCATCAAGGTGGATTTCTTAGATAGAGATCAGGCCTGAGGGAAGTGGTGCAGCATTTCAAAGAATTTGTAAGCCATTTTTTTCACAAATTTAATAGAAATGGTCCTCACTATTTGGTGGACCCAGAGACATAGGCATTAAATGCTGAACTCTGTTATCACATTTTGTGTTTTTGGTAATTATCATTTGATGCATGTTATTGTTTCAGTTTGCTAATTTGATTTTAATTAGTAAATGAACTCATGTAAGTGATTCAAATTTTTACAATTATAACATAATTTTATTAAAAAAATGGTTTAATTGGTAAATGGAAGTAATAAGTCTTTTGACAATTCCAATCCAACTCAACAACTGTGAACATTTTTGCCAGACATTTTTCAAGTTCTTTTGAGTATTTTGAGAATTTGTTTATTTTGAGAAATTTAGTATTCATACTTAAAACTTCACTTTGAGTTTATCAATGTAGTTTATGAATCAAATTGGTATCAAAATAGTTAGAATGTAGGGTTTACTTCTAGTTGTGTGTTGACAATTGCTTCCAGAATAGTTGGATTATTAATTTGTAGATTGATTATATTGCAATGTGTAGTGTGGAATCAAGTGTTTATAGGAAACCATGGGAAAGTTTTCATACATTGAGGCCATCAAAGATGAAAACACAATCTTGAGATGCCAAAAATTTGCACTTGAATTGCAAGTGGCAAAGTTAAAATCAGAGCTCGAATCCAAGGATGAGCTCTTGATTAGATTGCAATGTGGTGAGTGTGAAAAGGTAAAGCCTTCTAATTCAAATGTAGAAACTATGACTGAGTGCACTGTAAGTTTTTCACCAAAGGAAATCTTCATCTTCTTCTACCATTTTAGATTTAGATTCTAGTAATATTATTTTTGGTGATTTTGAAAGATACACTAAGGGCATATGATCTAAATTATTTTTTAAAATGGGTTATAATGGAGAAGGACTTGGTAGAGATAGCCAAGGTATATATAACCCAATTTAGGTTGAGCATAGTCTTCTTTGTGCAGGTTTGGGTTATACTAGTGTGTAGGTGGATGATGGATAAGTTTATTCCATGTCTAAAGGAAGACGAGCTTTCAATAGTGAAGGTTCTAGGCCACTAGTTCAAAAGTGTAAAGTTAAAAGAGGTATTGAGATTCCACCTCCTAATTCTTACACTAAATCTTCTGATCCAATTGATACTTTTAAGAAGTTTGGATATAATGTACAGAAAATAATGTAATCATTTCCATTCACTTTTTGTGGGATGAATAACCATAGTGCTAAGACTTGTTGGAAATGAAATAATTTGTTTAAGTAGATTGCATGTTTGAAAGACCATTCTCATGTTAAGTTAGGAATTGGCAAAAGGGGACCCTCACCTAAGAAGGATGTTTGCACTCATTGTAAAGTGAGTGGACATAGGATTGATAGATGTTTTAAGCTTCATTCATCTTCACATTTAAGTAATGTTAAAACTAAGATTATTTACAAACCTCTCACTAAGGTTAATGAAGCTAATTCAATTCATAATATAGTTGACAATACAACCTAGGATAAGGTAAAACCTATAAGTGAAAATCCATTTAAGAGGTTAAGTCAACAATTTTTTCAATTACATATGTAAAAACCCAACTTGATAAAGTATGCAATTGATAATGAATCCACAGAGACAATCAATTTCACTAGGAAGAAAGAATTGGTTAAGTGGATTATCACTACATTATTTTTGCAAAGCATGGTTAAGAATTAATTTAAGGGAATGAAAAATCTTTGATAGATGTAGATTATATTTGATGGGAACACTTTAAGACAGGTATACCATATGAATTTTTTCAATTCTCACTTTTGATAACTCTAAGTTTTTGATCTCTAGAATATACTGTATGGGTAGTCTAATAATGGAAAAGACATTAACTCATTTGAAATAGTTGGGGATATAGTAGAGTGATGTTGTGAGTTTTTTCCTTATAGAATTTGATAGTTAGACTGCTATTTTGAATGTATCTATTTTGGCACAGAGATGTTTAGATGCATTTTTTTAAGACCCTTTGGGCATGTTTAGATGTTAGGCAATATACACTTTATGTTGTTTGAATTTGCTTAGCATATAAGTCCCATACCAGGGCATTATATTACATGTGCACAACATTTATTTTATGTTTTTGACATTAAAAAACTTATTTTGTAGTTACATTGGGAATTGTTTTAGTTATTGATAGTTCACAACTTTACAGGATGTGACATGGGCAGATAATTTTGGTATGTTGTGATTAATTTATTGGTAGTTGCAAATTCCTTTACTCATTCCATGTGTAGGCATTTCTAGTTGAGTTTTGAATCATTTATTTTTCCAATATTTATCTCTTTTCTATGATTGGGTTCTGTGTGATGTGATGCAGTAGACCAGTTATAAGATTTCAAGTGATAATCAACTTTTGGAGACCAAAAGCCTCTTTTATAAGGAGGTGTGATCCAGAGTTTAGTTTGGAAAAAGTTTTCAAGTCATGAAAAAACCAATTTCATAGTGTAGAGCTCATCAAGAGCTTTTTGACAGGTTTCACAGCTTGTAAAATGGACACCGTATGCAAAAGTTATAGGCTACTGAAGTTCTGATGCGACAGGGTAAAATGTGGTGTCGCAAGATGACATGAAACAATGTGGACATACCAAGTGGTCCAATTAGGGGGTGACACATGGTAGTCAATGGGAGTCCAAAAATTTGGATGATATTTGTCTTTGACAGTGTGTACGAATTAAATTACATGTTTTAAAGCTTTGTAATTATTTTCCTTTGGTAATTCTTTGTAATTTATTATTTACCAAGTAAATCCCATATGCCACATGGGAGAACTAACTTGCCATGCCATCTAACACATTATTGAATAAACTAAGACTGTAAACCATGAGAAATACTAGGTCTTATGCCAACATTGGAGACTGAAATGTATGCCACATCCACCTATCTCGAGGAACGTGAGAAAAGGGCATGGAACTTAATGTATATGCTAAGATTGGCGCATTACCAAACTACCAATGCTAAGTTGGAATTTGAACCAATTTACTATGCTTAGTTTGGCACCTTGATCCCACTAAAAAGGGGGCATTAGCAATATAAAAGGAGCCATAATTCTTTTCAAAGTCTTGAAACCCGTTCCCATTTCCTAATGTGGGATAAAAAGATAGCCCAAGCGCCTAAATAGAAGTTTGGAGATTTGAACCCATGACCTACCCAATAAAAAGGATAAGCCTTGACTAACCAAGCTATGGACTTGGAAGTGTTATAAAATTCATGAACCTATATTTAATTTTATTCTTCGCGGGACTGTGTATTTATTTTTAAGAGGCTGAGAGCTAGATGGAAGCTTGGAGATAGCTACCAAATGGGATTTTCTCCAATATCTGAGCTTGTACACAGTAATTAAGCCTTTTTAATTATGTTTTGTAATTAAAAAGAGAATTTTATTATCATTATTTGGATAGACCAATAGTTTTAATGAAGGACCAAAGCACAATCAGAAGGGGTTGAAGACTGAGGAAGGATTCTATGTGACCGAGCTTGAGTATATCAGCAAGGTGGAGTTCTTGGATAGAGATCAGACCTGAGGGATTTGTGTAGAATTTCAAATAATTTATAATCCATTTTTTACACAAATTTAATAAAAATGATCCTCACTATTGGGCGGACCTGGAGATGTAGGCATTAAATGCTGAACTCTGTTATCACGTTTTGTGTTTTTGGTCATTGTCATTTGATGCATGTTACTGTTTTAGTTTGCTGATTTGATTTTAATTAGTAAATGAACTCATGAAAGTGATTCAAATTTTGACAGTTATAACACAATGTTATTAAAAAAATAGTTTAATTGGTAAATAGAAGTAACAAGTCTTTTGACAATTCCAATCCAACTCAACAACCGAGAACATTTTTGCCAAACATTTTACAAGTTATTTTGAGTATTTTGAGAATTTTTTAAGTTTGATAAATTAAGTATTCATAATTAAAACTTGACTTTGAGTTTATCAGTGTAGTTTATAGATCATTAAATCCCAAGAAATGTGTAATCTCTATGCATGAAGGTAAGCTTTCAGGTCACATTATTTCAAAAGGACTATCTATTGACCCTGACAAAGTAAGTGTTATATTATCCTTATCCTTACCAAAGAATAAAAAGGGGATACAAAGCTTCCTTTGGAAGATTAAATTTGTGAGAAGGTTCATACATGGTTTTGCATACCTTGTTAAACCCATCACCACCATGCTAAAGAAGATTCAAGTGTTTACTTGGTCATATGAAGGTAAGGAAGCCTTTGAGACCATCAAGTAGGCCATTACCTAATCACCCTCACTCTTGAATCCTATCTTATCCAAGGAATTCATCTTGTACACATTTTCCAATTTTGACAACATATCATCTATGCTGATGCAGATTAATGGTGAAGGACTGGGGAGCAACCAATTGCATTTTTTAGTCAAGGGCTAGAAGGATATGAGGTAAGGTATAGTTTCATTAAAAAATAGGTTTTTTTAGCCTTGAGGAGTCTCAATAATTTCATACCCATGCTTTCCAATAGCAAAATCCATCTTTTAGTGTTTCATCCTAGAGTTAGGGACTTCCTCCTTAACAAAGACTTAAATGAGAAAAAAGTAGGTTGGATCACCAAAGTCAAGGAATATGATGTGGAGATCAAGGTCACTAAGTTGGTCATAGGTAAGGGCTTATGCAATCACATGGTGAGTGATATCCAAGAGGACAAGGAAGTTATTTTGGTGACTCAAGACAACTCATAGGCAAGTGCACCTCCACTTCAAAAGAGTTGGCTTCAAGACTTGAATCACTTTTTGACAACAAGAGAATACCCCCAAGGTTTGGATAGAGCTAAAATAAGGTATAACAGGATTTAATCCATACTTTATGCATTAATTTATGGTGTTATTTTTAAAAATGAACTCAATGGAGTACTCCTTAGGTGCATAAATGATAACCAAGTGGTAAGGCTCTTGGAGTAGTTTCATGATGGACCTATAGGAGGTCATTTTTCACATAGAACCATAACAACAAAGGTAATTAGGGTTGGTTATTACTAGCCTAATATTTTTAAAGATGATCATGCATGGGTTAGAAAATTCTATAAGTGTGCTCTCTTTACCAAAAAGTAGAAATAATAACCCTTCCACTCAATCCAATTTAGGTAGAGCAACCCTTCATGAAATAGGGGTTAGAATTCATAGGGATGATAAATCCACCATAAATTATAGGGCATAAATGGGTGTTCATTACAAATAACTACTTCACCAAGTGGGTGGAAGCCATTTATTTGAAGGAGGTTAATGAGAGTGTAGTTTAGGATTTTTATGATAGTATTGTGACCAAGTTTGGTGTCCTAGCCATTGTAATTTTAGACAATACCTTAACATTCCTTGGCATGAAGACAAGTGAATGGGATCTTAAATTGGGCATTTACCTCAAAACTTCGTCTAAATATTATCCTCAAGGAAATGGATTGGAAAATTACCTAAACAATAATTTTCTAAGGATCATCTAAAGGACCATGGAAGAGAATTAGAGAACATGTCACACTGAGCTAGGGGCAACCTTATGGGTAGATAGAGTGACCCCTAAAGTTACCATTGGTAATTCTTCTTATGTTCTTATGTATGGAAGGGAAGCCAAATTTCCTATCTCTCTTGAGATTCTTGCTTTAGAGTTATCCCATCAGCTTGAGCTTATGGAGGATGAACCCATGAGTGTGAGGAGGATAGAGCTCATGGAGCTAGAAGAAACTAAGGACCTTGTTATGAAGACTTTAGATTCACATCAAGATCAAGTCAAAAAAGCCTTTGAAAAGAGAGATATAGAAAGGATATTTAATTAAGGGGACCTAGTCTTCAATTGGGACTCAAATAAGTCTAAGATAGGTAACCATACCAATTTTGATAGCTTGTAGAGAGGTCTTTATTTGATCCATAGATGTAGGGAGTATAATGATTTTTAACTTGCCTAACTAGATGGAGAGTTATTACCCATCCAAGTTAATGTCATCCATTTTAAGCCTTTATATTAAATATAATTGCATCCATTATAACATATTATACATATTAGAGTAGCTTTTTGTGCTTTTATCTAAGTACCTTATGTACATTTTCTTTCAATTGTGTGTTTCCCTTTTCAATAAGTGCCTTGGGCACTTTGTTGTTTTGTTTTCTTTTGTTTCTTCAAGAGAGGTTAAAAATAGTGATATATTTGGAATATCTTCATGATCAATTAAGAGAAGACTTGGGACTCCATATGCCCAATGGATCAGTTTAAGGCTACTAGTCTTGTATATCAGGCATGCAACCCTAGGATGTCACCATAAATGTTGGCCAATTTTGACCCACATAAAATTTTTGACATTACAGTAAAGATTCTAGGGGTCTTGGCATGAATAAATAATTTGAGTAGAGTTCATGTTTAATAAAAGATCTAATAGTAGGAAAAAACATCTTAAACAACCTATAAAAATATTGAAATACTTTAAGTTAAAGTGTAGTTTATTTAAATTTAGTTAAAGTAGATCTTCATGGTGGTCGTAACATTTATGAGTGTGAAGAATTTTTTACACAAGCATCAAAAGTTCATCTAAACCTTGGAGATTCAAGTAAAGGATCAAGCACAAGTCTAAATAAACTAGGTTGTCATCAAGATATCATGTAAAAATGGAATAGAATAGTTCACTAGTGCATTTTATAACTACACCTTAGATAGCCTCATGAGCCAAAATATTATATCACTATTGATTTATTCATGACAAGAACATGTTCTATAAATTTCATGCCTGCACAAGTTTTTTTATCTCAATATCTAAATCCTCAAAGTTGGCCACATAGAGCAAGACATTTTCATGAGAATCAAATTCTAGCCTTGGAAAATAGCCATTTAGATTCAAATGATCAATGACAGGTACATTGATGTCATGAAAAACATATAGGTAATCACACTTGAATATTTTGTAAACATACTTAGAAAGCTCCTAAAACTATCAAATCAAGTGGGCATAATGTTTTTAGTATCAAGAACATCTCCTACAAATATGGTGTCTTTGTGACCTTTTTGCTTCCAGATCTAAGCCTTCAAAGTTGGTAATAAAATGAGAGCCATTCACATAGATGCTGACTTTAAGTGATGGAAAAAAACCATTAAGGTCTTAAATTTGATGGTCATGCAAACATCAATAATGATCCTGTGAATGTCAAATTACTGTCATGTAGATGTCAAATTTAGACCATGATAAGCAGTTATTTATTTTCAAATGCAACTAGATCCAAATCAACATTCAATTATACCAATGATCTAATGGTGTATGGGAACTGATAAGAAAGTGGTCCCATATAGATTAAAGGCTCATGTTACTTCATACATTATGATCCAATGATGTGAGTTAAAGTCAAAAGTTTAGTAGATATAGATCAAGGGCTTGAATTCATTCATATATCACGATCCAATGTTGTG
Source organism: Torreya grandis (assembly GCA_037957365.1). Classification (NCBI taxonomy): domain Eukaryota; kingdom Viridiplantae; phylum Streptophyta; class Pinopsida; order Cupressales; family Taxaceae; genus Torreya; species Torreya grandis. The sequence continues at coordinate 2,282,236 of JARHVA010002093.1, read as the reverse complement.
AGCAAGGTCAATAGGGTTAGTGTATCTCAAGGATATGTGAGATGTTTCCAAGTGGCATAAGTGTATTAGTCTCATAGAAAAATCAATAGTCCATGTGCATCGCATATAAATAAAATCAATGAGCGAGGTTCAAATTTGAAAGACTAAGGGACCTTCGATGGGAGGTCAAGTATGTGACCAAGTTTGAACCAAGGAAAGCAGGTCTTGCAAAAATCATTATTCCAATATTAGAGCTCAACCAAACACCATTAAAGGGACACATTGATATAAATAGGATGATCAATGATAAAAAGCACCATTGAAGATAAATATAGACCTCTAGTTTGAAGGTTTGTGGCACATAGGCTTCATTCTACAACTATGTTGGCCATAATTTAAAGAAGGATCCTTATATATAATTAACTATTGGTTTCTATACATGCTTAAAGGCAAAATAGGTATTTTAGACCTAATGAAAATCAAAAGAGGCTATGTATTCTATAGGTTTACATCGATATAAGAGGCTATAGGAAAACCATCAAAAGAGATTGGTTTTACATATACATAAAATAACTACATTTAGATTTGATTGAGGGTAGATATCTGTGATCATGAAGAAGCTCCTCATCCTTTAGTATGGCCATATTTTCAAAAAATAACCACCTAAAATGCACAAAGCCATGATTCTATTAGATCCATAAGCATGAAAGTTTTGCCTTCAGTAGGAAATGGAGTGAAGGATAAAGAAAAGGATCTAGTGATTGAAAGTTTTAGATAGGAGCATTCAATACATCCTCAAATCCTTAAAGGACCTTTCCCACTTGGTAAACCATAAGCAATGTCCTGATTGATCAAAAAGGTGTCAAGGAATTCACTAGAGTAAAAAGGTGGTAGCTCAAGCTCAATTAATGATTTTATATGGTTTATTCCCTCTTTGATGGCATACTCCCACTTTCTTTCTCTCTCTCCCTTCTCTTATATATCCTAGTCTCATTCCCATTAAGGGGGTTCTTAGCTCTTAGAATTTTTCATTCTTTTATAGGACAAGGATATTGATTGAGACTCTTACAAAAGTGTGCTCATTGATATTGTTAAATACTATCAAAATATTTTATTAACTACCTTTTGAGGTAATAGGATAAACTCTTTGCTTGCTCTTGGTTTTGATTAGTGCTTAGTGTGTTTGTGCATGATTAATTTGTGTAGGAAATTCTTATTAATCCATTATCCTTCTACTTACCTCTTCAAAGGAGTTTTCAAGCTATTTGTAGGTCTAGATTAGTGTTCTATTTGAACCTCTTCTATGAAATATTTATTCAATTAGTGAGATTATGAGGTTGTAGGGGTTATAATTGTCTTATGCTGATCTAGTTTGGGTTCAACCTTATATGAATGTCTATTCTAACTTTGGCTCAGCACCTTTTAGCCTTCTTAGGAACACTTATTCTCTTTCTAACCCTTTCCTTGTGAATCATTAGTTTAGCATTAGTTTAAGGTGAGAATCAAGAGGAAACTAACCTTTTATAGAGGTTTAACCCTATTATAGGTGACCCATAACCTGGGGGTTTTCTCATTATGTAGCTCAATTGGAGTTATCCTAAATAACTCTCTCTAAGGGTGAAAATTGAGCTTAAAATAGGAAGACTCTTGGCTTCACTATGTCCCTATGTAGACCACACTTCTTGTATTCCCAGAGGGTATATTTAAACTCAACCTCATTTTCATCATTACTAGAAGAATAATTAGGCATTATGTCTATTGCCTTGAACATCTCATTAGTGTGCTTGAATCATGTTAGGCCTTTTAGGAACATGGTGTCCCTATATTCAATATTAACTTTAGGATTAAAAGATGAAACAACCATTGTGTAAAGGGTTAGATTTATTGTGATATAAAAATCTAAGTGAGGGAGGAATGGAAGGAATAAGAATGAGAAGGTAAACTCCAAGAAATTAGGATTAATATTGATAAATAAGTTTATCTTGGGGCACTTATAGGGTTCTACACATATCTCTTGTATTTATGTCACTTGGTGGTTCACTTAATGGGAATTAAAATTTGAATTGGTGGATCAATTTTCTCATTTATTTCCTAATTTGTACTTAAACCTAGTGATTTTAAATATGTACCACCTACTATATTTGGTGATTTGTGATGTGACATTTTAAATTGTCCAATCAGGGCCCTGTTTCCTATTTAGTTAATATTAGGAGTGTGGTAGGCACATACTTATTTCATCCCTATGATGTCTTAGACAAATTTTACCTTGTGCCACATGTCCCTTGTTGATTGGTCCATATTTTAATGGTTATCACCTAGGCACACACCAGTACTTAATTTTTACACATTTAAGGGTAGGAGTCATTAGTTGGATGATAAAAGTGATGTGTGGAATATTTTAATTATCCCTTTAAATTTGAATGTACCTCTCTCTAACTATTTGGGGGATTTTTGATACTCTTATACCTATATACATAAGTGTCATATGGTAGGGTCTGGTAGGTTAGGCTCTCTTGGGCCTTAGCATCTCTGTTAGGTTTGAGAGATTGATAACTCTAACATTGGGATTCATGGTGACATTTCATTTGGCTAGGCTCTCCCATGCTCTAAAATCTCTATCAAGTCTAGGATAATGACACATATGACATTAGAGTTACCCTATTGGTCAATTTTTATCACCTATGATAATTGATCCATGTGGTATTATCTCACTCAATCAATATCTCCTAGGCTCTAACATATCAGCTAGGTCTAGGAGACAAATATCTCTAACAATGGACCATATAGCATAATTTCACTTAATTAGTCTCTCTTGGGATCTAAAATCTATGTCAAGTTTAGGAGACTAATAGTTTTGATATTTGAGATTGATACAAGCTCTTTCACTTGGTCATTCACCTTATGAAAATCCATGGAAAAAGACCAAGTAAAATAGGGAATCCATATAATCAAATAATATTCTCACTTGCTTGCCAATAGAATTTATAAGTCACCATCTAGGAGTCTAGGAGACTGACTCTAATAACTTGAATATGAGTCCAAATCTATATATAGATAGTTAGCAACATAAAAATATTCCATGTGAACTTGTTTTATTTTTATTAGGATGAAACAAAGACTTGACTATGCTTGAAATAAGAAGCTAGGGGGAATTTAGCACGGATCAATTTACATTATGAAAACATTAGATGCATATCAAAACTAGGGAAAAATAGAATTTTGAGGACTCTTAAATAAATATGTTGATGAGGGAGAGATTAAAACTATGGGAACCTCAAATTTGAGAAACTTTAAATAGGGGTCCCCCACTTCTCAAAATAAGGGGGTGTGTTAGTATGGCCACTTATGATATTGTGGAGCAACTACAAAAGACACCAATGAAAATTTATATTTTAGATATTTTGCATACATCAGATGTCTACAAGAATATATTGAATGATTTTTTGAGTCATTCTAAGGTCCCAAGTGATATTTCACATGATAAATTTCAAATAATTGTGAGTCATTTGGATCTATGAAAATAATTTAATTTTAATCAAACTAATATTTAATCCCTTGTGACTTTGCATAAAAACCCAATTGATATAGAATCTATCATTTTCTAGAATAAAATTAAATGAATCTTCACAGATAATGGTTCAGGGCTAAATATTGTAACTTTGAAGTTGGTCAAAATCTTGGGATCCACACCACCAGATATTCATCTAGATACCATTACTATCCAAACATATGATAATGAGGAATATGAATCTCAAGGCACCATTTGTTTATCTATTATCATTAGGACTCTAACCCATTATACTCTTTTCCATGTTCTTTACTTAGAACTATCATATAATTTTCTACTTTAGCAACCTTAAATTCATGAAGTACATGTTATAATTGTTGTCATCTAAAATATGCACTCATGGATGGTTTTTGGTGTAGGAGGTTTTATGATAGGGGACAAAACACAAATGCCTGTAATAGGGCAGAAAAGTGTTCAACATTGGGCATGGAAGTGTTATTACTCACCTATGCATTTGGAACATCAGTTGTCTTATAATAACAATGGGAACATCCCAAAGGTATGGGACCCTTTCACTCTTTAGGATGAACCTCTAGAGTAGGTTAGAATCCTTCTATTCTAAGTGAAACTAGTTTAGGACCAATGTGTAAACCTAAAGAATAGAAAGTTAAATATAGCTCTAATCTAAACCTAAGATTTTTATGTAAAAAGAAGGGAGAAGGTAATAATTTTATAGAAAATTAAAGGTTGATACACAAAAAATAAATTGAGTGCTCCTACTATTGTTGACACACTACAAATACTTGAGAATAAGATTTTATCACACACACTCCACCAAGGACACTCTAAATGCATAAGTGCTTTTCATAGAGGAGTGGGAATATAGTGAAACACTGAGAGGGATGAGAAATGATCCACAAATAATATCTAAACAAACTTTAATGTGCACAAGATATGACCTATAAATGAGTTCCATGCTCTACATAAAGGTGTTGGGAATGGAAAATTATGAGAGGGGTAGACATTACCCATAGGAAAAGATCAACAAACACAAATAACACACATAGTTTAATAAAAATAGAGGGAGGTGGACTTAATTCTCATTAGCATGCAAGGTTAAGTGAAAAATGGTGTTCTTAGAGGGAAAATTTTGGTAGTGTGAGGTTGCCTAAAAAATGTTCACCCTTTTTACAATGAAGAACAAGGATTTTATAATGGATCAATCCCTTTATAATTAATGTAACCATTTAGGGTGGCAGACATAATATTTTAATTTTATTATAGCACTACATCCATGCTTCTTGAATTTTTGCCTGATAATCTAGATTTGGGAATTGGTGGTAGGATAATTCTATATCCACATGCAAGTTTGAGAGTAGGATATATTTGAAATAGTCATAGGGGTAGCATGTGATTGCATCCCAACATCTGACAATCTCTTCTACATTTACTTATTATGAAAATAACTCAAATGTCATGCATCTACCTTTCCAATTAACTATCTATACCTTGATACCACTTGTCAATCACTATGTGGGTCTCCATTGAACTTCCATTTCATTTTTTTGCATTTGATGGTAATTATTACCTTACACCTTTTGGGGATACCTATACACTAAGGGTAGTATAGTTAGATTATGCAGTGAGTTGTGAAGAGGTTAATGGCACAGATGTAGAAGCCTTTTATAGGGGTACATGAATTTTAACCCTTTTATGCTAAGTACCTTTTAAATAGTCCTCTCAAGTATTTTATTTATACCTAGGGTCCATGTTAGTTTGTGAATTGGTTTGTGTGCAACATAGATCATAATCTATGATGTATGATAACACAAAATATAAATTATATGATTTGGTATGATAATTTAACATGGAGGCATAAGAAACCTTTTGAATAAGAGTGCACAATCTAAGGACTGAGAGATTTGCATCTTTGAACTTGTATGCCATTTGTGCTTGTGTGATAGAGGGTGTTGTATGGGGCACACATTAGAGATTCTTTATGAATACAAGTAAACACTTAGTCAATTCAAAGATTTGCATTATTTGATTTGTACATGGGTGCATAAATATTTATTAAGGTTTTGTGAGTTTTGCACAAGTAGGGGGTGACTTAGAAAGTTAATGTTTATGATGACTTATACAGGTTGTTTGCCTACTAAGTGGGAATCTATTATCCCTTGAAATAATCCATTAGGCATAAAATCATTAAAGATTTTGGTTTTCTAATTTGTGAATGCACTATCTATGTATCCCTAGCTTTGGACTGAGCTAATATCCTCCTATAAAAAGTAAATAACTGTGTCAAAGTCACTTGGAAGAAAGAGATCTAAGCTAAGAGAAACACTGCACACAATTGCTTAGAGGAAATAAAACTATCCTAAAACAAGGTGTATAAGGCACTTATGGGAATGAAAAACATTTAATCTACTTATTTATAGACTATACAATAATTAATTAAGATAGTGTTTGAGATGGATCCCATTAACTAGGATGGGTAGTTAATCTCCATTCAATTTAGAAAGCTATAAAGTGTTGGTTTGCTTATAGTTGGTTATGGTATATGGACCATTCCATATCATGTCAAAATTGGTATAACTTCCATATTTTGTTGTTTTTTCATCCCATTTGAGCACTAAATCTCCTTCTTAGAAACTTCTATCAATAGCCCTTTTATCAAAGGCCCTCTTCATCTAGGCTTATTTTAGTTCCATAGTGTGCATTGTATGTGATCTATTCTCTCCAAGATCCATTAGATCTACTAATCTTAATATGAGGGGATTGATTTTAGGAAACTCTAACTGATGGGTGAGTTTTAATAAAGGAAACTCAAGAGATGTGGGAAATTTGGCCTCCCTTCCATAAACTAACATGAAGGATGAATTTCCAAACACTCTTTTTGGCATGACTCAATTGACCCAAAGGGAAATCCTCAACTTAGTATTACAATCTCTTTGATTATCTTCCATGGTCCTCTTTATGATAAGAATAAAATTATTATTCATGGAATAAGCTAGACTATTAACTTGAGGGTAATAATTCAATGAGGTGCTCAAATGGATGCTATGTTTGACAACCCATTCACTAATCTTGGTTTTAAGGAAATCCAATGCATTATCAAAGATAATTGTGGCTATAACACCAAATATTTCTATAATTCCTTCATAAAATACCAATATGGATATATTATTAGCCTCTTTGAGAACTATTTCTTCCATCCATCTCATGAAATAGTTTATGGCCATGAGGATCCATTTATGCCCATCACTTGATGGTAGGTTAATCATGCCTATGAAATCTAAGCCCCATTACATAAATGGATGATAAACTTACATTGGGTGTAATGGTATGGTCACCAACCTTTTTTTCCCTACAAAAAAGGTACATCTCTTCAAATGTCACATGTATATGTGCACATATTTGAATAGAGTTTTCCAATAATAGCTAGCTCACATGATTTTTTTAGTAGTGGTCTTGGGTGAATAATGGCATCCTATAGGGTTATCATGGAATTCTTTAAGAATTCTACTTTCCTAGTTTGATTCTATACATCTCAAGAGGACTCCATTAAGTTCCTTCTAGAAAAACACAACATTGATGAGTACATAGGGAATAGCCTGTAACCTAAAATGCCTACACTTGGCTTTATTTAAGCCAAGAGGGTATGATCTAGTCTGAAGGAAGGTCATTATATTCTACATCTAGTCCCTTACAGATTCTTAGCGTATCAATTCCTTTTCATGTGACACCAAGATTGTCCTATCTTTAAAATTGTCCACCAATTATTTGTAGAGGCCCTTTCCTTACACTAGCTTGGTGATTTGGATGTCTATGTCATACTCCATCACCTTTGTGACCCAACTAGACCTTTTATTGTTGATGTCCTTATGGATCAAAAACTCTTTGACACCTATTTATGAAACCATGAATCATATTTTATTGTTGGAGAGTGTAGGCATGAACTTATTGACTGTTCTCACAACTAAAAGGATGCGTTTCTATATGAATCTATAGCGTAGATCATAATATTTTAGTGCCTATCTAAAGAAGGCAATATGCTACTCCAAATTATCATTGTTTTATTGTGTAAGAATAGCTGACATGTCTCTAACCCCACTAAATGCACAAATGATAAAATCCTTACTATAATATGGATTGATTAGGGTAGGAGCTTATGTGATGGCATGTTTAATGGATAAAAAACTATCCTTTATTTCATGAGTCCAGTTAAACACAACATTTTTTAGCATCATAATGAGGGGTTTGGTTAGGGTGGTAAAATTTGGAAGGAATTTCTTAACAAAGTTGATTCTTCCTAAGAAGCTCTGGATACTCTTTTTATGACTTGGAAGAGAGAGAGATAAAATAGCCTTGATTTTCTCTAGATAAATTTTGATTCCCTCTTTGGAAATAATTTTCCCTAGTAGAGTGCCTTCATGAATTATGAAAATACACTTATTAGGGTTTAGATATATTTTAAACTCTCGACACCTTTCAAATACTTTTTCTAGATGATCTATGTGATCTTCTACATGCTTAGATAAAATAATTATTTCATTGAGGTAAACCAAGATGACCTTTTTGATGATCTATTTAAGTTCCATATCCATGTCTCTTTGGAAATTCGCTCTTGCAATTTTTAAACTAAATGGCATTTGTTGGTTTATGAAGGTTCCCTACTTAGTGGTGAATGTTGTTTTATAATGATCACACTCTTTCATAAGAACATGGTTATAGTCTAAGTAAACATCTAGAAATGAGAATTTATTTATGCCTATAATAATTTTTAGGATATAATCCATTGGTAGGAATGGATAGTGGTCTTTGAGGGTAGATTTCTTCAAGTCTCTAAAGTCCATGCATAGACGTATTTACCCATTCTTCTTCCACATCGAGACTAAGTTGGAAAACCATGAAGAGTGTTTAATTAAAATTATTATACTAGCTTAAATGATCTTTGAGAGATCCTTTTTCATCAATGGTTCAAGCTTTTAGTTGATAGGCCTCTATTTTTGGTAGATTGGCTACGTGCCAGGGTCGATCTCAATTATGTGTTGCACTATAGCTCCATACAAATATGTCATCATATCTCTTATTGAGTTTTATAAATCTATTTATTTTTAGTGGGGAGTATACCTTGCCAACTTTTAGGACCTTCCTTTCAGTAATGATTACTTGCATAGAGATCTCCTACTTTATTGTCATGCTTCACTTTTCTCCTTTGAGCTGATCATCAAAATTGAAGATGATTTCTAGGGTAAACAACCCTTTTGGCATCCTATTTCCATTCAATTGGATGACTTTACATTCGTATTGGGCTTGTAACTATGCTTGGTTATGGGTGCATAACTCTACCTCATCATTTAGGAAGTTGATAATATACTCATCATTTTCAAACATCTACCAATTATCTGCATTGTCAGGGACTTATGGTCTAATTATGAGATTGAAAATATGCTCAAATTCTTTCATTATGTTGTAATGGATGTGATACTACACACCTAAATTTGTGAGCCTATATGTGCTGGTATTCTATGACCTTGGTATGGAACTAATATTGAATGCATTGAAGCCTTCAATAATATCCCGCACTCTATGTTTATAGGATTTTATTAGGCCATTTTTGGTCATGCTTCATAATCTAACATGGTTAAAAACTAGTTCACTATCCACCAATTCTTGTAGTTCCTTGATTCCTTTATTCTATATAAGTTAGAGGCCGTAGATCAATACTTCATATTCTACAACATTGTTCATGTACAAAAACTATAACCTAAAGGCATCAAAATATTTCTCCTTTTGAGGAAAGACTAGAATCACACTAGTTCCTATTCCATTTTTACTTTGGGAACCATTGAAGTTTGATTTCCATGTGCACTCAGGGCTCTCTTGCACCTTTATGAGCTTAGGTAGCATGGAATCCTCCTCCAAGATGCAATACATACATATCCCTATCTCCTCTACTTTGTCATATGGATCACACTCATAATGTTCATGTGCTCTTTGATCTAGTAAATTATCTAGGATCTCTTAAAGTGTCATCATGGCTACATGAAGAATCAAATTCTCCCCTTGATCAAACATTATGAAGTTTAATTCAATTGGGATAGAAGAGTATGGTTTAACATGAATTTTGAAGATAAGTTTAGCCTTGATGGTCACCTTAGTCTTGTATCTAGTTATGAGTAACAAATGAGACTAGTCTAAAGATAAATATCCACCCTTGTTTATCATGAAGTCTCAAGAGAGGTAGATGGCAAAGTAAGGAGGTAAGTTGATGACTACAATATCTTGTGTAATTGAGAATCTTGGGCATACATGAGTTTAAGATTTAAATATTTGATGATTCCCATAGTTTTGACCATCATGCCATCTAGCTGGAATGATCCTTTTGAAATAGGGGAATACACAATCTTGAGTGTATCTATGATATTCTTTGGCATCATTGAGAAATTTTCTCTTGAGTCGATCATGCAATCATGTACTAGATGTTGGTCAATGATCAAAGAAATATATAATAAGATAATTTTGGTTCTACTACGCACTTAGATTTTTTACACTTTGGGGTAGCATAAATTCATAGAGATGGAAGGCATTAGTTTTGATGTCTTACATTCTTGAAAGCTTTTCAGAACATCTTGTATTATATTCCTTTAAGATGGAATAAAAATAACATCCCACATGGTTACATTAAGGCTCATCTTCTTCATCCATTCAAATATGTTGAAGGGATTCTAAGATCCTTTTTACTATCATTTTTGAATAGTAGTCTCTTTTCATATTTACACACTTGTCTGAGGTGGCTCCTCTCTTTGTGTGGCCTATTTCATGCACACTAAAGGTTATATGGTCACTTTGGCTTGTGTACCTATGTGATTGATTTAGGGTATTGAAGGCAATGACATTAAAGTTGGTAAAACCTCCTTTATCACTCTCCTTTTAAATCTTGTATTGAAATAAATTAGGGTGCTTCCTCCACTTGATGCACCACTCTAATTCACATAGTTTAAGTCATCATCATACCAATTGATGAGAATAGACCCATCTTATTTCTATTTTATTCATCTACTCTTGAGGTTGTGATCAAATTTATACCATGAGCTCTTGGTTAATGACTCTATTTGTGCATGTAGCTTGATTATGTGGTTGGCCACATGGGAAACACCATTAAAGATCCTAATCAAGGTTGTTTTACATGGATATACAGGATCTAGAGGCACCAGTGGCATTAAGTTTTTGCACATAAGGCACTCTATTGTATGTGAGTTGATTTTGTGTTTGTGCACCACCTTGGTAAGGTCTATTAGATTGGTATTGCTGAGTGAAAGGTTGATTAGGTATAGGATATTGAATTTACTACCTTTTGAGGGTGACAAGATATTTTCCAAAGCTTTATAGTAGTGTTTTAACCTCATGAAATTCATTATTGGAAATAATAAATTAAGTTGGTGGGATCATTTTGGCAGGGATAAATGCTAACATAGGTTACACAACTAGTCAGATAGGAGCTTCTAAAAATAGATGCATAAGAGGTCTAGGTGCACTTTTACCTACTTGGATCAAATAATTTTTTGCATGTACAACTGCATATGAATCAAGTAATACTATGCCTCCCATGGATTGAATAATCACATCTATTTCACTATTAAGAGATTTTAAAAAATATAAAAATGTAGTGTTAGGAGATGGCTTACACAAGGGTGGATTCCTATCCCAAAATCTCTAGAACCTAAAATTAAAATCAACCATCATCTTGTGTAGGGATCACTATATAGTTTTGAGCTACTCTATCAAGAACAAGTTTTTGCTCTTATCCTTGAATTGCTTATATAGTTTCTCCCTGAGTTCATCCCAACTATGAATAGAATTTAGTCTCAAGCTTTGGTACTGTTGAAGTGTTTTTCCTTTGAAATAAGAGGCAAGTAACTTGATTGTGACATTGTCTTTAGTGACATGGTAAACTAATTATATATTTATGATATCTTAAATATGCTCCAATAGATAAGTCACATTCTCACCAATAATATAGGATAAACTTTGTAGGGCCACAACTATAATATAACTATATTGGGTGAGAATCTATGGACTGATTCCATTAAAAGTATAAATAGTTGATTCCTCTACAAATACATGAATGGGATAAGGAATAATCTCCCTCTAGGTGTAGGGAATCTAGCAAATGTGGGTGTAGAATGAGATCTAGGGGATAATTATCTTGAAATGATCCTTCTCTTGATAATAGATAGAGATGTTATTACTCTTACCCTTCTAGAAGGTGTTGAATGCTAAACAAAATGGAAATTAATACTTTTCACATATGACCTTTTTTGTCTTCACATGTAAATAAGGGGTTGATATTTATGAACCAAAAATGCTTAGAGTCACTAGGTGATATTACTGAGTGTCTACAATAATTATTGAATAAGGGTAGCATCAATTTATTAGCTCATTCTTTAGATTGGTCCCATTGGACATGTCATAAATTTTTGCCATTCAAAACATGAACCCATGGATGGTCTATAGTGTGAGGTTTTATGGTAGGGTACAGAGCACAAATACCTTATATAGGGAGTAAAAGTGTTCAGTGTTAGGCATGGAAGTGTTATTGCTCACCTTCACATACAAAGCATCAGTTATCTCATCACAATGATGGGAACATCCCTAAAGTGTGGGACCCTTACACTCATTGGGATGAGCCTCCAAAGTAGGCCAAATTCCTTATATTCTAAGTGCACCTATTTTAGAACCAAAACATAGACATAAATATTAAAAAGGTAGATATACCACTAACCCAAACCTAACTTTTTAAGGGAAAAGGTAATAATTTGATGGAAAATGAAATGGTGATACAATAATAATAGAGAGAGTGATCTTATTACTATTGACACACTAAAAATACTTGAGAATAAGACATTATCACATTAAATCTATATGCAATCAGAAATGTATCATGCCTATAAATTAATTTTGGCTTAGAGAAGATAGAGCATACCTACACCTCTGATTGGGGATACATTTTTTAAGTGAGGGCATGACCAATATGAGGATCTGATAGACCCAATTAGGGGATCACTTTTCAAAATAAACCATGTGAGAAAGGGTTCTAAATCCTACAATCTAACATAATCATGTAACAACCCTAAAAGAGTCATAGGTTTAATGTTCACTCTATCTTAATAAACAAGAAAGTAAATCTAATCTCTTGCTCACCAAATCTTGTGGAACAAAGTGGGGGTTCAAAACAAAAAAAACTAAACTAGACATGCATAGAAGACATATACTTATGTCAATATATATAGATTCCTAATACATAGAAGAAATAAGAACAACTACATTATCTATCTACTCTTACAAAGGAAAAATAAAGTTAGGAATACTTACCTTGAAGACAAACCCATCAAGCCTCAATCTCTCCCTTGGCCAAGGTGCTTCATAAGATATTGTTGTGGTATGTAAGGATAACAAATAAAAATCAACTCTAGGGTACACAACCTATCTATGCATATAAAATACTTCTTCATAAGACAAGATCCATATCTCCAAAAAAAATATGGAATCTTAAGCTTTATTGCTCAATTAGAATGGTCAATAAGTATATGTTTGTTCACATTTACTCTTCTTTTTTTCTCTTCTTTAAAAATGGTTAGAAATGAACTTGTATATATAGGCAGATCTTTCCCTAAATCCTTCTAAATATGTTGACTATACAAGGTCAACCCAATAGACCTTTTATATTTTCAAGGGATAAATCACTAAGTCCTGAGCTAGGTCAGCCAAAGGGATAATAAAACTCAAAGTGAAAAATACCCCTAAAAAATATAGGTTCAACCCAATAAACCTTATACAATAATCAAAAGATGAAAACTATATAGGATCGACCCATTCAACCTAGTACAGTCAACTGGTGAAAGGGAGTCAAGGCAAGAGTAAGGAGGATAAAACATGGCAAATGACTAGAATGGGTAAGGATAAGAGGAATAAGATTAGGGTAAATGGTTTTTAGGAAATGAGTGTGTATATGGAAAGTGTAAAATGGATAACAATCTTACAAAGCACTAGTAGTCTGCCCATCCCTTTCTTGATGCACCCCTTAAGGCATGTACTCAAAGAGATTGAGACTCAATGGGTTCTTGAAAGATACAAAGTGTCAGTAATCAATAAAAATTAAAAATATTATGTGTATACATATGCCCCACTCTAAGCTCATCACATGTGACATAAGTGCAACATGGGATGGTACTTTGGGAAATAGAGTGATAACACAAAATTTTGATGCTAAGTGTAGTAAGAAGGAAATAAGATAAAGGAAAGGACAAAATTGAAAAACACATACCTCTACTTACCTTAGTGTTATAGTTAAAGAAGTAGACTATAATATAAAGTGAAGGCATCCAATATTAAAAACACTAAGTGAACCTGTATAAGTTAGTGCAAAAAATAGACAAAAATTGAAAGTGTTAGAAAGATAGGCATATAGTAGTGTAAAATGAGTTAAGGCAAAGATATGAGGGTATTAGGAAAATTTGGCAAATTAGAATTATAAAGGCAAGGCTAGAATATTGAAGGTAAATGAATGATAAAAATATGGAAAAAGAATGACAAATGATAGAAAGTGAATAACAAATGATGGCAAATGAATGATAAATGATTAAGAAATACAATAAATCACATTGGAAAGTGTATAAAACATAAATGGTAAAAAAAAAATGTAGAACATACTAAATCATGTTGGGAAGCATGTAAAACATGAATGATAAATGAAATATCCATGCAAAAAAACTTGAACAAAGATATGTAATAAAGGGAAAAGTAATCTCATGTAAGATAGATGAAAAAGAAAAACATGAAAGATGAAAAATGAAATGTAATTGATGTGAGATAAACATGAAGAAGGCATACATAGAGAGAACCATTTAATAATGTAAAATGTCATATGTAAGATAAGGGAAGTACATAAAAATCAAATAACAACATGATGGATAAATGAAAATAAAAAATCTCTAAAGGATGAAAACTCAAACTTAGTGCTTGTGCTAATATGCAAAGTAAGGAAACACAACCACCTAATGACATGAATAAGATGACAATGAGATGGTGTGGTAAATAAATGGTGTAAGAGTGTAATCTGTAGTTTCTCAAACATGTTATTTTTCTCTAAGGATAGATAAAAATGAAACAAAGTAATGATAGAATGTTTTAAGAGGTGAATAAGAAGGATTTTAAAGAAGAGGGAAAATAGATTTGGAATCACAATTTGTCTATCAAGGTGGGAAATGAAATGGGTGGAGGGGATAATGAAGGAAAAACCAAGGTAGAGAAACTCTTTATCAAAGTTAAGACACTCAAATTATGTTTATCAAAACAAGAGGAATTTTTACCTTAAGGATTATGAAGAACTTATCTTAGCTACACAAGTCTTAGGTCAACAAATTCAATATATAGACCATCCCATGAAGTCTATATGCATGAAAATAAAAATAGACCTGCCTTCTCAAAACATGTTCCCCATTCCTTAAGACCCATTACAGAGTTGTCAATCTATTTCAAAGATTGGGTACTTGCATGAGAAAGTAGGTATAACCATAGAGTTTTTTGAATTCCCCTATTCCAATCTACTAGCCTACAATACCCCAAAGGACCTTGGCTCTATGTGAGGCTAACTATGGAGTTTGAGATTTGATTAGAGATAGGAGATGTGATTGTAATCATATATTTTGGTGTGATTTGACTTTTAATATTTATATGTTGCCTTTTTAATATCCTTTTTTTTTTTTTCAAATGATTTGGCTTTTAACTTTCTTGATGGATTTTTCTATTCCTTCTCCATATGGATTTAGAAAACCAAACATGGGTGTTAAAGATGAATTTAATTTTAATACTTGGGATAAGGTTTCTAAGAGAGATAACTTAAAAGATCATGGGGTCTAAGAGTCTCATAAATATAGGTGAAATAAAATGTTCATCTTGACTTTGACCCTGTTTTATTAAATGAGGAGTGAAAGAAAGGGGGAATCAAGAGGAATGACACATAGAACAATGTGAATTACTTCAAATTGAAAAATATGTGACAAAGGTAAAAAAGGGATATAATGACCGTAAAGTGTGATTCCTTATCATAAGAATGAGGGAAATGGAGTAAAACATGATAACATAGATTGCCATACAAATTCTATCTATCAAAAGAATCAAAATCTAAAGCTGAGAACAAGGATCAAATAACATTTTCTTATAAAAAGAATGTTTAAGATAGTAATTTTATGAGGAGAGACAGGTCCTATCCATAGTATTATATGACAAACCATAAAAGAGAAACCCATAAGGGTGATAAAAAATAAAATGAGAAAATAAGAAAAGGTGGTATTTTGTGAGGAGGGCTAGATCATATCCATGGTCTTATACTAAAAACTCACAAAAGAGAAACCCACAAAGGTGAATGCTAAATAAGGGAAAAAATAATCATAAATATATGAAGGTAAAGAATGACATAAAGAGATAAAAATTAAAGAGAGACATATAAGGAAAAAAATGAAAACAAATGCCAAATGTAATGTGTAAGAAAACCAAAGAACCCAAAGGTGAAAATGATGATTCTTATAAAGTTATAGTAAAATAAATAAAGTGCATAAAAACAAATAAACATGATACAAAAAGTAACAAGGAAGATCTATGTTGATGCTTATATCAAATATGGACATGTGAAATACAAGTCTATAAGTCTCAAAATGTTTCTTAAAGCTGAATTTGGTTGGTATTATGCAGTGTATAATAAGAGTGGGTATCATAAGATGCCCCAAAGTGTAAGTGGAAGTAAGTATCAAAATCATGAGATGCCCAAACATGTGAGTTAGAGTGAGGTAACATTGAGCTATTAGAATGATTTGTATTGGGTTGGTAGGTGCATTTGGAGATACATAAGTGTGTTTGTTTGTTAGATTTTAAAGAGGTTGAATGTGACATAGGCTGTATAAGAGAGGTATGAAGAGATAAAGGAGGTAAAGTAGGACCATGTATGATATCCTTTGGAGTATGCATTTAAACTAGGTACTCATTTGGTTCATGTGACTTAAGAGGTAGAGGTTCAATGGATGTAATGATATGTTTAAAGATGTTCATGTTAGATATCCTTTCCTTATTGGTGTAGGAAGAAGGATAAACCATGATATCCTTTCCTTATTCATTAGGTATTTGATGTTGATTTTATTGTGTCTATTGAGATTGATTTTGAGATTCTTAAAGATAGTCTTGATAACATTGTTTTATTAGAGTGTCAAGATTGAAATGTAGACCAAGCAAGGAAGAAAGAATAAATTGGTGAATATCATGACAAGACTCTTGATAATGACCTATAATAGTATGCCACAAATAAAACTTATCAAGATTATACCATTTTGGAGGAGGTTTAGAAGGATCAAATCTCATGGGTTTATATGGTGTAAATTTCATCATAAGTTGTTCTAAACTCAAGGGTGGGTGGGTTTGGTTAAAATTGGTTGAATTGGATGCTCCATTTTGAGGTTGGGGAGGCTCTGATGAATCAATGTTATGATAATATGATTGTAAATTTACTTTATTATTTGTTTGAGATGTTTCAAATTGAGTCCTAAGAAAGTATTACCTTTTTGCTTGGTCTAAGGCTTTGTCTAAAGTTTAAGGTGAAAAGATTTGAACTTTGTATTGAAGAGGAGGATTAATAGATGTGACAAATAGTTTTAAAAAAGTGTCATAATTCATGTTATAGTCCACTTTATGAGTGAGATACTTCCATCGCTTGATGAAAGTATGAGTGGATGCATTAGGAAGTTGTTTGGCATTGATGAAATGGCTAAGGTAATTTTTAGGAAGGTCATCATGTTAAAAATTATTTCACTAGAGCATTGAATAAATAATGTATTTTTGAGATGGAATGTCTAGAAATTGCATTATACCATTCAAGGGCATCACCAACAAAGGTTTTGGCTAAGATCTTGGTGGTAGAAAAGGTGTTAGTTTGGACCCATTCCTTATAGAGATTACCAAAAGACTTAAGAAAGATAGTAGGGTCCTTAGTCCCATTATATGTGATGTTTGGAGAAATGTTTCCAATATATATTGAGGAAATTAATGGGGGTAAAGGTTCAATTTGAAGATGTTGAAGCATTTTTTTATTCATTGGAGGTTGAGGGATGACCATTGACATCTCTAAGAGAAGGGATAAAATTTTGATATGGTTGAGACATGATGACTTGAGGTGGTTGAATAATCATGTTGCATAAATTTTGTTGCATGTTAATAACTTGCGAGTTGTTATTTTTTTACATTATGTTCATTTGTTGCATGAATTGTGCAAGAAGTTGAGTTGTATCAATAGGTGGGTTTAAATGTGGGGTATTAGTATTGATAGGAAGAGGATTGTTTGTAGGTGGAGGATTCCCAACATTAATGTTAGTTGTATTTAGTGTGGTATAAGAATAAATAAGTTTGGTAAATCCACAATTCTTAGGAGGAGTGTAAATATTATTATCATTCAGGTTTTTGAATAATTGGGAACAATCTAGATTATCAATTTGAGTGGTTTCAACCATGTTACTTTGGGAATTGATAAGCCCTAGTGATCTTGTTATGGTTGTAACAAGAGGATTATGAACATTGGTTGTAAGGGTATGAGTTTTGATAGGATAAGGACTATTTTGTGGAAGATTCCCAAAATTGGTATTTGGAAGAGGATTAGGATGAATGACCTCAACTAAATTACATTGTGTAGTGATTGGTTTTGGTTTAGGAGAAGAAGAAGGAAGAAATTAGATAGTTTTATCTAAAGTAATGAAATAAGTGAGGTTATTATCCAAATCCTTAATTATGCAATGTTATTGACTAAAATAAGGTTGACCAAATGTAATCATGATGAGATAAGACTTGATAACCACACAAGGAAATAAAAAGTGGCAAGAAACTATAAAGGTTCGATTGGGTCGATCCAGTATAGGAAACAAGGCCTATAAATTATACAAGGTCAATTGGGTCAACCCAGTATAAAAAATAGAGATTAGAAAAAGAGGAAACATGGTCTAAAAATAGTATATGGTCGACTGGGTTGATCTAGTATAGTCAATAAAGGCCAAAAAAAGGTACAAGGTCAACTAGGTCGACCCAACATAATAGAGAAGGAAAATTAAAAAGTCTATAAAAAAATTTGAAATGAAACAAGATAAATTTTGAAAGTAAATTAGAAGAGAAATCACTGAAAGAAACAAAAAAATTAATTAGATTAATTTTGGCCAATCTAATTGAGTCACATGATACAAAAAACTTTGCACCAATACTAGCTAATGTAAGTTTTTGCAATACAAAATACAATTGAGCAAAGAGAAAGTAATAAACTTGGAAAGTAAAGAACTAACTAATTGATCAACTTGAATGTTAATTAAATTATTAAGAAATTATTTCAAATGTGATGGGAAGTTGGTTGTAAGGAAGGAACTAGAATGGAAATCAAAGGATGGTTTTAGGTAATTTGGGTTGAAAGGGACTATAGTGGAAATGATACATGCTTGGTATTGGGGCCTACCGCTCACTTCACACACTTTAGAGATAAAGGTGTTGGGTGATTAGCTAGAATATACCATTAACCATGATTTATACTTAACCATAGTATTAAGTTGACTTCCCCCTTGGTGATGAAATCTAAGTAGGTTGGCCTTAGGTAGACAAATGTTAAAATGATTGTTTAGATTTCATGATTTGTATATGTGTGCATAAAATAGAAAATTATGAAACTAAATTATTAATTTAAAACCACCTAATTAAACTATGTGATCTATTATAAGCATGCAAGCAACAAAAAAAAGAAAGTGTGAATTAATTACTAGTATATAAGGTTAATTTTAACATTTGAAATAAGGTAAAGTGTTGATATATTCAATAGTTTATGCACAAAATATATAATAAGGTCAATAGGGTCAAACCTATACTACAAAATTAAGGTCTAAAAATGAACGTGGTCAATAGAGTCAACCTAGTCATCCAAATAGTACACAAAACTAGGTTGGTAGGGTCGATCTAGTTGACTATGCAAGGGTAGTTTTAAAGATTTCAAATTGTAAAAATAAAAACTAAAAATAAAGAGATAGAGATATATAAATTAACCTTGGTGGATCAAATATTCAAATAATGAATATTTCTATTAAAGAACCTTGATATATGCTTGCAAATTTTTCTAACTAGGTCGATTGGGTCAGTCAAGCTTTATAAAAACTTGTTGTTGAGTGCCTAAAATGTATAAGGTTAATTGGATTGACCTATTATGTTAAACATGATGTTTTAAAAAGTATAGGGTTGACTAGGTCAACCTAGTAGTTTGGACTAGATGTTTGAAAAGCCAAAAACTTGTACTAGGTCAACTGGTTGATCTAGTAACCTGTACCTAAAAACCTACTCATAGAAGTTAGATATTTGGTCAATAAAGTTGATCTCATATGGTAAATATATGATAAAAATAATGATGAAAGAATGAAATAAATTAATAAGATGAATAAATCCTACAAGGTTTAGTTCACATCAAGTTCACTAGAATGTATGTGATCAGAAAAGCATCATGTTTATAAATCAATCCTGACTCAGAGAAGATAGAGCATACCTACACTTTGGATTGGGGATACATTTGTTAAGTGGGTGTATGATCGATATGGGGATCTGATAAACCTTATTAGGGGATCACTTGTCATAATACACCATGCTAGGAAGGGTTCCAAAGCCTATAGTCTAACATAATCATGCAACAACCCTAAAAGAGTCCCAAGTTTAAAGTTTACTCTATTCTAATAAATAATAAAGTAAATCTAATATAGTGCTCACCAAAGCTTGTAGCAAAAAGTGGGGGTTATAAACAAAACAAACTAAACTAAAAATTTATAGAAGACATATACTCATGTTAATGTATATAGAATCTTAATACATGGAAGAAAGAGACACAACTACATTGTCTATCTACTCTTATAAAGTATAAATAAAGTTAGGAATACTTTCATTGAAGACAGAACCTCAATCTCTCCCTTGGCCAAGGTGATTCACAAGATATTATTATGGTATGTAAGGATAATAAAGACAAATCATCTCTAGGATACACAACTATCTATGTATCCAAAAGACGTCTCCATAAGATAAGATCCATATCTACAAAGAAAGTATGGAACCCTAGGATTTATTCTTCAAGTATAATGGTCAATAAATAGATGTTCATTTGCACTTATTCTTCTTCACTTCTCTTGTTTACAAATGGTTGGAAATGAAATTTTATATATAGGCATATCTTTCCCTAAATACTTCCATATATGTTGGTTGTACAGGGTCAACCCAATCAACCCTATATGTTTTTGAGGGATAAATCATTAGGTCCTAAGCTAGGTCGACCGAAGGGCTAACAAAACTCAAAGTGAAAAATACCACTAAACAATATAGGGTCAACTTAGTTAATCATGTATAGTAATTAGAAGTTGAAAAATATATAAGGTTGACCCAATCAACCTAGTATAGTCAACTAGCAAAAGGGGGTCAAGGCAAGAGTAAGGAGGATGAAACATGGAAAATGACTAGAATGGGTAAGGCTAAGAATAATAAACTTAGGGTAAATGATTTTTAGGAGATGAGTGTGTAGATGGAAAGTGTAAAAAGGGATAACATATTATGAAGCACCAATTGTCTTCCCACCCCTTTTTTATGCACCCCTTAAGGCATACACTCAAAGAGATTTAGACTCGATGGGTTCCTACAAGATACAAAGTGTCAGTAATCAATAAAATTTAAAAATATTATGTGTATATAGACTCCACCAAGGACACTCTAAATGCATAAGTGTTTTGTATTTAAGGCACAAGAACATATCACAACACCAATAGTTATGATAAATTATCCATATACAATGTCTACATAGATCTAAATATGCACAAGATAGACCTACAAATAAGTTCCAAGTTCCACATAGAGGTACTAGGAATGGAAAATGATAAGAGCAGTGGACATTACCCACAAAAAAATATCAACAAACACAAATAACACATAGAATGTAAGAAGAATAGAGGGAAGTGGACTTAATTCTTGTTGTCACCAAATCTTGTACCCTAGAAGAGGGTGTTCAAACCTCTTCTATATTTGGGCAACATGGGAACATTTCTAGGTATGTGGGGTACCTATAGTGGTAATGAGCCTCTAGGTTTAAGGGCTAGATCGATGAATGTATCTTAAAACACTCTTATCTATACCAACTTATTACTTATGTGGAAAAGAGTTAGATAATGCATGAATTAAACCTAATCTAAAAGAGGTGATGCACCAAATATTCAAATATACATTTTAAATATTGGACTCATTAGCACACTAATAGATTATGAACAGAACTAATGCAGTGTCTAAAATGATTTCCAAGAAATAGTATTTCACCTAGAGGTTGATTTTCATGACTCAAGCTAGAGGTAAATGAGTGTAAGTATTTATTAAAAGAAATTAAAATAAAGTATCCACTCTATACATGAGATATCAACCTTAAGACACTCTATATAACCTGCAATAAAAGTTTATTAGCACTTGTGTTGAACTTGGACCTGCAAAGGGAAAATAACAACCACTTTTGCATATTAGACAAATGTGAAACACTAAGCATAGATTAGTAAAGAACTACAAAATGATCTATTCATTACTCTAATAGGTGAAAAATACAATTTATAGCAGAGTTTAATCATACTAGCTTGAGGGATACTTAGCAATAGCTCAAAGGCTATATTTATAGAAGAAAAGAAGAAAGAGAAAGGGAACTTTGGCACTAAAAAGGGAAATCAATGAGATCAAAATCATTTTAACTATAGTTACAATTGATTCTATAAATTATGGTCATTTATACCTTTTTATTGATCTAAGTCACTTCAAGTGGTTGCACAGTTACATTATTCACTCATTGATGTTCCCTAATGGTTGTAATGATAGGATCAAGTTATTATATGTTGGGTCTTAGAATCAATGCATTTGTAACAATCATATCAATCTATTAGAGCTTTATCCTAATTTTAACTACTCTTCACTGGTTCATTATGGTGTGAAAAATGGAAGGGAAGTGTCCTTTTCATGTAGTTGGTCCTGGCGATGAAGTGTTGGAGTATACATGTATGACTTTGTGGCAACCTTCAAAATTTTGGCTCTAGTTTAAACTAGACCATGTTTGAACATGGATCCATGCTTTTAATTTACCTCATCCCATCAAAAATTTCTTTGTCAACCTTCATTTAAGTCACCTAGGCTCACCTTTATTTAATTGGGTGTCAAAAACTAACATGGATCATTGATCTTTTAACTCATCTTGCTCTATTGATCTACCTGATGCAAATGAATCTAATCCATATATCTTCTACTAACTAAAACATGCTCATGACACTTTTCAATCATGTGTTGATCTCAGGATCCTATCATTAGTCTAACATTTTATGTACTTATTCCACATGGTGGCCTCTCAAGCTCCTTGATTTTTTGATTCATCTTGCACCATAAAATCAAGATGCACGATGAAACATAGACCATAGATCTCATTGGACCCACTTTATTACTAGTTGAGCTCACACTATTGGATTTCTACTTGATTGATCCACACCATCAGATCTTGTCCAACCTATAACTCTTTAAAGGGATTTAACTTAGGTATATTTTAACTTGTTTGACACTAATGAAAATTGTTATATCTCATGTGTTAGTATGCAAGCTCATGTAGACTGTTAGATCTTGATCAACTTTAAACCTTTTAATGACCCTTTGAACTGAAATGGTTAATTTATGGAGCTCAAAATTGATGTTAGCACAAAAATCTTATGTTATTTGACCAACTTTGAAAGTATGGATCTAGAAGCAAAAATGTCATGGAGGCACCAAAATTATAAGAGATGTTCTTAATTCTAAAAATATTATGCCCACTTGATCCACTGGCTCCAAGATCTTTCTAAGTGTATTTACAAAATGTTTAAGTGAGATAACTTGAATATTTTTTATGACATCTACATGCCTATAACTAATCATTTAGATCCAAATGGATACTTTATAAGGCTTGAATTTAATACTTGCACGAACATCTTGCTCTACAAGTCTAACTTTGAATGCTCATAACTTAAGATAGGAAGCTCGCATGGACTCAAAACTTTCAAGATATGATCTAAGCACAAATATCTCCATGGTACTACAATCCTTTGGATCACATGAATTTTTAGGTGAAGATAAAAAATGATTAAACAAGTTGGTTTGCTCATTTATATGTGATGTGTAGGATGACCTGACCCTTTAGACTCAACAAGCTAAAATTTGAAGGCTTATATCTCAAGATAAAAGACTCATTGGGATATGAAACTTTCATAGAATGATCTCAGCACTAAGGACATTGATCATACATGGTCTGATGGTCATACGAGGATTTTTTAGATCATTTATAAAATGCACAAACATACTACCTAGTCTAGTTCTTCATGACATTATGATGATGATCTAGTCCTTAAACTTGCAAAAGTGATTTTAATTCAATCTTTCAAGGTTCTAATGATTTTCAAAGTTTTTTCAATTTGGTCCATGTCCCTACGATGCTATGAACACTATGAATCCTACTTGGACCAATTTTGAAGGATTAGATAAATGAGTTCTCCAAAACCATTCAATTCCATTAGAGCTTTGTATCAAGCTTATTATCATATAAATTTTTCCCATTGGAAATATATTCAATATTTTGACAAAGACCCTTTAGTTTCAAACATTTTCCCTTAAATATTTGTGTCTTTGAAAAGATTGTCTTGGATATTTTGTTCAAAAAATTTACCTTGTACCTTTTGTCATATCTTTTGTTTTAGATATTTTTCTCAAAAAGATTAGGTATTTGGTAAAATTATCCTATACAATTTTCCTAACATAAATGCACTTAGCTCCCTTTTGCATGAAAAAAATGTCTAGAAGAATTTTCCTTTAGGATTTTCGCTCGACCACTTTCCCCTAAAGAATTAAGTTTGGATAAGAATTATGCCATCTGAAAAATTATCCTAGATAATTTTCCCAAAAGAATTCTAACACTTATCCAAAAGTTGAAATATTTTATAAGTGTAAACTTAGGATTTTATAGACTTGTTCTTGTAACTAATCAGCACCATGAAGACATACCACTTGCATATATGAATCAAAAAATGACCTTTAAGACACCAAATGACACAAGACCCAAGCTAGACTATGACCAAAACTATAATAGCATATGAAATGACATCAAATGAGCTATAACATGTACTATGACATTATGAAAATACCCTATACAAAGATTCTAACTAAATGGAGTTAACCCATTTAGTCTAAGGTAAAAAATGGTCAACATTCTTAGTGATTTCCCAAGGGTGGCATGCTTGATATGCCATGACCAGTTGCCTAATCCTATCTATTAGGCTATGGATTCACCAATATATAATCTTGACATAAAAACTATCTTTTAAAAACACCAAACAATAAAAAATAATGGGAACAAGACATAAAACAAAAACACACATGTGATTCAAGATTACTTATTAAGACAAAACACAATAAGAAATGAAACACACACATAATCTAATATTTACAAAATTGACCTTTAACTCTCAATAGTAGGGTTTCAAATGTATTCTATTCATAGTTATAGGCATCTCTTCTCCATTCATCCCTAACAACTAAAAATAATTACTTTGATTTCACTTGATGATGACATATGGTCTACTTTGTAGGGTGTCAAATTTGGTATGTCTCCTTGGTTTTACTCTATCTTCATCCCATTTCAATATTATATCACCTTCCTAAAATGATCTTGGAGTTGCCTTCTTGTCAAAAGACCTCTTCATTAGTAATTAGCAATGCTCTATAGATTGATGATATTTATCTTTAGTCTCTTACAACTCCATTAATTATATCAATCTCACCTCCATTAGAGTGTTTTCAAGCAACTCTAGTTGATGTGCTCACTTCAAGGTAGGAATATCTTGATAGATAGACAACCTAGATTCCCTTCCATAGATAAGCACAAAAGGAGAATTCCCTATTGACCTCTTGGAGTAATCCTTTCATCCCATAAGGTTGTTTTTAATTTGGTGTGTCAAGATCTTTAGTTATACTCTAAGGTTATTTTGATGATTTTGATTAGATTCTTATTAGTAGATTCATCCAACCCATTACCTTGAGGGTAATAGTTAGATGAAATGCTCAATAATATGCCATTTTTATTGCCTAATCATCTATCTTAACACCAATAAAAGTAAGATCATTATCTAAATAATAGTATAAGGAGTATCAAACCTTGTTATAATGATCTCATATAACTCAAAGATAAAATTCTCATTAACTTCCTTCAATGCTACTATCTCAACCCATCTTGTAAAATAACCAATTATTATGAGTATCTATTTATGACTAGAACTTTATGGGGGATTTATCATGCCAATGAAATCAAGACCCCTTTATATGAATGGTTGATCCACTTAGATAGGCTTCAAAGGAAGAGCTACAAGATTTTGATTTCTTACAAAGAAAGCATATTGTCCACACCTTCTCACCCAAGCATGACAATCCTTGAAGAGGTTGAGCCAATAATATCCATCCCTCATAATCTTGGTAGTTATCGTTATTGGAGAGAAATGACCTCCTACTATCCCATCATTAAAATTTTCAAGTAACACTCTAAACTAATCATTATCAATGCATCTCATCAACACACCATTTATGTCCATCCTAAAAAGCACACCTTACATAATACAAAAGGGAATATATTACAATCTAAAATGTCTCCTTTTTGACCTACTCATATTATTAGGATACTCACCATTTTGAAGAAATATGATCACATCCTGTGTCTAAATCTAAGGAGGCAATGAGCCAATTGATTGGGAATAATCATGATTGACTAGATCCTTTTCCTTTAACTCATGAAGATCTGAATCTAGATTTTCATAAAGGCCTTTACCCATTATCTATTTTATCACTTTGATATAAACATCATATTCCCATTATCTTAGTGATCCACCCTACCCTCTTTTCACTAAGATCTTTGCTCAAAAAAAACTCTTTGGTGCTAGGATGAGAGGCCATAACATGAATCTTATTATTTGAAACCATATGTCTAAACTTATTTAATCCCCTTACAATATCAATGACTTGTTTCTCTACAAAGGTGTACTTGACTTCATAATATTCTAATCCTTGACTAAATAATGAAATTGGTTGTTCCACACCCTCATCATTCTTTTGCATTAGCATGGTTGATATAGTATCAAGGTTGGTAAATGAATACAACATGAATTCTTTAGTAAAATATAGATTCACAAGAGTATTAGATTATAAAATTACTTTCTTTATGGCTTCAAAACTTCTCTTACCCTCTTTGGTCCAAGAAAAGACTTAGTTCTTCCTGGGCATAGTTGTGATAGGTTTCACCAAAGATGCAAAACCAGGTATGAAACTCCTTAAAAAATTTATCTTGCCTAAGAAAATTTGAGGAACTTTATTATATAAGGGAAATGATAAGCCTAGAATAACCTCTATTCTTTTAGGATCAATATTCAAACCATCCTTGTAAATACTATGTCTTAAGAGCTTACCTTCATGAATAGCAAAGATACACTTCTTTGGATTAATTGATACTCCATATTGCCTACATCTATCACAAACTTGTCTCAATTATTTCATGTGTTCATTAGCATTTTTTAAAAACACTATTATATCATCTAAATAAACCAATAGCATCTCATTGATCAAACATTTCAAATCTATGCCCATTGTTCTTTGAAATGTGGTGTTGACATTGGATAGACCAAATGGCATCTTCTTACAAGCAAAATTCCCCCATTTAGTAGTGAATTTTGTCTTAAATTGATCATCCTCATTGACTAAAATTTGATTATATCCTGAATATCCATTTATAAGAGATAAATGTTGAGAACCTAAAACCATTTGAAAATTCTACTCCATTGAGGGTAGAAGGTAGTGATCTTTGAGTGGCACTCTATTAAGATATCTAAAGTCCACACAAACTCTTATCTCCACATTATTATTTATAATAAGAATAAGGTTATACACCCATGTTGAATGCTTGACGGGAAATATTATCTCATATTCAAGGAGTTTGGTAAGTTCTAACCTCATGAGTTTCTCAACCTTGGGGTTGATGGGTCTTTTCTTCTATCTAACCAGTTTATCTCCAGGTTCCAACTCAATGGTAAGGTATGATAGGCTAGGATAAAATAATTTGAGGTAATTATATCCCAATAAAATATGTCATGAAAATCTCTACATAATTAAATGAAAGCTTGCTTCTCTAATGTCGAATATACCTTGCTTAGTTTGAGGAATTTGTCCTTGAAATTCAAGACTCTTTCATAATTCTCCTCTTTTATAGACATACTCACTTTCTCTTTCTCATTTTGATCATTATAATTGAATATAATTTATAAGGTCACAAAATCCTTAGGTATATTATTACTTCTTATTTTCATAATCTAGTCACCTAATTGTTCTTGGATCCTATTTTGATTCCTTGAAGAAAACTCAGCCTCATTTTGCAAGAAGCATGCAATGTGTTTTCTATTATCAAAAACTTTCAAAGACACTTAATTATCAGGTAAATAAGGTCTAATAATGACCTTAATATGAGACTATTTTCCTTCCTCTTTTATGGTAGTTGGAGTATCAAATTGATCTCTTATGGTAGCTAGTCTATCATCATGAATATCTGCTCCCTTGGGATTGATTGTATATTGAATGCATTGACATCTTCAATAAAATATCATAAATTTTTTTTTATAACTTAAGTAAAGGTTTATTATTAGAAACCACATTTCTCACCTGATGCACAACCAATTCACTCTCTCTATATACTTGCAAGATGTTGATTCCTCTTCTCCTTGCCTATTAAAATCATGAGTTAAACCTTCATACTCATCCACATTATAAGTACAACTAAAATTAAATATATATGAAGTATAATAATTTTGTTTAAATGGGGAGAACAACATAACACTATCCTCTACACTAACTTTACTTATTGAACCATCAAAAACATCTTCCATAACCCATCATCTTCGCCTTCTTCCTTGGTAAATAGAGCATTGGTACTCCTTTATGTATGCAATATACTCCTAAATAAATTTACTCCACAAAATCATATGGATCATGATCACAATTTTTAGTGCCATATTCATCAAGAAAAAAATCTACAATGCCTTTAAGCTTGGAAGATGTGCCATCATCTACAATAGAGTTTTTTTGTCATGGGCCACATAATTTAGATTAGAACTTATCTCAATGTAAGGCTCAATATGAAACCTTACAAGGGGTTGTGTCCTAATTGTCACCTTGGCCCCATAACTTGTTTTAAAGGATAATAAAGACCATTAAATTTAGATATAGCCACTTATCTTGTCTGTGAAGTCCCTTGATAGGTATATTACAAAATGGGCTAGGAGATCAACCATAACTATGTCATACAAGATAGGAAAATTAGGACAATTATGCAAGAAAAAATTCAATAATTTTATTAGTATTACTATCTTGGTAGGTGTACCATCTAATTAAAGGACCCATTTAATATGTGGCTCATATTTAAGCCCATCTTGTTAGCTACAAATTTGGGTATGATAGAAGTAGAAGCTCCACTATCGACTATGCAATAATGTACCAACTTATCACCTACAATGAGGGTGAGGTAAAATTATGGAGGTTTCTTAGCCCTAGTGGATGATTCAATAAATTTAATAGCATAATTTTCAAGAACAAAATTCATATGACTTTGATTAATGGGTGAGATAGTAGCAGGGATAGCAGACAACTATTTTTTTAGTTCTTTTTGACTAAGAATATGAAGAACATCCCAAAGAGAAATGGATGTTTTAGTGTTATTAAAATAATATATAATGTTTAAATAATCTATAAATAATTTATATTTGGATCTTATGGGCATATAATTACTTGTAACTTGAGGAATAGGAATAGACCTTACCATATTTTGAATTGATAGAGATGTAGAAGATTTTAGAACTGTCACACTTGTAGCTATGTCTTGTTGCCCTAAAGGAGGATTAGATGAGTCTGTGCACATGTTAATGCCACCTCCTAGAGCCTTACTTTTGGATTTTTTTTTTTAATAGAGGCTCCTTGATTTAGTACAAAAGTTTCTTCAACCAAAAAATTGGTGAAGATCTTTCCTTGAGGTTTCCAATCCTCATTAACTTGCAACATCACCTCATCCTCATTTGATAGGAGGTGAGTAAATACTCCTTGAGCCACTAGAGCTTATTCTCCATTCTCATTGATATCCATGAATTGGTCTTGCTACCAATCTTCTCCTTGAACCAAATTTATATGAACTCGTACCATCTCCCTTGTATTGGTGGTAGAGTTAGGATTGTATGAATTAAGAGGCCTATTAGGATTAGGCTACCATTGGACTATCCTCTTACATATTTTTTACCATACTATTGATGATAGGGATAAGGATTCTGATAGGCACCTTTTTTCATATTATCTTGCCTATTTTGGGCCTCTAAAGCTAGGAACTTTTCTTTCTAATAAACATTATTTTTTGCTTACCTAAGAGACACCCTAGTTTTGGTTTTGAAATTAGGAACTTAAACCACTTCTAGAGTGATAGTAAAAGTATGAGATAAAGGAGACAATATTATATCTTATATGATACTATTCTCATTTTTGATATCAAGATCATATGCTTCAAGAAGAGTGGAATATCCCATAGATTTAAGCATGACAACAATTTCAGTCCCAATGGATTTCAAGTAAGTAGGGAACACAAAGCTAGCAAGTGGTCTCATGGGAGGAGGAAACCTATGCCATGTCTTCTAAAAATTTTCATTGAAGTCATTAATTCTTTATTTATCTCCCCTCTTTGTCATTTTTATATGATGTATGAGAGAAGCATGGTCACTTTCATTTCCAAATCTATAAGTCAACAACACTCCAAACTCATCCCATTTTGTGATGCATCCACCTTATAGATTCCTATACAAATAAATATCCTTACCTTTAAGGTAAATGACAAGGATTATAATGGAAATTTTATCTCAAACAATATGTGGAAACTAAAAAAATTAGAAACATATCTAATGTCCTCACTAGGTGTGATATGACTCTCACCATTGAATGTGGGCACACCTTTTGTGGTGTTAAGATGAATGGCATCATATGCATAAAGTTGAATTGGATTATTAATATTGAAGGAAATAAAATCATGAATTCTATCCATGTCCTCTTCTTCAATATCTTTAAATTCTTCAACCTCTTCCTCCTTAGTAAAATCTACTCATTCTTCAAAGGGTAGATTAGGCTGTGGATACTAAATTTCAAAAGGGATTTTAGGTTAAATGGGTAAGTTAATGGTATTGACCATTCTAGCAGAGGATGACCTATGAGGACCATGAATTATGAGGGAAAGTTTATAACAAGATAATGGATTATAACTATATTTACCTTGAAGGAGTTACCAAATGATAAGTAACACACCAATTTGTAGTTAGTGTTTGTCAGGACCAGTATTCACCTTGACAAGTTATCTTTAAGACATTGGGTCCTACTAAGCATGCCAAAACTATTATCACCAAATATTTCACCCTAAAATAGGATTTTCAATCCTATTTTATATTTGGGAAACATGGTAACATTTCTAGGTATGTGGGTATACCTATAGTGGAAATGAGCCTCTAGGTTTAAGGGCTAGCTCCCTGAATGTATCTTGAAACACTCTTACCTATACCAACTAATTAATTATGGGGAAAAGAGTTAGAGAGTGAATGAATTTTAATTAATATAATATATGTGATGCACTAAATATTCAAATATCCACTCTCAATATTAGACTCATTAACACATTAATAGACTATGAACAAAACTAATGTAGTGTCTACAATGATTTTCAAGTAATAGTGTTTCACCTAGAGGTTGATTTGATAGACTTAGGCTAGAGGTAAATGAGGGTAACACTTGATTTAAACAACTTAAATTCAATTATCCATTCTATACTTGATACTTCAACCTTAAGATACTCTAGATGACCTGAAAGAAAAGTTTATTAGCACTTGTGTTGAACATAGACCTACAAAGGGAAAATGATAACCACTTTTACATATCAAACAAATGTGAAACACTAGGCATTGATTAGTAAAAAACTAAAAAAATATCTATTCATTAATCTAAGAGGAGAAGAATATAATTTATGGTAGATTTTAGTCATACCATCTTGAGGGATACTTAACAATAGCTCAAAGTCTATATTTATAGAAGAAAAGAAGCAAGAGAAAGGGAGATTTGGAACTAAAAAGGGGAATAAATGAGCTCAACTCCATTTGAATAATAGTCATAACTAATTCTATAAATTATTCTCATTCATACCTTTTGATTGATCAAAGTCACTTCAACTAGTTGCGTAGTTACATTATTCCCTCACTGATACACCTTGATGGTTGCAATGGTAGGATCAACTTATTCTAAAATAAGTCATGGTGTTAATGTCATTTTAGCCATTGGATCAATATATTAGAGCTTTGTCTCAATGCTAACTACTCTGCACTAGTTTTTGTGGTATGTGAAAGGGAAGGGAAGGGTCCTTTTCATGTAGTTGGTCTTGGAGATGAAGCTATTAGAGTCTATGTGTATGCCTTCATGGCACCCTTTGAAATGTTAGATCTGATCTAAACTAGACTATGTTCAAACCTAGCTCCATGCTTTTCATTTACCTTGCCCCATCAGAAATTACTTTGTTAACCATTATTTAAGTCATATGGGATCACCTTCATTTGATTGGCTATCAAAAACTAATAGGGATCATTGATATTTTGACTCATGTTGCTCTGTTGATCTAATTAATGTGAATGAATGCAATCCATAGATCCTCTACCAGATGGAACATACTCATACCACTTGTCAATCATGCATTGATATTAGGATCCTATTATCAATCCACTTATTTATGCACTTATGCCATGTGGTGTCCTCTCAAGATCCTTAACCTTTTGAATCATCTTACACCATCAGATTAAGATGTATAATGCAACACAAACCATAGATCTTATTGGGCCCACTTTCCTACCACTCAAGCTCACACTATTGGATTTCTACTTGATTAATCTTCACCATCGGATCTTGTCCAACTTTTATCTCTTTAAAGGGATTTAACCTAGGGACCTTTTGACATATTTGACTCCAATGTTAACCATTAGATCTCATGTGTTAGTATGCGAGCTCATGTAGATTGCTAGATTTTTATCAACTTTAAACCTTTTAAGGACCCTTTGAACCCAAATGGTTACTTTACAAAATTCAAACTTGGCATTAGTATGAACATCTTACACTATTTGACAAACTTTGAAATATTGGATATAGAAGCAAAAAGTTCATGGAGGCACCAAATTTACAAGAGATATTCTTGATGCTAAAAGGATTGTGCCCACTTTATTTGCTGGCTCTAGGAGATTTCTAAGTGTGTTTACAAAATGTCCAAGTGAACTAAATTGTATTTTTTACATGATGTCCATGTGCCTATTACTGATCATTTAGATCTAAATGGTTACTTGACAAAGCTTGAATCTAACACCTGCATGAATGTATTTTTATACAAGACCAACTTTGAACATTCATAACTTGATCTAGGAAGCTCACATGGACTTGAAACTTTTAGGATATGATCTAGGCATGAAGAGCTCCATGGTACTTCAATCCTTTGGCTCATGCATATTTTTATGTGAAGATGAAAAATGCTCAAAAAAGATGGTTTGATCATTTCCATATGACGTACAAGATGGCCTATCCCCTTAGACTCAACAAACTATTATTTGAAGGCTTAGATCTTGAGATTGAAGACTCGTCGAGATATGAAACTTTCATAGAATGATCTTCGAACTAAGGACATTAATCACATAAGGTCTGATGGTCATGTGAGGCTTTTTGAGCTTATTTATAAAATGCACAAGCATATTATTCATTCTTGTTCTTCATGATGTCTTGATGATGGTCTGGTCCTTACACTTTCCCAAGTCATTTTGATTCAATATTTTGAGCCCCTGATGAGTTTCCAAGGTTTTATCAATTTGGTCCATGTCCTTGCGAGCCTATGAACACCATGAGATTCTACTTGGATTAATTTTGAAGGTTGGACAAATGAGTTATCTAAAACTATTTAATTCCATTGGATCTTTGCATCAGGCATATTATCATAGACATTTTACTCAGTGGAAATATCTTTGGGATTTTGATAAGAACCCTTTGGTTTCAAACATTTTCCCTGAAAGATTTGTGTCTTTAGAAAGATTATCTCGGACACTTTCTCTAAAATATTTGCCTTGTACATTTTGTTAGAGATTTTTTTGTGGACATTTTGTTATGGAAAAAATGTCTAAAAGGATTAGGACTTTGAGAAAATTGTATCAGATCATTTTCTAGACATAAATTCACTTAGCTCCCTTTTTTACAGACAAAATGTCCAAAAGAATTTTCCTTTAGGACTTTTAGTCAACCACTTTCCCTAAAAGAATTAAGTTTGTGGCTTTTTTGTTTTGGACATAATGTCTTAAACAATTTTTACTTAGCCTTTTACCTTCGAGATAAATTCTTTGAAAGAATTTTGCCTGTAGGAAAATTATCCTGGACAATTTTACCAAAATAATTCTAACACTTAGCCAAAAGTTGAAATATCTCCTAAGTGTAAAGTTATGATTTTATAGACTTGTTCTTGAAACTGATTAGCACCATGAAGACCTGCCACTTGTATATATGACTCTAAAATGACCCCTAAGACACCAAATGACACAAGGACCAAGCTAGACTATGACCAAAACTAGAATGGAATATGAAATGACATCAAATGAACTACAACATGCACTATGACATTATGAAAATCCCTTATACAAAGATTATAACTATAGGGGGTTAACCCATTTTGACTTGAGGTAAAAAATGGTCAATAATTCTCATTAACATGTAAGGTTAAACCAATAGAAGTGCTCTTGGAGGGAAAATTTTGGTAGCATGAAGTTGCCTAAAAAATGTTGACCCTTTTTACAATGAAGAACATGGATTTCATAATGGATCAATACTTTTAAATTAATGCACCAATTTAGGGTGGTATAAAAATTCTTGTAATCTTATTTTGGTGTCACATTTATGCTTCTTAAATTCTTCTTGAAAATTTTGATCAAGAGTTGGTGGTAGGATTCTTTTGTATCCATGTGTGTGTCTGAGAGTAGGAGATATTTATAATAGTTAAAGGAGTGGTGTGTGATCGTATCTTGACATATAATAGTTATTTCTACATATAATTATTCTAACAAGACCTTGAACATTCATCAACTAATTTTAAAACTACCTCTTTATACCTTATTGCCACTTGTCAACGACTATGTAGGTTTTCCTTGAACTGCCATGTCATTATTGTGCATCTAAAGGGAATTATTACCTTACACCTTTTGGAGATACCTATGTGCTGAGGGATATGTAGTTAGACTATGTAGTAATCCACAAATAGGTGAAGGGCACTTATGTAGAAGCCTTCCATGGGGGTACATGAATTTTAATCCTTTTGTGCCAAATCCCCTTTAAATAGTCCTCTCAAGTATTTGATTTACACCCAAAGTTCATGTTAGTCTATGAATTACTTTATGCACAACATAGATTGTAGTTTATAGTGTATGAGAGAATAAAATTTAAACTTTATGATTTAGTATAATAGTTTAATATGGAAGCATATGAAACCTTATAAATAGGAGTGCACAATTTAAAGATAACGAACTTTTAACCTTTAAACCTACATTCCATTTATGCTTGTGTGATGTAGGGTTCCTATGTGCGGTACACATTAAATATTCCTTGTTAATACAAGTTGGCACTTATTCGACTCATATATCTATGCTATCTTATTTAGACATGGGCATGCAAATCTTTTATAAAATCTTTATGAGTTTTGTATAAGCTGGGGGTGACTTAGAAAGTCAATAGTAAAATCTACTCTCCATCAGTGTATCAAATTTACCCATTCTATATTAGTAGTTACTATTCTAGGTGGCTGCAACTATATCAATTCTTTAAACACTTGGAAGAAAAATATGAAAGCTACAACTATCCCCTTGACATAGACCTTATCCCTAAAAAGGACAAAGATATAGTCGATCAACCATCAGAGTCTAATTACATGGATCTAATTACTCTTGCCTCTAGTTAGTCTACAACACCTATTTAAATAACTAATAATTTTACTATTTAAGATAATAGCCTTGGGGAATAAAAGATTGAAAATGCTTTACATATAGTTAATTTTCCTAAGAGTCCCAAATCATATGGTAGACCTAAATTAAAAACTACTAAAATGGAATAGTGTAAGAAGGATGATTTTCATTAAAAAAGACCCATTGTTTTCATAAAAACCACTTAATAGGAATAAGATTAGATTAAAGGTTAGGATGATTCAATGTTATATAGTTATGATTTTTCCACCTACTACCAAACATAAAGTATCATATTCCAAAAAAAATAATGGATATCCAAGCTTATAAAGGCAAAGTCCTAGGGGCAAAGAAAAAAGGACTATTGAGATAGGATATGATACCACATAGGAAGTAAATTGAGGTATTGGATACAAACCACCTAGGGGTGACCCCTCAGACCTTAAGAGTGACATTAATTTACTATATAGTAATGACAATGCTGAAAATAATGTAGAGTCCTACAATAACATTTATGATGAGTTGGCTGACCCTAACCTATTTAAACCTAATGTCATATATACCATTAATTTTATTCTATATTATTCCTCTCTTTTCCTCCATCATACCTAATTGATCAACTGGGACCAATAAGGCTCATACATACCATTGGACAATTTTCAGAATGATGTGGTAATTTTTTAATTCTTGGGCCTCAAAGATGGTTTGACACTTGGTGATCATAAAAATGGATTTACTAGTACACTGGACCCTAATAATTATTTTGGAGAGTAGTTGAAATTCCTTAGTCATAAATAAAAATAAAAAGAAAATCAAACATTCAAGTTCCAAATTGAAAACCTCTTTGAGGCACTTTTAGACCAAGGAAAAAGTAAACAAAATGGTGAGTCCCATGGTGAAAACCTATTTCAAGCACCATCAGATGGGGAAGAATTTTTCCCTCTTTAAAATTAAGCCTAAGCATCATCCAATCCTAGAACATCATGCTGATCTAGAATCAGGTAATAGCATCAAAAAATATTTGATCAATTAGCAAAAGATTTCCTACACATCTTTACAAAGTGGCCTTTGCCAAACTTTGGTGATCTATATTCTTCCTATATGAGTGAACTTGATGAGATATTTGAGCCACTAGATAAATAATAAGAAAAATGTACCACACTTCTAATTATTCTAGAAGATGGTTCCACATTGCTTTTGGAATATACCATAGAAGTCAATATTGGAACACCATTTGATCTAAAATGGATCACACTTGGAACATACCTTACTAAAGAGGAACATGAACTTATTACTATCCTTATTTAATAATTTATTGATATTTTTGTTTGGTCTTATTCAAATATTCTTGAATTGAACCTTGATTTATTTATACATCACCTTATTATACACCTTAGTGCGAATCCAATCAAGTATAAGCTGATAAAAATGCACCCTTGCATAGTCATACTTGTCAAGAAAGAATTATAAAAAATATTGGGGGTAGGGTTTATCCATCCTATAAATTATTCTGAGTGGATATCAAATATATCACCAGTAAAAAAATCCCCAAGGAATCTAATTATTTACCAAATTTAGAGATATCAATTAAGCATGCCCCAAGGATGAAGTTCCTTTGCCCAACATTGATATGATTATAGATTCCACAAAATGGGATGAGATGTTATCTCTTGTGGATGGATTTTTTAGATATAATTATATCAAAATAGAACATGAGGACCAACACAACACAATGTTCACCACTCTATGGTTAACATTGGTTATCAAGTGATGCCATTTGGCCTCAAGAATGACAATGTTGTATACCAATGTGCAATGACTATAATTTTACATGACATGATGAATGATATTATTAAAAATTATGTGTATGATATTTTGGGAAATTCAAAGACCAGATAAAGACATCCAGATGTGCTATGAAGAATATTTGAAAGGATTGATGAATATAAAGTAAGGATTAACCCTAAAATGCGTCTTTGGTGTTACTTTTGTAAGATTGTTAGGTTTCATTATCTCTCATAAGGGTATTTAAGTTGATCCAAAAAAGGTTAAGGCCATTGAAAAAAAGCTTCTACCTATTATCAGAGGTTCTTGGATCACTATAACTTGCTAATTATAGGGATAAGTAACTACAATGTTGATAAATAACATATTAAAGGACCTTTTCTAGACATAGACAAGGTTTATACTAAGAAATCATAGGGTTTTATCATGACTTAACGTTGTATCATATATATTCTTGGTTTTAGAAACATAAATACATAGAAATAGAACTTAGAATTGATAACTATAAAACATGGAGTATTTCATAGTGTGACTAAGTACATTCAGATTTTATGTAGTTCATATAAGGAACATGGGAACATTCAGGAAAATAACAGAGGACTTATTTTTATATTAATCAAAATACTTCATTACATACTATCACAAAGATTAAATTTCATAATCTTACCTTACAAGCTTAGTGAACAAGTACTACATCAATCTAATAGTAAAAGATTTACAATAACAAAAAAATATGTTAGTAATCAACAACCAACCCCTTTTTATACAATGCATTCATGATATAGTTTGAAGACATTGTAGTTTAAACTCCATGTCTATTCTGGGTAACCAGCTATGCCAGGTCACTTGTAACTTCCTCTATTTATTACCAACTCAAAATAGGCCAACTGCATTCTAATCTGACTAACTTTTTAACAAGATTGCCTGACTGAAATTGGAAATTATTACTATGCACAAAAGATAGATTTAGACATGATGAATAGTAATATATTTGAACATATGACATATGTATTAGAACATTTTTCCTATAAAAATTTCTTGGACTTAAAATATTGTCTAGTCTCAAGATAACATCACAATAATACAAAATAATGCCAAAATATAAGAGGACTCCTATGAGTCATAGATCATTTAGGGCATCATATATAAGTTTTCACCCTATGCACACTACATAGCTACCTTCATAGGTTATCAACTAAGTAGTTCCCTAAAACTTGCTAGTTGTCCATCCAAGAACAAAAATTGAGGAGCAAAATGTCAAAATTTTGATACTTATGCACTGTTTAGGAAGTGGGAGGAGTCGGGTCCAACTTGCTAGGCACTGAAGAAAAAGGCAATGGGGGAACCTTGCATTGTTGTAATTGGGCCTGTATTATGGCTAGTGGAATAAATTGAGAGGTATTTAGCATAGGCATAATCACAAAATCAAAATATGACAAGTCAACTTTAAAATCTTTCCAATCCAATAGAATATCTTGGATGAGATGAAGTAATGCTTAGGTAACCTTGGGAAAGAAGTAAAGCTTGGAGTTCTTCATTCTTATTTATGTGAAAAGTAGTGTGGGTAATAAGATTTCACTAAGTAATATCTTGATAGAGGTCTATGATATTGTGAGCATACCTATGCACTTGAAGACCAATGAAAGTATTACATTGGTTATGCATTTACCACTTCTATAAATTCACCACAATGGTGTCCTTGGTAGAAGAAGAGGCCCAAAGTATGATATACTAGTCATCCATAAAGTGGTCAGGTTGAGGATAGTTGCATTTTTCCTAGAAGCTTCTATGAATGCCATCTACATTCTATGCCCAATGCTATCAAGGTCTTACTTCTAGTTTAGTAAGCAGTGGGCTACCTATATGGCCTGAAAATATGTAACATGGATAGAATTCTGATATTCATCTAATAACTCTAAGAGGATTTCAATATCAACTTTGATTCTAAGACCTTAGGTATGTAGACTCTGTAATTGATGAATGTGTTACCAATATTGGGTCAACTATGCAAGGAACAAAGGGAGTTTATGCATAGAAGATAGAATCTCCATCTCTAGGACTTGTTGCACCTGACCAAGGTAGGAATCTTCAATGAGTTGAAAAGTTTTTTATAGGTCAATTTTTAGCCCTACATTATTTGATGTCAGCTAAGCAACTATGTTCTCCAAGGATATAGCTTTATGTGCAATGCTCTCTTGAAATATAGTTACACCTTCCAACTGCATGGCTAACAATAATTGGCAAACATCTAATGATGTTTCCATGGTGGTCATGTGAAGATATAAAGAATATATTTATGTCATTGGAAGTGCCTACTACAAGGGTGTAATTGGTAAGGAAAATGTTATGCAGTGAGAGGAGGTTACTATAAGATCCCATGAACAAAGAATTTGAGTGGGGGTTGGCACCACCTATTCGTGATCGAGTGAGGCCTATTCAGTCTTGGGGGATTCAATAGTAGGAGGCATAGGTATTTATTCTATTATGAGCTTAGGTAGGTTCTACTACGTTTTAGCTTCCCTATCTAGTTGCAATTTTACCTCTAGCTATAGTTGTTTAGAAACCCCCTTGGCCTTCTTCACTTCTTCCTCCTATTGTTTATTTATAGCATCCTAAACATCTCTTTGACATTGAGAAATAGGCTCCACCTTAGTCTTTTTCTCCTCTATTTATACCTCCACTTTATCTTGATATTGTAATTTATTTTCACATTTAACCCTATCTTGGGTAGCCATCATAGCATTAGATTCACGTATTCTTTGTTCTTTCAATTCCTCCTACCTATGTTGTTCATCTTGAGCTTTGGATGCTTCCTCTTAGGCTTTAAATTGTATAACTTAAGGCTATACCTATTAATCCTAAAGTACATAATATGTTCTTTCTTCATTTTACTTTGTGTCAACTTTGGTTTTACACTTTTCTTCTTGGTACACTCTACATTTTATCGCTCTTTATGTTTATTCATAAGCTATCTATTATTCCTCAATAGTGGGTTGGGTAGCTGCAACTTATTTAAGATCAGGATTAGGATCCTTAGAATGGGATAGGGAGGATCTAAGTGTCTATGACTAAACACTTGATTTAAAAACATGTGAATTATTAATGATATGCCTCTTCAATTCTAGAGAAGACATTATTGGCTAGTATTATGCTATGGACTCTAGTTAAATTGGGTCAAGATCTTGTGTAAGAATTTGTAGTCCAAAAAATAACTCACTAATGTCAAGGGGTTGTTTTGGATGCCAATGTGTGTGCTTATTGTGAGTGAGGGTTTTTAAAGGACTATCAACTAGAGGATCAAAACTATTAGGGTGTATAAGAGATGGAGGCGATAGGCTTGTAGCTAGGGCCTCTCAAATCTGAAACAAATTTTCTTCTTCTATGATTGTGTTCACAATGATGGAAGATGGGAATGTGGGAAATTCAAGCCATAGGTGTGATGGGACCTTATTATATACCTACATAGTGTGCACATATTTCTAAAATAAGTACTCTTGTTCTTCTTCATATAAATCTCCAATCATATTAGTAAGAATGATCTAATACACCTACTATATATACATAATATTTTTAGCTTTTATCAAATACTGATGCTTTACATCTTTTAAGAACCCATCGATACTAAATCTCTCTAAGTGCATGACCTAAGGGGTGCATCAAGAAAGGGTGGGAAGACCATTGGTGCTTCATAGAATTATTGTCCCTTATTTCCACATTATTACCCATCCAACCAACTCCTAAAACCATTCCCTAAGCTATTATTCATCCTTTGCACACTCCTCCAATATTTTCCACTTTATATCCCTCTTTTTCTCATATTAAGTCCCTTTTATTATTCATCTATACTAGGTCAATTGGGTCGACCCTATACAATTTTGAGTGATTTTCACTTAAGAACTAGTTTGGTCTTTGGCCGACCTAGATTATGACCTAGTGAATAATTGTTCAAAATTGTGCTAAGTTGAATGGGTTGACCCTATTGGTGAATATCTTTAGAAGATATTAGGGTTAAATCCACCTATATACAAGATAATTTCATCAATACTTCAATATGTAATCAAGAATTATTATTCACTCATGATTCTTTATAATATGCTCTTCTACCATTCTACTTGAGGACTCTTAGCTTAGGGTTTTTACATGGAGAATATATTCTTCTGGATATGTCTTAGATGCTTTAGACTTTTTTAGTGATCCTTAAAAACAAAAACAACCTATTTTGAAGCCCCTTTGGCCAATGGAGAGATTGAGTCTCTATGGGTTCACATTTAAGTAAGTATTCTCTAATTTTACTCCTCTCCTTAGTAGATAGCAGTAGCATAAGTATTGGATTTGAATCATATTACTATTAATATTACATATATTAGGGTCTTACTCATACTTAATTTAATTAAGATTCTCTTATACATGTTTTTATTGTTTACTAACCTCTCATGTTGTGCCACAATCTTTGGTGAGCACTAGATTAGATTTATTTTACTTGTTACTACTTTAGGTGAAATATCAAAACCTAGAACCCCATTAGGGTTATTGCATGATTATGTTAAACTAGAGGCTTTGAAACCCTCCTTATCATGGTGTATTATGATAAATGATCCCCTAATCAGGTCTAATAGATCCCCATATTTTTCATGCTCTCACTTTAAAAATGTATCCCTAATCAGAAGTGTATGGTATGATCTATCTTCTTTGAGTTAGGATTGATTTCTAGAAATGATGCATTTCTAATTGCATACATTCTAGTGAACTCAATGTGAAACTAACCCTTTAAGGATTTATTTCAAT
This sequence comes from Torreya grandis, assembly GCA_037957365.1. Lineage (NCBI taxonomy): Eukaryota > Viridiplantae > Streptophyta > Pinopsida > Cupressales > Taxaceae > Torreya > Torreya grandis. The sequence goes on along the minus strand of JARHVA010002093.1, from coordinate 2,239,969 downwards.
TATCTCTTTGTTTTATTATTTTTATTATCATATAATTGTGATGTTTGGTTGACTATATTGACACAATTCTAACTTATATGTACATGTTTAACACATAATCACATCCATATGACTTTATACTTTTTGTGTAGGTTTATTTCTAGGTACAGTCTATTGGATCAACTCGATCGACACAGTACAAATTTTTAAAATTTTAAACATCCAGTCTAAACTATTAGGTTGACCTAGTCAACCCTATACACTTTTAGGCATCAGATTTATACTAATAGGTCAACCTCATTGACCCTATACATTTCAATCACTCAACAATGGGCTTCTACAAAGCTTGGTCAACCCAATTGACCTTGTTAGCAAGATTTTGAAGAATTTACCAAGGTTATTTGATAATAATCTCACTTATCTACATCTTCAAACCCACCAAGGTTCCTTTCTATCCTTTCTTTCTTTCATTATAGTCTTTCTTTTCATAGTTTGTAGTCTTTAAAACTACCCCTATATAGTAAACTAGATCAACTTTGTCAACCTAGTTTTATATTATGTGTGTTATCTAGATAATTAGGTCAACCTTGTCAACCCTATTCATTTTTAGACCTTTTTTAATGTAGTACAGAGGCAACATCATCAACCATATTTTCTATTATTTGCATACATTGTCAACTGAATCGACACTTTACTATGTTTTAAAGTTGGAATCAACCTTTATATGCTAGTAATTATTTCACACTTTCATTTATTATTACTTTCATGCATAGAATATTTCACATAGTTTAATTAGGTGGTTTTCAATATATTGTTTAGTTTCACTATTTTCTATTTTATGCACACATTACCAAATCACAAAATATTAAACAAGAATTTTAATAATTGTCTACACAAGGCCAACCTACTTAGATTTCATCACTAAGGGGGAATCTGACTTATTTTTTTGGCCAAGTATTAGCATGTGGTTAATGGTATATTTTGGCTAATCACCTGACACCCTTATTGCTATGGTGTGTGAAGTGAGGGGGTAGGCCCCAATATGAAACTAGTACTATTTCCCACATAGATCCCTTTCAGCCCAAACATCCTAAAACCATCCTTAGATTGCTTTTTAATTCCTTGATTATATCCAAATTCCTATCACATTTAAAATTATATTCTAATAATCTAACAAAATTTAGGTTGACCACTTAGTTAGCTTTTACTTTCTAAGTTGATTACTTTCTCTTTGCTTAATTACATGTTATCTTGCAAAAAATTACATTATCCATCATTGGTGCAAGGTTTTGTGCTATATGCCTCAATTGGATCAACTTCATTGACCTAATGGATTGTGTGTTTCCTTTCATTTCTTGCTTTCAAAAGTACTTGTAAAAATTTTCTTATTTTAGTACACAGCCATTCCTATCAACACAATCTCTTACAATCTATCTATTTTTTCCCTATTTTTTGTACTAGGTTGACCCTATCGACTCTATATAGTTTCTAGACCTTATTTTCTATGCTAGATCAACCTTGTCAACTTTATATAGTCTTTAGACCCTATTTTCTATACTAGGTCGACCTAGTCGACTCTGTTCCTTTTTCTAATTTCTCTATTTGTCGATTCTAGTTCTCTATTTATCTTTTTTAACATTTTGTTCATTTATCTCAAGCATCATGTCCCCTATAAAAATATTATTGGATAACTTGAATCCATTTAGATACTATATGGGGTGCTCTTTTTTCTTATCTTTTGTTTTATTTTCTTCCTCTTTTTAGTTGTTGGGGCATCTTACGATGCCCATCCACACATTAATTTAGCCTTTGGGGCATCTTGTGATGCCCACCCTCATATAATTTTAGACTCTGGGGCATCTTTCAATACCCATCCCTACATCCACTTACCCTTTGGGGCATCTAGAGATGCCCACTCTTATTCTTCATTACATGATACCAAACTAATTCAACTTCAAGAAGCTAAGACACAAGCTTGTCTCTCACATGATCATCAATGATGTATACATTAATGTAGATACATTTCCTTCTTTTTCATGCTTTCTATCTACTTCTATCTAACACTTTTTGCATGTTACTTACATAGATCTCTCCCTTTGTAGCAATTCTCTCTTATTATAGACCTTTATTCCTTCCTATTTGGTCTTTTGGTTTTCCATTTATCTCATGAGTTACATTGTAAAATTGTGGATAAGACCCAGTTTTCCTTATGATGTACCATTATATTATTTATTTTCATCTATTTTTACACACTTTTTGGCATCCCTTGGATTTCTCTTTTGTGAGTTTCATTTTAATACCACGGATAAGACCTAGCCTTCCTCACAAAAGACCACATTTTTTCTTCTCATTTATATTTTTCATATGCTTTTTTTCACCCTAGTGGGTTTATCTTTTATGAGTTGTAGTGTAAGACCATTGATAGGACCAGCCTTCCTCATAAAATTACCATCCTGTTATTCCTTTTCTAGAATGTGTTTTACAATAGTTATAAGTTTTTTATCCTTGTTCTCAACTTTAACTATTTCTTATTTTGAAAGATGGAATTTTCACAAAAATATATGTTAGCATGTTTTCATCCACTTCACTCATTTTTATGATAAAGAATCACACTTTACTATCATTGTATCCCTTTTAACCCTTTGTCACATTTTTTTTGTGATTTGAAGTAATTTAAATTATTATATGTGTCATTCCTCTTGATTTTATTTCCTTTCACTCCTCAATTAGATAAAATAAGGTTGAATTCAAGATAGCACTTATATTTCACCTAGATTTAAGAGACTCTTAGACCCCATGCTCTCTAAAGTTCTCTATCTTAGCACCCAAGTCCACATTTTTCAAATTAAAGTCATCTTTAGCACTCATGTTTGGTTTTACAAATCCGTATGGAGGAGGAATAGAAAATTCCATCAAGAAAATGAAAAGACAAATTATTTGAAACAAAAGGTAATGATATACAAAAGGTAACATATAAATACCAAAAGTCAAAATCACACCAAAAGTCATGATTACAAGTACATGTCCTATATCTAATCGAAGATCAAAGTCCATAGTTGGCCTCACATAGAGCCAAGATCTATTGGGTATAGTAGGCTAGTAAATTAGAATAAGAGAATTCAAAAAAAATTATGGTTCTACTTACTTTCTCATGCAAGTACACAATCTTCATAGTAGATCGACAGCTTTGTAAAGGGTCTTAAGGAATGGGGAAAACATTATGGGAAAGTAGGTCCATTTTAATTTTCATGCATATTTCCTTCATGGGATGATATATATACCACATTTTTTGACCTGAGACTTATGTGGCTAAGAGAAGTTCTTTAGAGTCCTTAAGGTTAAAAGTCCTCTAGTTTTGATAAACTTAATTTGATTGTCTTAAATTCGATAAAGAGTTACTATACCTTGGTGTTTCCTTCATTATCCCCTCTACCCATTTCATTTCCCCACTTGATAGGAAAATTTTGATTCTAAATATATTTTCCCTTCTTCTTTATTTCCTTCTTCTTCACCTCTTAAAAATAAAACATGCTAACACTACCTTTTTTAGTTTTATCTATCCTTAGAATGAAACCACATGTTTGAGAAACTATGGATTACCTTTATTTACACCATAGATTTACATTCCTAGACTTATTTTTCTCACTTTTTTACCATTTATCATTTTTTTACTACCTTTTTATTATGGGCACCTAATTCCATACCTTTTTCATTGTTGCGTGAGGTTGGCTTGTTACTTCTCACTCAGTAATGTTGTTTTCCCTTTTTATGCACCTTTTCCCATTGTTGTGTGACATAAGGATTATTAATACTCAATAATAAATGTTGTTTTATCATTTTGTGTCTAATTTTACCATTGCTATTTTATTATCATTCTTTTTGACATGTATCCTTGGTTTGATTTAATGAGTTTTCCTTTCTTACTTAAAGTTTACTTGTTTGAGTTTTTTGGTCTTTAGTAGACTTGGCTTTTTGGTTACCTAATTTACTCTTGTTTTTAACTTGGTAATTTGGTATAACATATCACTTTTCATCTTAACTTGATAAATTCCCAAGTACATCATATCTTCATAGCACCATTTATCCTAGCTTTCCTGCATTTGATTATTTTTTCTCTTTAATTTTGTATTCTTGGGTTTGTCGAAAGCTCTATACCCTCCACAATAAAACATAAAATCATAGTAGACAACCATCCAATGATAAAATTAATTCAAGGTACACATCACATTTAATTTTTAGTCATTTAATTTCTAGTTATGTCCCTTTTAGTCATTTAATTTTAGTTATTTTTGCTTTAAAATAATGGAATTATTTTTAGCATCAATGTTATGTGTTCTTATGTTCTTTCTCAAAGCATATGTATACACATAATATTTGAGTGAGGAATATGTATACACATAATATTTTAAAATGTTATCAAATACTAATGTTTTACATCTTATAGGAACCCATCAAGACTCAATCTTTGTGAGTGCACACCCTAAGGGGTGCACCAAAAAAGGGGTGGGCAGACCAATGGTGATTTTTAGGATTGGTGTCCCTTATTGCCACATTATTAGCAATCCAACTAACTCTTAAAACCATTATTTAATTTATTACTCCTCCTTTACACACTCCTCCAATCTTTTCCACTTTATATCCTTATTTTCTTCACCTTAAGTCCCTTTCATCAATCATTTGTGCTAGGTCAAATATGCCGACCATGTATAGTTTTGGGTGATTTTCACTTAGGAACTTGTTTGGCCTTTAGATGACCTAGCTTGTGACCTAGTGAATAAATATCCAAAATTATACTAGGTTGACTAGGTTTACCCTGTCAGTGAAGATTTTCAAAAGTTATTAGGGTTAAATCTACCTATATATACAAGATCATTTCATCATTATTTCAATACGCAATCAAGAGTTATTATTCACTCACTCTTCTTTATAATCTACACTTCCACCATTATATTTAAGGAGTCTTAGCTTAGGGTTTCTTAGAGAATATAGTCTTGTGGATAAGGATTATATGCTTTGGCCTTTCTTAGTGATCTTTACAAACCATAACAATCTCTTTTGAAGCCCCTTTTTCCAAGGAAGAGATTGAGTCTGAACAGGTTCACATTCAGGTAAGTATTCTCTAACTTTACTCCTCTCTTTAGTAGATAGAAGTAACATAAGTATTAGCTTTGAATAATATTACTCTTCATATTCCATGTATTATGGTCTTACTCATACTTATCTTCATTGAGATTCTCTTATACATGTTTTGATTAATTACTAACCTCTCAATGTTGTGCCACAAGCTTTGGTGAGCACTAGATTATATTTATTTTACTTGTTATTAGTTTAGGTGAAATATCAAAACCTAGGACCCCCTTAGGCTTATTGTGTGATTGTGTTAGATAGGAGGATTTGGAACACTTATTAACATGGTGTATTATGATAAATGATCCCCTCATCAGGTCTAGAAAATTCCCATATTGGTCATGCTCCCACTTAACAAATGTATCCATAATCGAAAGTGTATGGTATGATCTATCTTCTCCAAGTTAGGATTGATTTATAGACATGATGCATTTTTGTTTGCATAAACATTCTTATCATCCATGCTTGATTTTGAAAAATCATAGTTAGATAAAATACATGGAATACTTGGATAATCTAAACATTAAGCCTAGCTATGAGTTTTGAATCAAGGAGGAGATGGGGATCATTGACTACTAGTTAATTTTTGCTTACCAATATCTCTAGGTTATGTGATAGAAGTAGAGGGAAGTGTAGTCAAAGATCCTAAATATGTAGGATAAGGAGGAATAGATTGAATAGGTGTCACTCATGTGGTATCCATAACCTTCTATTTTGTGATCTCTTATTATGTAATTTCAATGTTAATGAATAAAATAATCAATGTATCAAGGACTTTGGGAAGTTCATGTATGCGAATGGAAATATCCTAAGGTATATTTTTGATAACAACATGTTACCACAAGAAATACATCATGTCTAGAGGAATGCATGGGTTTGTCATAATGATTTTTATCAATTATTCCCATCATACTTTGAATTTTTCCTATGGTGTGATATACCCATATTTTCTTATCTATATCAGATTGGTATTTTGTGCATCAGGACAATAATCTACATCCAAGTGTACCTCACCTTTAATAGATTTATATTGTGTAGAGACCAAGAGAAATAACAATAAATGCTTATAAAAAGTGAGGTTCATAGTCTAAATAACCTTGTTAATATTTTTTAGTTAATTTAGACACTAAAAACTCTCACCAATCAAACTCTTCTTGATAATGGACCATGCAGTGGGCAATGCTAATTACCCCCTTTGGTTTCTTATTTTGAATTTTTAGTGGTCTACCAATACCATTTGGTGATGCAGTCTACTAATATGTGCACTAGTTCATTTGGGATTCATGAAATCTCAATCCATTTCAAGCTTCTTGCATAAGCTTCATGTACTTCTAGCAAAATAGGTGGCACTTTCGACTTATATGCTTCTATGGATTTCTATGTTACTATTAGGATAATCACATACACCATCAAAACCATATTGATTTACATTGTAACCTCCTTTGAAATATAAATCTTCCCATCATTGTAGAGGTTGAGTAAAGTCTGCATGATTTCTCATAAATCATTGAATGTGGAAACTAAATCAATCACTCCACATCCATGTTATGAAAAGGATTAGACTATGCCAATGCTATGTGTTATGTTCCTTGGAATTATTAAGGGCTAAATAGTCATTATTCAACCACTTGAATGAATTCAAGTGATTCAAGGTCTAAGATCCAAATTTGATGTAGTGTCAATCCAATGCCCATATCTTCTTTATATAAATAATTCAGTGGCATGATCAAGTAAGATACATAAGTGGTTGCCATTGTGTATGTTATTGTGTTGGGTTACTTGGAAATTTTGGTTCAACTCTTAGCTCTCTATCAGAAACATAGGTTATTATGGAAAGATTGATCTCAATGGAAAACTTAGTATAATTGTGATGGCAATGAGAAAGTCATCTTGATTTTATAACTTTTGGAGTAAGAGCTATAAATCACATCACTTTAAATATGCATTGGTATCATTCAAGATTTTTTTGTGTGCTTTAAATAAGCATGATCTTATTGAGTATAATTTTCATCAATTTGTGCAACTAACATCTACTATAGTAGTCATCAATGATCCTAATGTGATGTGGCCTCTAACCAATTTGATGTCATTTATTGATATTCCTTGATTAGATAGTAATCCAAAATCTCCTTGAAAAGACCTCAACCATTGATCACCTACCTTTCCATTAAGGGTCATAACTACCATTATTAATAGTTATCATATTTTGAGCTAATTGCACCTATCATTTTTTAGATTTAAATGTTGATTCCTATCATTTCTTTATTGATCAAAAAATGCCATATTACTATTGAGATTTAAAAACTACTCTATGAATCCTTATCTATGATATTTATCAACATACCTCTAATGTAATTATAAAATCAAATCACTCAAAACACACAATATTTGATAAGGAAATCCTAAGTTAACCTGGTATGATCTGGTACCTGTTATTATTGTGGTCTAATTTTTATTGCATGTAGACTTTAAGTCTATAGCCATAACCTAGCCTAAGAATATGTTACCTTGTAAATCATGTAGGACTACCGTACCGAGTTTTGATATCTCATGGATGATGTAGGGACCCTTCAACTAGATTTTGGAAAAGTCTTGAATCTATCATCATACAAGAGAACTGGCTGTTTTAACTTGAAGTCTTTTATTCAAAAATTTTTGTCATGATAAGACTTTTGTTTGTGATTTTGAATTTATTATGTCCATATGATTTTTATTCTATCTTCATCCATGAGATTGAGGTCCACCAATTTATGTTTGAGGGATTCTTCATCTCCCATATGGATAATCTGAGCAATTCATAGACTGGGCATAACATATTCAAGGGGCATCATAGATTCTATCCCATATACCAAATGGAATGGTGTGAGGCCCATCACACATTTATAATGTGTTTCATAATCCCATAGTGTTTTATGAAGTCTATCTTCCCAATCATCTTTTTGGGCATCATAAATTTTGATCAACATCTTGCATATTATCTTGTTTATAGCTTTTTCCTAACCATTTAATTGTGGATGATATGTTGTGCTCTTGTGATGCTAAATTAAAAACTCATCTATAAAAGTTTTAATTATTTTGTTTAGAAAATTAGTACCTTAATCACTTACCAATTTTATTGGGTAGATGAAATGGGTAATGATGTTCTCATACATAAATTGTATAGTATCTATAGTTTCATAGTTTAGTGTCACAGTAGCTTAAACCCATTTTTAAAATTAGTCTATTGTAGTGATACTATACCTATCTTTGTTGTGTTTTCTTATTGGGTTGATGGGGCCTACAAAGTCAATGCCCCATTTATCGAATGGTTATTTCACAAGCATTGGTTGTAAGGGCATTTTATCCCTCTAATTTGGTTTTCCCATTCTTTGATAAACGTAACACTATTGTGTGAACCATTATGCATCTTAAAATAGATAAGGCCACCATAATCCACTCTATAACACCTTTTTAATAATTACATCTACTAAAAAGTGGCCTCCTACAACCCCTTGATGTACCTCTTAAAGGATATGTGATCTTTCATTTTCTAAGACAATTCTACACAAGATCTCATCTTTCCCTAAATAATAGAGAGAAACATCAATTATACTATAAGGGAGTGATTTTGTGATCAATTATTTCTTCTCCCTCTCTGTTTAATATTTAAGAAAGATCCCATATTCTATAAATTATGTGATATTTTATAACTATTCTGGTATTGCATAACCTAAAACAAATGGCTATCAGGAGACTCATCTTGGATTTCATTAGGTTCTTCACATTATTTAGTCTACTCAGATGGTCTAGGCCTACATTTTCATGCCTAGATTTACATTGATGCAAAAATAGAACTCCTAAAAGAACATCAACCATATATAAATACAACCTATGAGTAGGGGATTATTGACCAAGTATCATAGATCCTAGTGATCTACAAAGAGATTAAAGGGTGTCATTAAAAGGTAATTTTGAAACTTCTATAGAAAAAACATGATGGATAATGTTTCCCAGTTAGTTTTTATGTAATTATTTTCAGTAGTAGATAAATTTTTGCTTGTGAAGTGGATTGGATGGTCCAATCCTCCCTATCTTATCTATGCAAGAACGATGCCTATTGTGATTACTAAAACATGTACATGGACATGAAATGGTTTAATTTAGTTAGGAAATATTAAAATTGGCATAGTGATTAATTTGTGCTTGAGGTATATGAATGTTTTTTGGCATCTAGGAGTCTACCAAAATTGTACTTCCTTCCACAACTTCTCTAATGGCATTAAGATTACAACATATCGTTTGATAAAATTTTAATAGTACCTTGTATGACCTAAAAAGGCTCCTATTTTAGATGAATTAGTTGGTGGTGGCATACCAACTATCACTATGATCTTTTCCTAATCAACTAATATGCCTCTACTATAAACTACATGACCAAGTAAAACATTGAATGGTGTGAAAAACAATTTTTTTTTAAATTCAGATCTATCCTTAGAGATTTACACCTTTATTACATCAATCTCAACTTAGAAAAGTATTATTTAAACAATGAGAACACTTCCCAATAATCCAAATAGACCTCCAAAAATTCATGAATAAAATCCCTAAACATAGTAATGACAACTCTAGATAACATCGCTAGTGTAGTTTTCGAGCCAAATGGCATTACCTTATAGGCAAATGATTCCCACACTATTGTGAAGGTAGTCTTTATCTAGTCCTCCTATATCATATGTATATGGTGGTATCCACTAAACCCATCTATGAATAAATATACCTTGTGACTTATGATAATTTCTAGTACCTCATCAGTGAATGAAATTGGGGAGGGATCATTGACACAAGCATCAGTTAAGATGAAATAATCACCATAAATCTTGATATATCCCATATTTTTTAGACGTACCACCATAGGGCTTACCCAATCAATTTTTCCATAGGAAAAATTATTCCTACTGTCAGCATCCAATCTAGTTCTTCCCTAAACTTAATTTTCATGTTGTGTTTTACCCTATAAGGCCACTTTTTGATTGGCCTTGAATATTATTTAAGTTCAATATGCATTTTTCCAAGAGAGGATTGACACCTTTGACTTTTATAAATGTGGTGGGTAAGATGTCCTGATAATCTATCAAAAGTTTTAACACTTTATAGATGTCATCCTATGTATAATAATCACCTATATGAGCTAAATTAGGTACCTCCTCTATACCAATGTTCCTAATATGTTCTTTGAGAGGCCCTTGATAAATCTTGCAATCTCTTTCAGGGATGGTGTTGTAGAGTTGTCTTTTAGCTCCTCATTCTAAAAAAAGAATCTACCACAACCTATCTTCTTCTATTTACTCTATAATTTCCTCTGTTAGTGGTTCTATGTTGGGAGAATAATTTATATTGTAAATCTACACAAGATATTTGTCTAATTTTTATGCATTATCTAATCATTTTTTCATATATAAGTATATTTTATCTTATCTCCATGACTTTTAATAGGTTAGACTATAAACAAACTCCAATTTTTACACTAAGTATGAGAAGAAGATGAATGGTAACAGATTGGAAACATATATACTTTGGATTGTAATCAGAATAGACTTCCAATTTTAAAGAGATCAATACAGATTTATCTAGTTATGGTTACCTATGTGATTTATTACTATGTTTATTTTATGTGTTCTTAGGTATAATGTTTGGTTACTTTCTATCTGATTTAATCCTAATGATTTATTTATGTTTATGAAACCTTGGTTATTCTTAATTCCTAAATAATGTAGGATAATGAATACTTTCCATGTTCTTGTTATCAAAACTTTCATATGAATTCAATACACTATTATATGCACTCAAATTATATCATAGTTATCCTCATCCTTAGCATGTTCTGATGCTTCAAGAAGATCTATTAAAAATGGTGTGGTGAGCATGGAAAATCCCTTCTAGAGGAAATTATGCTAAGATGGTTACTAGGGTAGAGATATAGAAACATGGTTAGACCAAAGGATATGTAATTTTATAGAAGAATTAAAATAGATTGGTCTTACCATACAAGAAATCAGTTGAGAGCATATTTATGGAGAGATTTATGATTTTTTTATATTATTTGATTGAATTGATAGCTATCTAGTTAGCATATTTGGAATGTTATTGATTTAATCCAAGGATGAAAGAAACTATACTTTGGACTGAAGAAAAGATAAACCAGTTGAGAAAATTAGAAACCAACTAGAGAAGAGAAATATATTATTGGGTTGCTACTAAAATAGATGGATATATAACTAAGTTTATAGTATAAGGATACATATATTTTGAAGTTATGAAAGACTTATTCATCAAAGGAATTTGATGGAAATTTTTTAGTGATTACCTATCCTTGTGAAGTCGGTGGTTGTGGACAAGGCCATAGTGCCTACTCTAGCCAATATGCAGTAGTCACTTCAGGTATATGGGTGTGTGTGTGACATGATAGTGAATGATGATTAAATGAGTGGATAAGGCTTGAACCTAAATCCAAAATGGATACATGAGGTAAGAAGAGTCAGAAGAAAAGTCTAAATTTAGAAGGTGAGCTACGCAACATAATAGATGGAGTAAATAAAATAATGCCTAGGTAGCTATAAGTATAGTTAAGAGTAGAAATAAAATAGATGATGAACGAGTAGGAAGACATGATGAGTGAGATGAAAGATATAAATAATGAAGGATGAAGAAAGATGATATTAAATAAGAATATGAATTCCAAAAAAAAAAAAGTGATGAATAATGAGAGGAAGAAGAGATACTCAAATAAGATGGTGAGACTAGTGTAGAAGTAAAATAATTAGATGATAGATGTAGTGTACACCTATAAAAATGGGTATTATCAAAATAAGAACATGAAGTATTAATTAAATAAGTATAAAAAATTCTTAGAGTAATCATATGTTCAATTTTAGAAGTTGTAGGAAATAATCATTCACTATAAGAACACATGTCCCCACAGCCCAATTTCTTATATTTCAGTAAAAAATTTCAACTAGGAGGATAGGGAAGTAGTAGTTAGGAAGGTATATTTTTAGAAAAATTACATTATTGGGCTACTAAAATTTAAAAAAAATCAATTTTAAAGGCTTTTAAGGCTATAGGGTTTGTTGTAACTAAACATAGAAAAGAAGGAAACAAAAAAATAGAGTGCATATGTTAACTCTCCTAGTGCACAAATAAATATTCATAATACACAAGTAGGATTTCATAGAATGCAACCTATTATTAAAATATATTCAAAATATATCCCCTCAAAATTATTTTACACCATGGGTGATATAGGATCATTTATAAATCTGGTGACATATGATGGTTATACAGACCCTGAACAATACTTACTAACATGCAAGATGATATGGTAGGCTATGGGCATTACTAATGAAGCTATCAAGAAGTGTGAATTATTGGGGCACTAAATTTAAAGCACTTAATTTTATATAACATAAATAAATTTCACAATAAAATCTACAACATTTTAAATAATGACTTATCATAGAGTTTAAGATAAAGAAATGTACAAATCAGACTATTCAAGACTTGAAGGAGATTAGGCAGAAGTTGGGAGAATTAGTCTAAAAATATGATCATATATTATCTAAAATTATAAATAAGGTGGAATTTTCCTTAGTAGATAAAGATAAATCTATGTGGTTTGTCGAAGGACTACGTTCCAAAATCTTATTTTCTATAACACAGAATCAATATGCTACTAAGGTAGATGCTAGATTTGTTGCCCTACAAGTGGAGTAAATTGAATACTATGGGGAAGCTCCCATCATGGATTATAAGATTAAAAATACATTTCAAGATGTTATGAATAGGATATAATAATATAATTAGGTATATAGGCCTAATCTAAATTTATGGTGCATGGAGTGCTGGAAAGAAGGACATCATATGAACGATTGTCTTAAGATTTAGATAGAGTTCTATGAAATTTGTAGAGTGGTTTGGAATGCAATAATGCAATGCCATCTCCTATAAAAATATGTAAAAAATACATAGAATTTATATTATAATTTTTATAAGTCACACAATCATGATGAAAATAATTATAGGGATTTATAGAAGCTCAAATAAGACATTACAAAGAATGTATTCACCATCATTACATAAAAAGTGTCCTCAGTGAAGCAGATGATTCTAAGACAAGAGTTCAATAAAGGTTGGTGACCCGAGTAGGTCCATAATGTATTCCTGGTTTACCTTAGTATCATCCTCAAGGTTTGGTCAGTTGGACTACTCTTTTGTTGAGTTGGACATAACCATAACCACAATACTAGTACATAGTATGCAGTACCCTAGAATTCAATAGTGACACAGTAGCAACAAACTAGTTGGACCCCGCCAATTACATAATAACAAATTGGAATTGGAGATAATACCCAATATAATTATCATTGTAATACAACACATAAATAAAGAGGGTATAAAGGAGGTTATTATTTGAGTAGAGGAAGATCTAGGGGTAAATACAGAGGAGGTTACCAAGGTGGCAGAGGGAATAATTATCAACACCCTGCTTTGTAATTCTATTTATGTGGAGATTATAATCATGTGCAATGTAATTCCATTTTGAATACACAAAGATAGTCTTACTCTGCATACTGCAGAGTATATGACCAGCACAAGACAAAAGACTATCCTATCTTAGAAAAACAAATAAAGGAAAATATAGTCAAGAATGTTAACATGGTAAATGTGTAGCCTAATAAGGATGCATTTTGAATGCCATTACAAGACACCATCACATAGAGAGAGGATTACCTCTTCTTAAAATGCCTCAAGACCGATGAATCTAAAAATAAAAATAAGACAAATACTCAAACCTAGATATTAAAAAGGGGCTCATGTATGAATTTGTATAGATGTTGACAAATATTCAACATCAAGACACTACTAAAGGATATGTTTTGGAAATATATTCCCAAATGTATGGTTAAATTATGTGTATTATACATCAGGATGGAGTTGTCATTGTGTTCACAAATTTACTAAACATTTTAAGTATATTATGCAATAAAGATATCTCTTAGAACATCACAAACTTGATACATAATTTAATGGAATGTGCACAATAAGGGCAACAAAAGATATAAAATATTGTTTGGTATGTCAAAACAAAAAATACATGGGATTTAAATGCATGAATTGACATTGAATTTATAGGATATGAAATTCCAAATGTTGTCTTTGATTTTGGTAACATGATGAACATGATTACCATGTCTACATGGGAGGATATTAGATGGCTAGTTCTAAGTTATAGCCTATTAACTCTGAGCTTAACATACTATAGAAGAGTTGATCTCATTGGTAGATTAGAAGACACTGAAATCAAATTCACATAACTAAGCATATGTGATGAATTTAAAGTCATTGATATGAAGACAACAACAACACATTACTCTATGATGATGGTAAGAAATTGGCTTATGATGATTAAATGACTATCAATACTATACAAAATTAACTAGAGTCACATCAATGAGACAATATTGTCATTTTTACTCTGAATAAGATGCATAAACCTTACATCATTTTGAATGAACCAAACTCCCTTTATGTCATGCAAAAAACCAATTAGATGAATGTAAATTCTAAAGAGAACCTGAAAGCTCTATGTGTAGCCAAGTGAAACTTCTTGTATGAGCATATTAAACATTAGGTACAATATTTACTCACTCAATAATTGAATACATCTAAGCAATGGAAGCCTAAACTAGTATTTACTCAGTCATTGACACCCCAATTTGTCATAGAAGATTGTGTGTCCATGTTTTCTATATTCCCTATTTATTTAGAAGTTAATTTTCTCTATCAATTAGATGATGATATGAAATACCATATAGATCTAACTAGAGAAGTCAATTTTCCCTAGGAAATAGTTTCATTTGTTAGTGGAGACTCAAATGCACTTCTACTCAATTGGTCTCAGGGTGATCATGAACTCCACCCTATGAGAATGGTATTTAAATATGAGAGACAAATTTTTGTGTACTATAAAACTAAGGATATCAATCAGTTCATTATTTTCCTAAAATTCCATGTACCTATCATTATTTAGTAGGTCAGTGCCCTAAATTATGCTTTAAAAGGAGTTGTAATGACATGGTGGGAAATTCATAGAAACAATCAGCTTGATTAGGATGATGTGTGAAAACTCATTATCAGTAGATTCTAACTACTATAGGTCATTATAAGTAATTGGAATTTCTTCTAAGAAGGTGAGTTCCCTAAATTCCATATTCATAAATGTGTTGAATTTTGAACTGAAGAACATGGGACACCAAAGTATTGGGTTCACATCTTTCATTACACATTGTCTCCTTTACCATCATCATGGTATATGCATAAAGAATGCAAGATGGAGAAAAAAAATTGGGTGAAAATGTAGAGTGAATTCATATATAAACCTATTTTTGAAGATGAGAACCCTCTATTTCATAATGCACTACTAAAAATAAAACATTTTCTATGCCATGGGTGTGCATAAGACTTAACCACCATGATGGAATCCACTGCACAAAAAAATACAGCTAGTGATCTAAATATAAAATTACAAAGATATAAAGATGAAAAGAGGGAATAATAATATCTTATGTATCCATGCCATCAAATGTAGGATGAAGAGGAGGAAATTGAAGATTCAAATACTTATGGTGCTATTGATCTAAATGATTTTTTTGAACCTGAATAGCTAAAGAATAGGTAAAGGACCTTGTCATAAAACCCATTGAAGAATATAATATGCACAACATATAAATTCTATAAAAATAAGGGAAAAAAATTATAAAATAGTTGGTTAATAAGGAAAAGTGTAAGATTTAATATTAGCCTATTAAAAAGCACATGGAAATCATAAAAAGTGAGGAGATTCCTGAATTGGCACATATAAGTGTTACTAGATTGAATATGAAGTTTCAAAAACTATGTAAATACTATGAGATTATCAATATGTGTTTCCCACTAAATTTTTAGAGGTTAAAGGAGTTTATCCATCCCTAGGTTAAATGCATATCAAAATCAAGGAGTATGCATGACCCTTAAAGAAACAACCATACAAGTTGAATCCAAACATGAAGTTGAAAATAAAGGTTGAACTTGATAGAATGAAAAATGTAGGTATAATCTATCCCATATAAAAGGTAGATTGGGTTAGTCCCATGGTAGTGTATCCTAAAAAAATAGGGAAGATCAGAATATGTGGTAATAACTGAATTTTGAATGATGCATGTGTGAATGATCCATTGTCGATTCCCTTCATAGATGAAGTTTTGGAATCTATCATAGTTCATGAAGTCTAATATTTCATGGATGGATTAAATGGATATTACAAAATAAGACAAATCTAAAATGACTTTTACCATGGAATGGGGATCCTTTGCATACAAGGTAATGCCTTTTGGCCTCAAGAATGTACCTATGATATTTTCTTACGTAGTTATGATTGTATTCAAAGATTTCATTCATGACTTTATGGAAGTATATCTTAATGATTGGGTAGTATTTTATTGTTTTAAATAAAAAAATTCCAAGCTATGACTCATGTTATAATGTTATGAAACTTTACATATTACCCTAAATTAAAAAAAAAAATGTTTATTTTTTTACACTTTTTGGTGTCCTACTAGGTCATGTAGTATGTAGTGAAGGCATTTTGGTGGACCAAGCCAAAATTTTAGTCATTATAAGCATTCCTCCACCAATCATCTCCATAGAACTAAAATATTTTCTTGGCCATATAGGTTATTACCATAATTTTATCAATGGATATGCAACCATTTCATCTCCATTAGAGTATATACTATGCAAAGGTGTAGAGTTTGTTTAGACTTTTGATTGCCAAGTAGCCTCTATCAAATTGAAGTAGAGACTAGTTAATGCACCTATTCTTGTCTTCATATATTGGAGCAATGCCTTTCATGTTCACATTGATGCTTTGGGTGTCACAGTTGGTGTTATACTTGCATAGCCATTTGATGGTAGATTAAACCACCCCATATATTTTATAAGACAAAATTTGTCTGACATAGAGACACAAAAATTGAAAGAGAAGAATTCGATATAGTGTTTTCACTACATAAATTTATACATTATCTTCTTGTGACACCATTTTAATTTTTCATAGATCATCAATCCATATGTTACCTTGTCAATAAATTGATGCTTGGAGGATTCATTTCAAGATGGTTGATGCTATTTAAAGAATTCTAATTTTGCATTAATGTCAAGCCAAGAAGAGAAAATGTGGGGATAGATCATCTCATTTGTATTCCCAATGGTGAAGAACCAAAACAACTACAAGAATATTCTCTTTATGCCCCTCTATTTTTCATTTCTATGATCCCCAAGAATTTTAAAACAATTGTTAACTTCTTTGAACAAGGATTATTTCTTGTGCATTACCAAAAAAGAGACAAGAAGTATTTTATCACCATATCTTTGTCTTATACCATTATAAATGGGGTTTTTTATCATTTAGGGAAGGATGAAGTACTGTGTAGGGTAGTTATAAAATATGAATGACCATAGCTTTTATTGGAGGGACACAAAGGAATAAAAAGAGGATATTTTTCTAGAGAAACTACTACTAATAAATTTTTTAAAAGTAGCTTATGGTGGTGGAACCTTTTTTAGGATGCACATAGAGTAGCATAGAATTGTAGTGTCTATCAACACATGGGTAAGCCACTACAAAAGGATGAAATGCCCCTGTATAATTTGCTAACTAAACAACCTTTTGAATAGTAGGGCATTGATTTTGTTGGACCTATCAATCCACCAGGTAAATTTAGTAAAGTAAGGTATATTATCACTATGATAGATTACTTTACTAAATGGGTGGAAGCTATTATGACACTCAGGTATGGTGTAAAGGATGTAACAAAGTTTATTTACAAGAATATCATTATAATATTTGGATGCCCCATCAAGATCATTAGTGATCAAGGAATACACTTATTAAACAATACCATCAAATATCTTACTAAAGAATTCATGATTTCTCATCATAAAAGTACTACATATGTTCCACAAGCTAATAAAAAAGCAAAGGCTTCTAACAAAGTGTTGGGCAAAATTCTGACAAAGATTTGTAATGTCAAGATAGATGACTAGGAATATCGCAGTCCTAAAATTCTTTAGACATATTTCACACACTATAAGAGGGATAAAAGTTTTACTCCATTCTAATTGGTCTAGGGGCTTTAATAAATATGCCAATGGAATATTTGGTACCTAATCTATGCATCATAATGGTCATGAGACTATGGGATCATGATTCTCTCACCAATTGGCTTCTTTAACTAAATTGAATGGATGAGTATCAATGTAGAGCATCATGGATGTAGGAAGTGCATAAGTAGAGCTAGAAAGCATGGCATGACAAGAATCTACACCATAAGGAATTTCATAAAGATCAACTAGTTTTGTTATATGATAGTCATTTTAGAGAATTTATAAGAAAATTATAGATTATATGGAAAGAGCTTTATGTTATACATGAAATATCATATCAAGGAACCATTATTTTGAGAGATCTATAGGGAACCATTTTGCCAAGGTGGGTAAATGGTTGTAGGCTTAATCCCTACTACCAATAGTCTTAATTGATCTCTTTTTTATAAGTGAATGGGTGATGATTAACACTAAGTAGATTAGGATTTCCCATCTCCATATGTTTTCTTATGTGTTTATTTTTTAGTGTGTGCATGTTTGTTTTTAGATAATCTCTTCAACATATTTTGGGAACCAGAATAACAAGTATAAGATACATCAACTATGCATAGAGGAATTAAATTATGCCATCATGCATGTTAATAAGAGAAATACAAAGCAATTATGTTTGGGAAATATATTGATAAGTCATATTAATGAATATATTCACCATATAATGGTCATCCCCAAGTAGTTAATGCCATATCCAAGGTTTGATTGACCTAATACTCAACAAATTAGTAGTTAGTTAACTTCATCCACTCATACTCTTATATGTACAATAAATAACATTAAGTCATATATCCACACATGTGCCAATGAATAATTACCTTAATTACCATATTAAATAAGATTTTCCACATCAACATTTGAATTGATGTCAAATGTATATCTCAATGGAACATTTATGAAGAAACCAATAGGTGTGAACTCTATAAAGGCATAATCTTGTGAACCAAGTGTACATTTCATCCTTGTAAATATTTTAATGAGCTAAAATTCAAAGATCTAAGTTAATTTCACTATGTAAAGATCCAAAAGAGATTCAAATTCATCCTCAGTAATCATGGATGTATCATAACTCATTAGGGGTTTGATACACACTCAAAAATAAGTAATGGGCATCGATCTGGCACAAAGGCAAAAAAAATTCAATGACCTAAAGCCCTTTGATTTTATTTGAGTAGTAGAATAAAAAATATTTCACCCAGATCCTATCAATGTTATGCAACCACTAGATCTTCTAGTCCCCCATAACTTCCATAACATAGATGTTAAGTGCCTACTTTGCATGCCCACTTTTTATGACTTAGATGATATTTTAAAAGTCTTACTCAGCCAATACAATGATGAGAACATCTACATTAGCCTCGATACTATGATCATCATCAATAAAGAAGCAATGGCTTAAGCTTTGGGCATGTTTGTGTAAGGAGATTCTCTATCCCCATACAAAATGAGAATGTCCCCTATTATTAAAGAGGTTAGATATTTATATTTTTAGGGATCCAGAGGGATCCTAATTTAATAAATTCATGATAAACCCATGTGCATCCTAGTAGAATGCATCACATAGAGGTTTTTGCAGACCACCAAGTCTTATAAATAAATTCTAAAAGGGGTCATAGACATTGTTGATTGCATGATCCACCAAAATGAGAAATTTAATTACCCAAATAATTCTTTTAGGATTTGTTGATGAACATTGATAAGTGTCACACATCCCCCAATCATACCTTTCAATAGTAGTTTCTCATTTTTTATTGTGCTTCTCACAATATAAATCCCCTAAAGGAGAGGTGTACCCTAACATTGACTACTATATATTGTAGTAGTTTTATAACTTGATATGGACACCTAAGTGTGGTTCCCTAGTGCATGAACTAAAATTCAAAACATGGTGGGAATAATGCTTGGGTTTGATCACCATACATCCTCAAGTGTTATCAAATGTCATGAAATACTTGGTCCAACATGTTATTGTCACCTTGGTATCAAAAGGTTCATTCATACATATCCAAAATATTTCAAGGTCACCCTTTGGACCTCTACCATTATTTATTACTATGATCATGGAACAGGTCAAAGTTTCCAAGTAGAGATCCTATGCATCTAGGCATACAATGTCACTCCAAGCTATACCACCTAGTGAAACCATACCTATAACACAACAATAAGATTAAGCCACCACTTCATATCCATAGAAAGGAAAGTGAAATATCTCCACTGAGCAATAATCAACATCTCCCCCATTGAAGTGCAAGACAAGGAACACTAAAACCTATTTAGATGATCATAACATGCCCCAAATCATAAGCTCATGTGACCTACCAGAGATGGGCATAAATATATAATAAGTATACTAAGTAATGGATACTAATATAGCTAGAGATTTCTATTATAGGTAGGATGAGAAGGAATTCTTCTTTTGGAAGGTAGTGTAGATGGTCCAAGTATGTAAGAAGGTTCCTCCAAATCTATGGGTGGAACTACCATAATACCCTACATCCATCATGGTTAACCCTATGTGAGAAGAAGATAAGTAATTACAATGAAGGGTTGACTTCTTCTAGTATCAATATTATAATACCTTCATAGCTAAATATGTCTTTGCACCATTCCCAAAAAGTCCATAGGAGTCCTTGGTGTGTAGACCAAGAACTAGGAATGAGGCTGGGGTTTTGCCTACCCTTAAAGAACACACATTTAGAAATAAATCCATGACACAGGAATCATAGCCTTATCCATATTCAACTTCACCACCACTTAAATGTATATTGGTCACTCTGGGGTGGAAGAAATCCCATATCTCTAGTTCCATGGTCTAACCAAGTGATTCACCATCTTCACCTCAAGCTAAAGAGGTTAAAGATATCAAACTATAGAAACCTATTATAGAAGAACACTATGATTCATGGGAAGAAGTAGCTTATGCAGTAAAAGGATGAGTCAAAAAAGAGGATAAGAAATGCCATAGGGAATAGGGTCAATAATAGCAAGATCAATAAGCAAGTCAACAAACTAAAGAAGCTAAGGCCACACAAAAGACCCAAGACATAGAGGATAACCAATATAAGTCTCATGAGATGGCCAAAAAGGCACAAGAAGATATTGATATAGCCAATAAAGTGCATGAGGTACATTATAAGAAGATGGTTGAAGACTATAAGAACAAAGAAGTCATGCTCACTACCAAGGCTAAGGTCAAAGAAATAAAACAAAAATAGGATCCAATAGTGTATGAAAAGTAGGCCATGGAAGATTTTACTCATGCATAGTAGCAAGCCAAAGAAGCTACACAAAATAAGAAAGAAGAAGAAGAGGAAGCCTTACACAAATAGTAGGCCTAAACCTAGGTGAAGCAAGTATGAGTATCTAAAGTACAGGCTAACCAAGTAGCATAGGTACAAGTTTAAGCAAAGGCTATGGATAAATAATCCAAGGATACTATGTTGGAGGAATCGAATAAAGTATAATAATGTGCATAAAAGATATAGGAGGAAGAACAAGTGAAAATTAAAGTTGCATAGGATGAAATTAATAAGAAAGTAGAGGAAGAGGCTAGAAGAAAACAAGCTAAAAACATTACAAAATAACTCAATATTACAACAGAGGCTATAAAACAATAATAAAAAGTATTGAATAAACAACAAGTTGAATCAAAATAGCCTAAATAAGAATAATAACTAGTTGCATCTCTAACTAGTCTACAACTACCAGAACTACCTTTGGGAGGAGTTTGGCTATGGGATGTCCTAACTATGGGTGATCGATGCAACACCTTATCTCTTCCAATTAAAACCATGCCATAACCTGACCCTTCAATGAATTTAGGAACATTTATAGCATTCCCCCTATAGTAGGAAGCATCATTGGATGTTGCTAGTATACCATTGAAGAAATAACTAGAGGTAGTGATAGAATTATAAGAGTCCATTGTATAGGACACCTCTTTATAATAGGAAATGGATTAATCTAAGGTTGAGAATGTAAAATTTAAGGATTGCCTACATGAATATACCAAACTTATTTATTATTCCTATCCTGAGTTACTCACCAGAATAATTGGGGACCAAGTCATGTTCGATCACTATTGACTCAAGACTTTGGTCTTTGAGTTAACCAAGGACTAGTGTGTGGCAAAAAAACTTTGCATAGTTAGTACACTAGGATATGATGTTGAGACTAAGGTTAAGACTATCATCACTCTACTAGATGAGTATCAAGGCATGTTGGATACTACAATCATAATAGGTCACACGTAACTTGCTAGACTAGAAGCAATAATTAGATACTTCTTTAGCTATTTCTATTATAAACATTTCAAAGGCTACCACCACCAAAGAAACCATGGTCAACCACACCACCACTATGTAGGATAATTATGGATCAATCCAAGAGTCACTCAATTCTAGGGAGAATGTGTGTGCCAACCTTATCAATTGGTAAAATCAACTTTTGCATAATTCTTTTATTGACCTCTAAGCTCATGACATGCAAACAAGATAGAGTAGTTGAGCGATGAGATTTGGGCAAGGGTCACCAACACCAAGGCTACCATGAGAATAATTGATGATGTGGATCTTAAGTAAATCATTATCTACCATGATATATTATGCACCCTAATGTGATTTATCTAAGAAGTCATGTTGGACTAGCATGCCTACAAGATTGATTTGACTCCCTTTTCTAATGAAGTTGCCTAGATTGTCAACACACCTGCCTACAAGTCATCATCAAAACTCAAAAAGATATCACTCAATGAAATACTAAAAATTCCAAGTCCAAGGACTCTTCTAGTCAGTCATCATCTACTTTTATGCCACCACTATCAAGTTTAGTATAGTGTAGAGTATAAATTTTGAATAATTTTGTATAATATTTTGTATTGGGAAAAATTTAGTATGATAGGCAGGGCCAGGTTGGTTGAAAACCCATAAAGGGTAGCCACCTAGTTATGGTAGTCTATTTAAAACCTATAAAGGGTGGTGGATTGGTATGCTACTTAGTTTAAAACTTGAAAAATAAGTCTAAGTAGTGTGAAAGAGGTGAAAACTAAAAATGATGCCTTGAGTAATTACTGCAACTCTTACTGGTCTAACCATTTCTTCATCCTCTACTCACTTGTGTAATATTGGAAATCTTGTGATGTTGTCTCAATATGAGACAATATTTTAAGTCCAAAAAAGTGTTGGGAGAAGAATTTGGATTGTAAATATGCATAGGATATTTATCTAATATTCAATGTTATGTACTCATTTTGTCATATATAAGTCTATTTTATCCTATCCCCATGACTTGTAATAGGTTAGAATATGAACATACTCCACATTTTTCACCAATTATGAGAATAATATGAACATTCATTGACTATAAACATCTATATATACTTTAGATTGTAATAAGAATAGAGTTTCACTTTTGAAAATATCAATAGAGATTCATCTAGTTATGGTTACCTGTATGATTTCTTACTATGTTCCTTTTATGTGTTATTATGTATAATGTTTGGTTAAGTTATATCTAATTTAATCCTAATTATTTATTTCTATTTATGAAACCTTGATTTTTATTAATTCCTAATTAATATAGGATAATGAATACATTATATGTTCCTATTATCAAAACTTTTGTATGAATTTAATACACTATTCTATGCACTTTAAGTATATCATATCTATCATCATCATTAGCATGTTTTGATGCTTTAGGAACCTATGCTAATATTCTATATCCCTTTCTAGTAAAAATAAATTTTGAAGATCAACATCACCTTCACTTTCTTGGTTAGGTTTCTCCTTTGAGTGGTCTTGGATCTAATGACATGATTGGACAACTCCCTTTTTCCTTAACTTGAAATAAGGTATAAATATTTGATGTATATTCTAAGTCATAAACTAGATTCTATTTTAGATAAGAATCCATAAGAGTTGGAAAGTCCTCAACTTATCCTTTCCACAAGAAAATATCCATTTTATTTAGATATCAATGGACTTTTGGATGATCACTCTCTAATACAAAGGTCTGCATGAAATTACTTTGTATTTTTTCTCAATGTTTCATTTCCTTTTTACACTCTTGGTGAATATACCATACCTTAGGAATGACCCCAAGAGTATAAATAATACCATGAGACCAATATCTCATAAAGATTACTTCTCCCATCCAAACCTTAATACACCTATAAATATGCAACTCAAGAGGTTCTCCTTCCTTAAAATTTGGCCACTCCTATCATACTTCTTTTAGTAGCTTAAACCTTGCAATCAAAAATTTGTAGGCTTGGTCGCATGTCATGTGGCCTTCTCTATGCACTTAACACCAATTCATAATAACCCTTTTGAGTAAATAATTAAGAGCACTGACCCTCTGACTCATATCTGGGATATGTAGCTAAATCGCATAAGGAATTCACCTACATCTTCAGTTGTGAAGTACCAAGGTATCTATTTTAGTGTTGTGTATACCATATGAAAATATCCTAGTTCATGGTCACCCTTGACCCAATTTAAGAGATGTGTACCTAAATCTCCACTTACTAAACATATTTTATCCCAAGGTAATGTACCATCAAGTTTTGGCTCTATGTAATCCTTGTCAATGTAGTCTCCATTGTAGATGTAATCAACCTCAGACTATGTTGGTAAGCTCACAAATATTGAGTGCACTTATTGCTTCTTCAAATGATGGTTTTATGTAATAATTCATAGAGGTTTACTAGGAAACTCTATATATTCCAAGATCTATGTTTATAAACCAAGTTGGTTATAAATAAAATTATAATTAGTAGCTCATAGAGCCTGTTACCTATCATTTGTCATCACTTTCATCTATCTAGTTCCTGTAACTTCATAGGGAGAATCTAGTTCCTTAGGGATGATATATAGATTCACATCTACATTATTCAAGGGAATAATTATGATTGTGTCATCCTAGTGTGATTCAAGCTTATTCATGACTATATTTATAGTCATCCTCCCATCATAGTCCCACTTCTTCCCAATGAGATTAGGATAGTGAGTTGTGGCAATCTTCATGTTGATGAATTCAAATTCACCTCACAAACTAAGCTCTATGAATTTAACATCCATGTCTTCCAACCATCCTATGGGTTTTACCTTCTAATAATCTACAAGGCTAAGTGTCATAGGACTACAACACAATCCAGGTCATATAATGACCTCCCAAGTAGATCTAGGATTCATGTTGACTATGCTACCAAAATCAAATATAGCATTTGGTATTTAATTTTTAGCTAATTCGATGTCTATTCATGTATTGATATCACATGATTTGTTAGTATTCACATACCAAACCATATATTTAGTCATTTTTATATATGTTCTAATAGATTGTGTAAATGATTAATTATATTTTGGGATATATCCTCATTACAGAATGTATTAAGGAGATTCATCAAGTTGGTTAGTGTAGTGATAATTCCTTATTATCATAGGATTCATACAATCTAGCCATACATATGAGCATCCATGACTACATAATCTCCTTCAGTGTTCCCTTATTGTTGAAGATTCCTAAGAATCTGCATAACTTCTTGCATCAAGATTTTCTCTACACTAGGCTTTGGATACTTATTAGGTTGTACTTTATTTATCCCACTATCTACAAGCATCTCTAATGGAGGAAGTCCATGCACTACATGTTTTTGATGTGTGACAATTTGTGATAATACATTGTCTCTTGGTTGCACCTGGACCATGTCGACATTATGCAAAACTTTATCTCTATATTGACCCTGTAGCACTGGGAAGTCCTCTATGTCATGCTAGTCTAAAGTTCTATAGTAGGCATAATATGACTACCACTATAGATTTGGTGGATAGTTTCATTGTATATGGTTTAATTTACCACACATATAACACCTAATAGATTATCTCCCTCTTCCTCCTTATTTTCTTCTTCTATATCCACCTTGATAATTATGAAACCTCAACAACCTTATTATTGTGGCCCAAAATTATCTTTGTTTTGGGTAAATTCAAATCATACTAATATTGGTATCTATCATATATAACATATTAGGTATTTTGTGGGTTTGGATCCTAACTAGCTAACTAAATTATAGGGTTCCAAGGAGTAGATAGTGAGGAGTGAATGGTTGTGCAACAACGTTCCATTATTATGTAGTGGATGGTCCCATAGTTAATCCTTATCTCTAATAAGACTATATTTTAGGATCCCAAACTATAAAATTATGTTATACATTGGTAAGATTTACCTTTGATTGATATGTAGTGTATGTCATAGCATTTACCTCCTATGACACAATTGTAAAAACACTTTTTATAATGTCTTCCTTGAGTTCCTATAAGGCCTAAAAATCCTTGTCTTCATGATTTACATATTTTTAGAATATAAAATGTAAACCTTGTGGCTTCTTAGTGTAATGATTTATTAAAAGACAACTTCTAATAGAGTGACTTACCATTTTTAAAATTTACCATAATTGAGTTTTAAGTCTTGGATACTCATTTCTATGATGTCTAGACTAGTTACATTCTATTTACCAAATGTTTGACTTTTGTCAATCAGTCTTATATTGATATTGTTCAAATTTTTAAATAAGGGTTAGGAGTGTATCTTCTAACTTATATGAAGCAAGTGTTGTATTTTCATAATTCCTAATCTATTCTACTTTGATTGCAGTAGTGTGAGCATTTGAAATATCACCAAACTATGTCTAGTCTATAGCAAACCTGATGTGAGCTTGCAAACCTTCAACAAACTAGGTATATTTATCATTTTATTCCATAATAAATTCCACTTTGTTCATGACATCTGAGAATATATGATCATAGTCTTCAATGGTCTCTTTGGGCCTTTGTTGAATCTCCTTTAGATCTTGTATAATCTAGCTTGTGCTTTTATTTACCTTAAACTCTATGATCAACAATTTATTTATCTCCTATAAAATCATTGCATTGGTATCTTTGATATATATTAATTATAAATATATTCCATCTAGAGAACCAATTAATTCATACTTCATTATATTTTCATCTATATTTCCTTTAACTTGCCATTTCATTGAACATGTAATAAGATGTTGTTCAGGGTCTTAGGACCTGTCATAGGGTGCCAAACTGATAAAGTTCTAGTTTGAAGCATCATACTTGGTTATTGTATAGTCATAGGAACCTATTGGTATGCATACTTCTCCATATGAATCTATGGTGAGTGTGTCTATGATCCTTTTTTAAAAGGACAAAATGCTTGGAGACATGATCCCAAAGTGGGGTTGGGTGATTCTGATGTAGTCAAAACTTCAAACCCACTATCGTAGTCCACTTCCAATAATTCTACAACTTACTTTATGATAATTGGGTTTGTTTTTATCAATAAAGTTGATGTAATGTTTTTCTCTTGAAAATTTATATTTATTATCTCAGTGAGCTCTCTTCAATATATTTAGGGTTTTCTCATGCACTTTTTTCTATTCTAGATCATACCAATAATTGTCTTTTATTCTATCAACTAAAGTATGACTATATGAAAATAAATAGAGATTGGGGGATTCGTTCTCCCTAGGTGAATGGTCTAAACCTCCTTTAAGTATTTCTTCATCACTTGAACATGTGTTAACACAATGAATATGTGACATTCTGCTTCCTTCCCCTATTAGTAACCTTGTCCAAGGCTATGAACCTTCTCCTAACTATTATAACACACTAATATCTTATTTATATTCTCTTTCCTCATACTCTACATTACTTTATTTCTCTTTGTCTCTTTTCAACTTGGGCTTCTCACCCTCTTGTTTCACACTTCTCTTCTCTTTCTCCTCTTCTCACTCACTCTTCACTCCTACTCTAATACTCCTACTACATCTTGATTTCACAATCAACTAGGTATCTATACTTTAGTTCCACCTTCTCTATTGTCATAGTGATCAGTTTGACTCTAAGGCCTCTTTCCTCTATCTTTGTAGTGCTTTCTATAGATCTTGAGTTTTTTTCAACTCTTGTTTTGTTTGATTTGACATCTTGAGTCCAGGTTCAAGCCTTCCTAATCATTAATTTTCCATTCACCATTCTATCTCACACATCCCCATGGTACCCATGTGACTACTCCATGTTAGGTGGAATGGGCACCATGGCTTTTTCTATAGTTAACACTTTAATGAGAATAGGAATTCATTGTTAAAAATTACCTTTAATTCCCCTCGCAAACTAATCCTTTGTAGTTTTAAATGTAATATATCCTTGTACTATGAATTGACTTGTATAACTATCAATGGTTGTGTCCACCTAGTAATCAATAGCACACATTCAAGGTGAATCCAAACATTGTAAACTTTTGATCTTTTCTTCAGTCTATGATATATCATGCACACTTCTTGGATGGTAGCAAAAATGTTCTAATCTCACCACCCATGCAGCTAGTAAACATGAGAATTTACACCAAAATATCTCATAGAAATTTTTATATAGGTGATCCTAAATAATTGATTTAGCAGTACTTCCTATCCTCTTTGATTCTCCTATAAAATCATTAATTTTTAGATCTAACAATACTTTTATATATCTTTAAATTGGCAACCAACACAACATACCCTTTAATATTAAGTTTCATGCTCACCACACCATTATTAGCATAGGTTCTTGGATCACCAAAACTTAATTATGGGGATAGGCAATTATGATATTAACAAATAACATATTAAATGACCTTTTATAGACCTAGACAAGGTTTATATTGAGAAATCATAGGGTTTTATCATGATTTAAGGTTGTATCATAGAGATTCTTGGTTACAAGAACATAAATACATAGAAACAAAATTTAGAATTGACAAATATAAAACATGAATTATTTCATAGTGCAACTAAGTACATTCATATTTTATGTAGTTCATATAAGGGACATGGGAATGTTCAGGAAAATAATAGAGGACTTCTTATATTAATCAAAATACTTCATTGCATACTATCCTAAAGCTTAACTTGCATAATATTATAATACA
The DNA here is from genome assembly GCA_037957365.1 of Torreya grandis. Lineage (NCBI taxonomy): Eukaryota > Viridiplantae > Streptophyta > Pinopsida > Cupressales > Taxaceae > Torreya > Torreya grandis. Next base: position 2,210,662 of record JARHVA010002093.1, on the reverse strand, counting down.
AGCTCAGTGAAAAAGTAATACATTAATCTCATAGTAGAGGAATTAAAATAATAACAATTACATTATCAATAAAAAACCAACCCCTTTCCACATAGATGCATTCATGATACTTGCTTAACAAAGTTTTAGTTGTAGCTTCCTATCTATTTTATCTATCCACCTATGCCAAGTCACTTGTAACTTCCTCTATTTTTTACTAACTCAAATTAGGCAAACTACATTCTAATCTAAATAACTATTTAATAAGATTTCCCAACTGGAATTAAAAATTATTACTATGCATGAAAGATAGAGTTAGACACACTAAATAGTAATATATTTGAACATATGGCATATATATTTGAACATTTTCCCATTAACACCAGCTTATAATATGAATTATCTCTACAGCCTACTAGGTAATATTCATTCCATCAAGTGATTCATCTCTTAGTTGTTGTACATGTGTCATCTCTTCACTCATCTTCTAAAGAAAGGCAAAATTTTCTCATGGAAAACTAATTATCAACATGCCTTTGAGCAATTAAAATAATATTTATAAAATCTACTTGTTCTAGCGCTACCAACACCTAAAAAACTATTTCTTCTCTAAATATTAGTAACTAAACATGCCTTGGGAAAACTCCTAGCATAACATGATGATTAAGGGAAAGAAAGAGTCATATACTATTTGATAATAACATTAGTTTCATATGAAAATAATGATACAGCCACTAAAAAATCTTATTTAGTAATGGTGTTCATAGCCCAGAAGTTATGACACTATATGCTCAATAACAACACCATTTTCATTGCCAAAGTAGACCCACTCAAATACCTACTTTATAAGTCAGATTTGACTAGTCATATGGCCAAATAAATCATGTTATTAAGTGATTTTGAGATTTAATATATACATTTAAAGGCCATTAAGTGGAAATAATTTTAGATCAACTTGTTGAAACACCCTTATCATATACCAAAACACTCATTTTCACTTTCCATGATGAGTCAATCATGACTCTAGATGATAATTCTTTTAAGCCTCAACACTAGACACCCTTTACTTTGATGGTTCCTACACTTCTTATGGAAATCGAGTCAAAATTATTTTAATAATTCCATAGGGGATATTATTCCCAAATCATTCCACCTTGGTTTTACTTTTATGAGTAATATAATAAAATATGAAGTAGGGATTCATCTAACATTATAATGGAATATCAAGAAATTACATGTTCATAGAGATTCCCAACTGAGTATTAATGAAGTGAAAAAGCAATACCAAACCAAAGATGAAAATATTATTCCTTAAAATAATATGGTGAACCATCTTAGATAAATATTTGAACACTTTCAATTTGAATAGATCTAAAGGGCTTGCAATATGACTATATATGTGATGTAAATAAATTATTCATTAATAGCAATCACATCTCATGTTCTAGATTAGCAATTCCTTATCGAACATCTCTTGAGACTAGTTCATGAACATTCAAAATCTAAAATGGTATGTGATATTATTGGTCCTAATTATCCTTGGTACTTTGATATATATGCCTACCTTCATGATAATATTCTCCATTCTAACCTTTCCCATAACAAACAAAAACCCTCTATTCATAATACATCTTGTTATACTATAATCAGTCCCACACTCTATCATAGAGAATATGATGGAAATATACTTCATTTTTTAGATTCAACATAGTATAGATGAGTGATTAAAGAAATAAATGAGAGGATTTTTGGGGTCCACACTAGTAGAATGGTCCTTGATAAGAAAATCTTGCATACAAGGTATTACTATCCCATAATGGAGGTTGATGCATGTGTTTATATAAAGGGAGTAGGTGGCTTGTTAGAATCATGATAATATTATTCATGCACTAGCCCAAACACTTCAACTAATCATTATGCCATGGCCATTTTACACATGGGGACTTGATTTCATAGGAAAAATCAATCATAATTCTTTAGATGGTCATAAACATATCCTCACTGTAACCAAATATTTTACAAAATGGGTTGAATCGATTCTAATCACTTATGTAACTGGTAAGAAGATTTCCAAATTCATCCTAAATCACCTCATTTTCTACATTAAAATTCCCTCTAAAATCAAAATTGACAATGGTGGCTCTATTAAAAATAAGGACATCAAATCCCTCTGTACCAAGTACCATTCAAAAATACTTTTACATGACCTATTTTTCTCAAAGTAATGGCCAAGCTGAAGTACCTAAGAAAACCCTAGTCTAAATCCTTAGAAAGACAATTAATGATTTTGGTTATTATTGACATTTACAACTATTTCTTGTCATTTGGGCCTATCGTACCAATACTTGAACCCTAATAAGAGCCACATCGTACTCCCTCATTTATGGCACCAAAGTTATTCTCCTTATTAATATTGAGTTTGCTTCCTTTTGTATTTCATTATAGGATAGCATTGATGAGGAAGAATACAGAGTCTCTTGGATGTAATAATTAGACCTAACTAATGAAAAATGGGTTGTTGATTTGAACAATCTCTAGGCATATTAGAATAGGTTGTGTTATATCCATAATAAGCATATCAAACCCATAGAATTTGAATTTAGTGATCTCATCCTGAAAGAGAACCAAAAACTACCAATGCCACCCATGAAAAGAAGAGAAAGTTTGAGCTAAATTAGCTAGGCCCAGTCATCATCTCAACTAATTATGTATCTAGGGCATACATATTGGCTAAACCATATCAAGGAGAGATAAATGAGCCCATGAATATTATGCATCTCAAGCTTTTTTTCACTTTATTTACTTGAATATTTTCTATGAGGACCCCTGATTCAGGGCATAGCCTTGTACCTTACCTTCATTCTATTTTTAATTAAGTTAATCCATCCTAGTATTTATTTCCTCATCTTATTACCAATCCTGATCTTCATTCCAATTCATAGGTATAAAATATGATTTTAGATGACAAATTTTAGATAAACAACTTTTGTATATAATGTAACTTTGGTCATCATCAATAAATCATGCACATAGTTTCCCTACATGGTGATTCTTAAAATGCATCTTTCATCTATTATTAAAACATATACTATTCATTCTATTTTTCTCCATTCCTATTTTCCACCATATTTTTTATTTGTAGTATCATCTACTATAGGGTGAAATACAATGGCTTTAGGTCTATTTAGGCTACGTAGGTGGTGTTCAATTTTTTAGGTTAGCTTGGCCACCTCCTTTTCCATGATCTTGCCATTTTATGAGTAATTTAAACCATGCTTTCCCCATTTTATGAGGAATTTAAGCCACATTCTGGCCATTTTATGAGTAATTTAAGCCATGCTCGCATAATTTTTTGAGAAATTTAAGCAACACTCTCATTGTTTTATGGGCAACCTAAACCCCGCTCTCATCATTTTGCAAGATCCTTTGTTACCTTCTACTTACCAAACTATTCATGTAAATACCTTGATCCAAAAACATTAAAACCCATAAAAATTTTAAAATTCCAAAAGCAACCTAAAAAATAAAAAAGTTGAAAAAGGACTTAAAATCTCCATGAGAGATTCAAATCCACAAAGTCTTTGCTTATTTTGTCATCATGTTTACTAGTGGTCTTTGGTCTTATTCTTTATGACATAGTTTTCTACATTTTTTATGTGTGAACCCATATCTAACCATGATCATTTCCAATACCCATTTATCATTACTTCATTACACTCTTAAATCTGGAAGAACTATCATCTTGAGGTCCACACAAACTATGTAGGTAGCATTTGGATGCATTAGTCATCTCAAGTCAGATAGGCCACTCTTATTACCACTCTAATATTCCTAGTTCACTCAATGTTTTCACTATTTTATGATTATATATTTCATATTTTTAATCTACAATCAATATATTACTTATCATTATTTTTCTTCTTTCCCAAATCCCTGGGAGAATTACATTTGGCTTGAAGTTCGTTGAACTATGTAGGCATCATCTATTTAAATAGGGCATTTGGAGACATCTTGGCCACCCCTTCCTTTTCATTATATTCCCCCCTTTTCATCCATGTTTCCATCTTGTCATATAAATTATCCTTTAGGTATTAGGGGTATAAATTCCAAGAGTAATGTTATTTTGTCACACACACAAAAATGATTCACTAATTACTTATTTATTTTTTAACTATGTATTTATCAATGTTGTTTATTTTTTATTTTTTTTGGTGCATATATTTACTTTTCCTTAGTTTCCTTCATTTTAGTTTATTATACTTTACACTTAAGTCTAGATATGTTATATCCTATTCTTGAGTTATATATATTTGTACCCAACATAATCTTGGTTTATTGCATTACATTTTACACCTAGGGATTGATATTTTATATCTTGTTCTTAGGTTGTTTACATTTTCTTTTTAATCAACTTATTGTGCTTATGACATCCAATGTTATCATGATTCATTTATAAGTATGGTACAAAATGTCAAAGATAAAAACAAAGATTAATTACTAAGGGTTTAACACAATAATGTTATAGCAACAAAATATCCTTATCTACTATCCTAATGAAACAACACTACACCCCATGACTAATATATATGATACTAATGATACACATCAACCAATGAGCTTATACACAAAGTCATAAACCTTTTGATGAGCCCTAGAAATGTCTTGTTCTTGTTCTTTTCCTCATCTATTACACTCATCCTTCTTATTTACCATGCTTTTGAGTACTTTCCCATAAGTTTCCTTCCTCAATCTACCATAATCTTGTAAATAACATTATGTTTCAATACTCTTTGAATAATTATAATTATATATTAGAATTAAATATATGATAGTTATCTATTTCTTTAGGATTATTTTTCTATAATGTGTGTTAAGGATGTTTTGGAGAAATAGGTATATAGCACGAAATGTCCTACAACAAAGGAATCTCATTACATGAACTATCCTATAGCCACTGCATGACCAAAGCCGTGAATGAACATATTTTGATTCCTCTTTCAACTGACTTGTAAAAATAATTACAACGTCCATGGATCCCAATAAATAAGTGTTTGAAGAATGAAATAACTTTGTTTGTCCTATAATAATGTTGTAGAGTTCACATGAAATGTGACTTTAGCAAAAGGAGCCAATTTTGGTTATCCTAAGTTGAATGTTTATTATATTAGAATAGATATTATTTTGTATAAAATAATATCCTATATGGTATATATATGTGTAACATTAGAGTTGAGATATAGTAGATGTTGATTAGAGATTATCAGAAGTACATTTTATTAAGCATTGCTATTGTAATTCCCTATAGCAATTCATTACTACATTTTTTATTAATATAAACATGCATTTATAAGTTAAATTAAGTGTTGTGAGAGGAAGGATTGAAGATAGAGTTAGAAGGAGTAAGTTCCACTTTTGGAATTCTACAGATTTAATCCAACCCATTTAAATAACTAAGCATGTTATTTGATTTATTTATGCATTGTGTGTTTTATTTATGAATAATGTGATTTACATTCTTGCTTAGATTTGTTTTAAGGAAGCTTGAAATGTGTAAACATTTATTTAATAGTATTATTTTTATGTTTAAATTCCAACATTTTATTTACTACATGACTTCAACATCTTAGATAACAATTAGAAGAAGATCAAATTAGAAGATTGAATGTGCACATACAACGAAGTCATCCTATCATGTCTACATCCTTGGTTTAAATTTAAATGAATTATAAGGCATAGGTTTATGATAACTCTCCTTGCTAATTTTTTTCAAGAGAATTATATCTGATTGTGAATCAAATGTTAGTCATTTTTGGCACCATTGTCAGGGAACGGTGATACACACTTATAATATTTAATCTTGATAGCAATTGTTTCTATATGGTTATTATTTTTATTTTCAAAGATTTCTATTCTTTAGATTAAAGACTTATTTACTTCATAATTTAAATTTCCATTTTTACAAGTAAGATAGTGGAAATTTTCAAAAAACCCCATATTACTAACCCTGTGCATGCAAGGGGGCAAAAAAAAAAGTTAAAAAAAAGTGGTTGACGTATGCAAAGTGAAGGGGACTATATGGGATTTTTTTTTCATAAATCATAAATCATTGATAAAATATTACAAATTCATCCTGTAAAAACTAGGGAACATGAAGGAATTCCTGAAGGTCACTCGTAGTTGTCAATAGAATAGGTAGAGAAGGAAGAGTTTATGGCTAGATTGGTAGAAAAAGTTAGAGACCTTGAGGAGGTTCATACCCTTGGAAGAGACCCATATGTACCACCTTTAATAATTATTACCTTATCACCTCATACTTAGGATGCTCAGGAATCTTAAATTTTCTTCCTTCCATCACCCAAATTTCTTACTAAAGAGGCATTCAAGGCTATTCTTGCTCTTAGAAGAAACACCAGGTTAATCAGTTCTTCCAATTTAGAGAGACTCTTTGCCAAAAAACTATATGAATCTTTTGAAACCTCCACACCATCCCCATTTTATATAAATCTATATATTCTTAAGGAAAAAGATAAAGTATCCATCTTCTACACCCCAAGAAATAAAATAATTGATAAGAATTTTGAGCAGTGGGTAGCAACAACCTCTAGTCTACCAACACAAAGAGTATTCATGGGTGATCACCAAGAAGAAAACACTACCAATGAGTCTTCTAATTTTTAATTTCCTATCCTTACTCCTGATGAAAATTCACCCATGAATAATATCCTTCACTCTACCCTCCCTACTTTTAGGGGAAAAGCATATGAGGATCTAGACACATTTATTTTTAAATTTGACATCTTATGCCATAGCTATGATTATAATTAAGATGTTCAAAAACTCAAATTGTTTCCAATAACACTCAAAGATACATCACTTAGATGGTTTATGGGACTTGGAAAGGATGCCATTTCCACTTGGGAAGAAATGAATGGGAAGTTTATGATGAAGTACCAAGACTATTTTAGGGGTAGGAACTACAAGAGATATGACATATTTTAAATGACACAATTTGATGATGAGTCATTAGAAAAATATATGGAAAGATTTTTGTTCAACTTTCAAAACTCCAAGTAGACTACAATGTAAAGGAATAAATCAAGCTGATATTCCCAAAAAGAATTAGAGATGATTGTCTAGATGCACTAAATCTAATGTCTAGTGGTGATGTTTCTACACTACCCTTTGATGAACTAATAGTTCTATGTACAAACTACTCCAAATCAACCATGAAAAAAAATAGGGTCAGAACCCTTGCTATAGAATCTATATTAGGACCATCTAAAGTTGAAGTTAAAAATATATGCAAGGACATAAAGTAGAGCATTATCATCCACCTAGCTACTCAGCTTGATACAGTACATACACAAAGGAAGCAATAAGAAACTGATAAAGTTTTAGTTGCCTATTACCTTGAATGTAGAAAGAAGAAGATAGATCACACATGCTATTCTATGAAAACTCATGTAACCAGCATAACTGAGAAGAATATTGAAATGGTGGAGCTACATGCCATAGGAGAAGATGAGAATCAAATTTTTTTTGTGGATCAATGGAAACCATGGGTACAAAGACAAGGTAAGCCATCAAACTCTATGTTTATAAATTCTCAATTCTCAAATAATCCTTAATATGGTCTTGGATCAATATATACAATCAAAATCAGTCCCAAATAAATTGGAAGCTACCTTAGAATTAGTTATGGATGTAAAATTAATGGACAACAACCTCAACCAGGGTAATTCCAAAACTAACAATGGTTCTTTCCCTCTAATCCATGATAACAACAATAGAGAAGTAATCAAGGATTTCCCTAGTAAATGCAAAAACCACAACAACAAAAATAAAACATAATACCAAACACTCAACAACCTATTTAAACCACTTAATTACTCACCCAACCCATCCCCAATATTGCTAATAAGTTGGCTCACCAACACAATCTACTGAAATAATGCAATATCCTACATACACCTTAGATATTAATCAAGTTGAAATTTTCTTAGGTCATGTTCTTCCATAATCCACCTCACCCATAATCATAGAACACTTTGAACTAGCCCCACTCCATACCTATCCATAGCCACCCATAGCCAATTTTGAGCCAATTCCATCTAAAAATAAAAAAGAATCTAATAATCCTCCTTTTCTAGAGAGATTAAATATATCACATCCTGAACCAGAGTCTAAATTTTACATCTTAAGATAACTCAAGAATGTGTGCATAAAAATCCCACTATTTCAAGAAATAAAGGATGTTCCTATCTATAATAAATTTGTTAGAGAGCCATGTTTGAAAAAACTAGGAAGAAATAAGAAGGATCCTAAAATAGTCCAAGTCATTGGCCAACTAGAAGATATTATGTTGGGAAATATAGTTCCACCAAAATATTCTAATCTAAGAAGTCCTATAGTTAATGTTAGCATCCATGGCCAACCCATATAAAATAATTTAATTTATCTATGTGCATCCATCAATGTGATGACCATAGAGACCATGCAATAGCTAAAACTTACCACTCTTCATCCAACACCCACCATCCTCTAGATGATTGATAGATTAACTATTAAGCCTAAGGGGATTGTTGAGGACCTTGTTATAATTATGGAATCTTAGTAATATCTAATCTACTTTATTGTCTTATATCCAAAAAGTAACTTAAGGGGCTATTCTCTCATCCTTGGCTACCTATGGTTGGCCATTATTAATGATTTTATTGGCTATAGGTTAAGAAAAATGCTAATTTCCAATGGAAATGACACCAAGAAATTTGCTCTATATCTACCAACTTAGGCTTCCTAGAATGATGGCCCAACCCCTTAGATTGATGACTTTGAGGAATTTGTCTCCTTGTAGACTCTCTACATAATCAATCAAAGTCTAGCTCTATAGGTGTAATAATAAGACACTATCCTTACTGGTATCTTGAAAAAAACCTATCAATAAGATCTTTTAGCCACAAACCTATTGGAATGTATGCCATGCCCTCTTCAAAACACCTTTCCTAAGAATGCTCTTTCTAAAACTGAAAGAGATATTTGGACATTCCATCAATTACTACCCCATCAATGTAGTTATGCTCCTTTAATCACCAACATATAAATCATGTTTTCTTTAACAAAGTAAGTAGACATTCTACCAAATAAACCTCTCAACATCAACACCTTCTTAACACCCCAAGAATAAATTTAGTTACTTATAATGCTTAGAAAGCATACAACAACATTTGCCTAGGATTACCATGACATTAGAGGAATACCCCCATATTTATGCATACATCACATTGACATTGAAGAAGAATTTAAACCTATTCACCAACCTCAATGATGAATGAATCCTACAGTTAATGATATTTTAAAAACTAAGTTGTAAAAAATCTTGGATGCAGGATTTGTTTATCCTATTTCAGATAGCCATTGGGTCTCTCCCCTAGTCATTATCCCTAAGAAATGGGGAAAATGGAATATTTTATTTGACTATCAAAAATTAAACTCTACTACCAAGAAGGATCACTTTCCCCTTCCATTTATTGATCAAGTGTTGGATACATTAATAGGGAAAAAGTACTTTTCATTCCTAGATGGATATAGTGTTTATAATTAGATACAAATTTCTCCATAAGACCAAAATAAAACCACTTTTACTTGCCCTCAAGGAAACTATGCCTATGTCATCTTACCATTTGGCCTTTGTAATGCTCCAACTACTTTTCAAAGGGTTATTTTTAGCATATTTTCTAATATCTCCCATGACTATGTTGAAATCTACATAGATGATTTCACTATATATGAGAAGACATTCAAATAAATGATGACCAACCTAGAGAAAGTTCTTTAATGTTACTAATACCACCAATTATATTTGATAAATGAAAAGTGTTACATGCTTATGACTGAAGGGATTATGTTGGGGCATCACATATCCCCATCTAGAATTCAAGTTAACCTATCAAAGATAAGTATCATTAAGGATCTACCCACACCAAAGAAGTAGAAATATATTAGAATCTTTTTAGGACATGTTAGTTATTATACATTATTTATCAAATATTTTAGTAAAATTGCCACCCCATTATTTGGATTGCTTACTAAGGATGCTAAATTTATATGGACTAATGATTATCAAAATAACTTTTAGTAACTCAAAGACCTTCTCAGAACAACTCCTATTCTGAGAGGTCCTAATTGGAAGAATCTTTTTCACATCCACATAAATGCATTTGACTCCATTTTAGGATCTGTCCTTGGCCAAAAAGATGAATATTTGAGTTATTCAATTTATTTTATTAGCAATAATATTCAAGGGGTTGAACTCAACTACACTATAAAAAAGAAGTAATTTATTGCCATCAACTATGCCATCAAAAAAAATTGACACTATATTATAGGTTACCAAGTATTCATCCACAGAGATCATGCAATAATAAGGTATTTAATGAACAAAAATAGTGTAACAAGTAAGATAATTTGATGGTTTTTTTTAATATATGAGTTTGATATTACCATTATAGATAGACCAAGTAATGATAATGTAGTAGCCGATTTTCTATCTCGATTGCAAAATGATGAGAACAGTCCTATTGTTGATGATTCTTTTCCTTATGAACATTTATTTTTTATAACAATTCAATCTCGTTGGTTCATATATATTGTTATCTTCTTGTAGGATCACTACCACAACATTTCTCACCTAAGGAAAAATAAAATCCAATCCAAAAGAGTAGACATTATTCTTAGATTACAAGATACCTCTTTATCACTAGACTAGTTTTGGTTACAAGATGTATCTGAGAAGATGAAGCTTATGACATTCTTAGAGCCTACCATAATGAACCCTATGGGTAATTTTGTTTCCAAATGGACTTACATGAAATTAATCACTACCAAATATTATTTACCTTCTTTTCATAAGGATGCCATGATGTATATCTACAAATATGATCAATGCCAACATATGGAAAACCCCACTCGCTCTGATGAAATGCCATTATAGCCATAATTAGTTCTAGAACCCTTTGACAAATGGGGACTATATTTTATAGGTCCCATTGATCTTAAATGAAACAATAAGGAATGTATACTGGTATGCACTAATTATGTCATAAAATGGGTTAAGGTCAAATCCTTAACCCATGCCTAAGATGAGAAAATAACTAAGTTCTTGTAAGAAAAAATATTCACCCATTATGGAGTACCAAGATAAATATTCATAGACCAAGGCCCATAGTTCACATCAAACCTCACATCTACCTTAATCAAATAATATGAAATCAGACACAAAAAGTCTACCCCTTACCATACTCACTCAAATGTTTAGGTGGAAGTAAAAAATAAAGAATTGTAAAATATCCTCACTAAGAATATTAGCCTACATAGAAAATATTGGTCAACTCATCTTCTAAAATTAATCTAGGCTTATAGAATCACCTAAAAAACTACAATTGGTTTCAATCCATATAAACTAGTTTATGGTAAAATCCTATTCTACCTATTTAGTTTGAACATAAAACATTAAGGACAATACCTTATTTTGGCTTGGATCATTCCCAAGCTAAAAAAGATAGTATCATGAAATTGAATACACTTGATGAACTAAGAAAGGAAGAACTTCAGCACACTAAAATAGTGTAAAAAAATGTATGGCTTGGCATGATAAGAACATCAAGACTAAGAATTTCCAAATTGGTGATTGGGAACTCTTTTTTGACTCTAAATACAAGGATCATAAATAAAATCTATAGTATAGATGGATTTGGCCTTATGATATCAAACAATTTTTTGACAATAGAGTTGTAAACATCATAACCATTGACTATGTTTGGTTTTGACTGCTTGTTAATGGCCACAGGCTCAAGCTATATAAGAAACCATTTTTCAAGGAAACTCTTACTCACCAAGTTCTTGAAGAACAACATCCATCTCTTCTTCATGAAGCAAATCAACTTGTTCTTATAGCCGAAGGGTATTTCTACCAACCCTTTTCTAATATTTTCTAAGAAGAATAAAAGCTTACTACAACCAAGAACAAGCCATTCATAATGGCTTGGTTTAGGTTGAATAAAATACTACCTCTTGGATTATTATGAATATAATTTAGTTTGGACCAAAAAATCTAAAAAATATATAGAGAATTCAGCAATGAAAACCTTCAGGCATTATTGATGGATGTTGTCTCAGAAAACTAGGTCACTAGCTAATCGACATTCATTAAAAAAAATAGATAAAAAGGGAAATACTACAATAAAACTTTATGTTTTCATCTATTTTTTGATTTTAAATTCATTACCTTTAAGTATAGAAACATTTTCCTTCTTTCTATAGGATGAAAAACTTGTTGCTATAGGAAACACTTCTTGTTATAAGATGAAAAACTTGTTGCTATAAGAAACATTTCTTATTATAGGATGTATTCTTATCATTTAATCCTATATTCCATTCTCATAAAGCATTTTTATCCTAATCAAATGATAATACATGCTAGATCACCACTTCAAATCATCATTTGCACATTAATGAAAGGTATTCCTACAATTAACAAAGTAATTATTTTATATTTATTTCATGTCATACATTTTAATTATTACTAATATAATGGGTCTTAATGCTATTAACAGGCTACCATATCTTCTCCTTATCACACCAAATCACCATATCTTCTCCTTCATTAATTTATGTAACCTTTGATGTGTTTTTATCATCACCCTTTACTTTTATCATGAGCTATTTGTGCATGTCGGCTTGTCCCTTAAGGACAAGTGACAATTTAAGTTGGGGGGGGGGGGGATATTTTCCATAATTCAAATATATTATTTCACTCCAAAATAAAAAAAATTGCAAAAATTTCACCAAATCCACAAAACCTTTTTTTTAAGAAAATGGACCTATAACTCAAATTTCATCTCGCAATATAGGAGGGGACTTGCTAAAACATGAACTACTTGATATTACTCCTTTAACCAATAGCCTAGAAATCCTAGCCCTATTCCAAAATGTAGGATGGGCAAAATATTTTGAGAGGATGCAGGCCCTAAATCAAGGCATTGCATAATAATTTATTGGCTCATTACATAACAACCTAGCAACAATAAGAGGAATGGACATACAACTAACATAAACCATTGTTAGTAGAATAACAAGATTTCCATGAAAAAGGGAGGCATGGCAAGAAAAATTTGATGCCAAAGTAGAGAGGTGAACATTCATAAGAGGAACTGAAAGCTTAAAAACTTCAAAACAAGGCACTACATGACAATCTATACCATGAAGATGGGCCAAAGTTGTTGAGTTCATCTACTAATATTTCACTTATGAAGGGAGTTATTCCATGTTACATGACATTCACTTTAAATTCATGTATCATTTACAACACAGTATAGAGATAAACATCCCCAACTTCTTTCTCTACATGATCACAAAAATGCAAAGAAATTTCAAAAAGGTAACTCCAAATCTCTTTCCCATCATTGTTTAATCTAGTTGATTATTCAATATTGTTTGTAAAGGACTAGACCCAACATAAATTGGGAAGAATTTATCCAAGTACTAAGAAATATAAAAAGTGATGGAGAGGGAAATTAAATAGAAGAGGAATTAGAGGTAAAATAATAGAGAGTAGAAAACCTTCTTATAGTTTCACAAGAACCTATAGAATGAGACCTTCCTATTATAAGAACCTACAGAAAGAGACCTTCCTACAACCACACAAGAACCTATAACAAGGACTGAAGAAAGGACTTTCATAAGTAGGGAATCTAAAAGAAAAAGGATGAAACTCATTATCCAACTTGATTTAGAAGAGTCTAAGGAGGAACTTCTACCTTATCCTAAAAAGGCCAAGGTAACCTCTACTCCTTGTAGATACCATAGATTTAGAATAAAAATGAATACTAAAGCTTCTTTTATTATTTAAATTAATGAATAATTTGGAAAAAAAATAGAATGCTAGTAGTGATGAATCTCTAGAGGCTAAAACAAAGAAGGAAGAATGTTCTCTAGTATTTAACCAAGAGGCAAAACAAGTAGAACATAGTCTTGAAGAGTTACAAGTGGAACCTATGTAGGAGGAAGTTGAACAAATAGAGCAACCTGTTATACAAATGGAATTTCCCATTATAGAGTAATCCCTATAAGAAATTGAGTGACTAAGAAAGAAGATACATGATTAGTCTAGAGGAGGACTGAATGCACTCGCTACATTAGGTTTTTAGTTGTAGCCCTCTACCGAAGACCATCCCACTTTCATTATTTCACAACATTCTATAGACATAAATCAATAGGAAGAACATACAACTACTCAAGAAATCAAGTATCATTCCTCATTTGCAATATCTTATTAATTAATGAATTAGATGGATAGTTAGTCTAAAATTTTGAAGGCATTAACAAAATAAATAAATAATTTGAAATAAGAGAATATTTTAAAGGAAGAGAGAATATCCAAACTATAGGAAAAGATTGAATACATGGCTTATCTCACCCAAGAGCTCATTGACTGTAAGCCTCCTATAAAAGTATATTCACTCTATCTTAAGGAATAATGACATAAGTATAATGTATGAGAACTTACTATGATATGCCTTTTGAATTAATTAATCACCTTTCCTTCTTTCAAATCTATAAATAAATCTCACATGATGAACAAACAGAATTGTGTGAGTTCTATCTTCACAACTATGTTGTCCCTTATGACAAGGAATGGAACCCTAATCTATATGTTGGAGATGTCCAAATAAAGTCATTTTTATCATATCTTTTGAATGAGAAAATAGGAGGAAGATAAGTACCCAAATATATAAAAAAAGGAGAATAAAAGACAACTACTTATCAGGAGAGAGTCAATGGAACCTGATGTTGTATTTACTGAATAGGATAATATCATGTTGAATAAGGAAGTTAGAGCCTAGTTTGCTAAGAATTATGATGAATCCTAATATTTTTACTTAGTATTGATAACTTTTATTGGTCCTATAGCTAAAGAGTTCTGCATTGAATGATGGAATGAGTTCACTCATGCAATAAGGAAAAGAGAGCCATATTCCCCTTTTAACTTAAAGGCAACATTTAATAGGATCACAAAATATATTCTTCTTGTAAGTGAAATGGGATCTCAATTTTTGAGCCTCACATTCTATCCCCCTCTATTTTTATATCCTATTCTAGATTTTCAAGATAAATCACCATTAGAGGAAGCTAAGGAGGTCAAAATCTAGCAACTATTTGAATAGAGGCATGTATTTTATGTTCACCTTGCTAGTGGTGTCATAGATCCCATGGATTTTAGTGTTCTTTTTGAAATGGAAATGAATAAGTTTTTTTCTCATGGTCAATAAAGATCTTAATCTAGGGGGTGTGATGAGCCCTATAAATGTCTTATTCTTGTCCTCATATATTTCTCTCATCCTTCTTATTTAACATGCTTTTTATTACTTTCCCATAAGTTCTCTTCCTCAATTTTCCATAATATTTTAAATAGAATTAAGTTTCCATACTCTTTGAATAGTTATAATTTTTTTATTGGTATTAAATATATGATAATCATCTATTGATTTAGGATGTTTTTTCTATAATGTGTTTTCAAGATGTTTTAGAGAAATAGGTATATATAATAGACTTTCCTGTAGCCACAAAGGAATCTCATTACATGGACTTTCCTGTAGCCACTGCATGACCAAAGACATGAATGAATAGATTTTGATTCCTCTTTCAACTAACTCACAAAAATAGCTATAACCTCCATAGAGCCCAAAAAGGAAGTGGTTGAAGAATGAAACAACTTTGTTTGTCCGATAACATTATTATAGAATTCACATGAAATGTGACTTTAGCAAAAGGAACCAATTTTGGTTATCCTAAGTTGAATGTTTTTTAGATTAGAATATATATTTTTTGTATAAAACAATATCCTCTATGGCATAAATATGTGTAACATCAGAGTTGAGATATAGTAGATGTTGATTAGAGATTATCAAAAGTACATTTTTTCAATCATTGTTATTGTAATTCCCTACATCAATTCATTACTAATTTTTTTATTAATATGAACAAGCATTTTTTATTTTAGTTAAGTGTTGTGAGAGGAAGGATTGAATCTAGAGTCAAAATTAGGAAGGGCCCCCTTTGGAATTCTGTAGCAACAATCTAACCCATTTAAATAGCTAAGCATGTTATTTTATTTCTTTATGCATTATGTGTTTTATTTCTAAATTATTTTATTTACATTTTGCTTAGATTTATTTTAAGGAAGATTCCAATGTGTTAACATTTATTTCACAGTATTATGTTTTTGTTTAAATTCTAGCATTTCATTTACTGCATGACTTCAACATATTAGATAATAATTATCAAAAGGTTAAATTAGAAGATTGAGTGTGTACGTAAAGTTAAGTCATCCTATCAAGTATAAATTTTTGGGTTGACATTTAAATGAAGTAGAAGTATAGGTCTATGGTAACTCTTCTTGCTCATTATGGTTAATAGAAGTATATCTAATTGTGAATAAATTACTAGTCACCTTCCTCAAACATGATCAACTAAATCAATATCCAATGACAAATTAGAACATATAACATTTGTAGTGTTAGAAGTAACATCACATAATTTATACCATATCATAACAATATAATCATTAAAAAAAAATCATACATCCCATATCAATATGAGTAACAACACAAGGAATTAAATCACATTTTATATTCTAAGCATCATGCGGCCATTACAATAATTGATACCAAAAAAAGCATAACACACACACATACATGATTCCATATACATCAATGAGATCAATAAAATATATAATTATAAGTTATATATCTCACTAGATAATAATGTCATATACATTATGAGTATATACAAGTCATGATATAAAACAAAAAAGAGATATCAATTAACTCTAACTCTATGAGTCTTCATGCCCTATTTGTGGTGGTGTCCTTGGTGGTAGAGGTGGTGGTGTTTAATGTACTAATTTACCAAAATTCAAAGTATGATGTGTATTAATCTCAATATAGTAGACATGGAATCTTCTCTATTTGCCTCATATGCCTAAAAATTAGTATTTTCCTCTCTACTAGTAAAATTACCTCATAGGAAAAATGATAGTATGATGCCTCATCCTTAGCCTGAAGGCTCTCAAGGAAAACATATGAAAAACTAGGCTATATTTCTACGTATCATTTTATATCCCATTCATGTTGGAACCTCTACATGTTTACCCTAGCCTTATTTTTCTCAGCCTAAATTTATTCCTATACCTATGTCATGTGGGAAACATATACCTTTAGGGAAGAAATATCTAACTAAAAGGCCCAATACATGCCTGGAGGGTCATAATTTGATCATCCTTATAAGTCACCTACTTATACACATGGGATATCCTAGCTTGTAGTCCATCTACCTCTACCACTTATGCCTTAATATCCAATGATAATATATCAACTATACCCTATGTCTCTACCTATTATACCTAAAGGATCATCCCTACCTAGGTCCACCATCCTCCTCCTTATTGGTCTTAGATTAAGATCATCAAACTCAATATATATATATATATATATCACCACCCTTAATCATGGTATCCCTACCCTCTATCTCAATATCCCTAGCCTCATCTCCCAAATCTATCTCTATAGTTTTGTAACCTTGATCATGTACCTATCCTACTCTCTAGACTATAAACACAAGTATCACCTATATTGAGGTACCATGGGGCATTGTCAATCTCTCAAACCTAAAATGGGCCCACCATGTTGTATATGACTATATCACACATGTATCTATAATAACCCTTATGTAAGCCTAAATAACCTATGGAAATAGTCCATAATTAGCTATCATAATGTGCCAAGTTATAGGTAGCCCCCATCTACTATTATCCCTAGTCACATGAGCAAAAAACCTCAGTGTCTCTATCATATCATGTTATCTACCAAACTACCTCTATACTAAATAAGGTCTATAATCCTCAATAATATGATCCTATCTACCAAAAAGGTAGTCATGAAGGTCATGTACCGACTATCAGTTACCCACTAAATATATAATGGGAGGTATGGGTGCTAAATAAAGTCTCTATCCACCATGTCATCTATCACCCTATGATATAGATAACTATCTCCCCTATATCATTAATGACTTACACTTATCTAGACCCATCCAAAGGCCATAGAATCATTTAGGTCTTGTACATACCTCTCCCAAACTAGTCACTCTATAACTATATGATCCCATCTAGACCTAGAGAAGTGTATAAGTGTCAATGTTATGACCACCTCTATATAAAATCATGTGTATATCCTGATATAGTTGGGTTAGTACCATTAACCCCCAAGAAAAAATTATAATGTCATTTAACATATACTTGATAACTCCCCCAGACCCATGTGAAAAAATTGACTACTATTATTAGGCAATAATATGCCATTTACAATGGACATAAGCACTAAAACTTCCTAACCAATGTCCATCATTATAAAAATATCCTCACCTATTAAGTCATCTAGTTGAATGTATGTATATATCTTAATCAGGTTAATATATATAACTCCACTCTCCATGGGGATGTCAAACCAATGACTATATCATCTAACAATGTCTGGCATCTTGTGTGGCTAGTCTAATATAAGGATTGACCTATGATCAAAAATATCATAATGCACCACACATCCTACTAGAGTAATAATGGCCTCTCTACTTGGTAGGTGAAATGTAACCATCTTCGAGCACTGACTCTCAACTAGAGCACTCAAGTATGTTATATCCATGTTAATCATGGGAAAGTGTGGAACATATAACCAACCCATATCCTCCAATAATTCCTTGGTCTAGATCTATCTAGACTATAGGAAATGCAAACATCACTCCCATGTAATAAAGACTACAAGATGATCCTACAAGCATAACCAAGTTAGCACACATTTATAAAAATATCAACCAAACAATATAATCAAGATATCTAGCTATGAAATATAAATATAAACTACTTATAAACATGTTAAACACACCATTATAATTATATCATTAGACCATTTATCTTCTAAATAGACCTATTCTTCTTTTTAGACTAGACTGATTTACCCTTTTCACATTTTAACCATTTTCTTGATGATTCCACCATTTCCTTAGATGATTTAAATTTTGAGCATTTTCTCCATTTTCTTGGTGATTCTATTTATTTCTTTGATGATTTAGATTTTGAGAAATTTCATTGATTTTCTTGTATTTTCATTGTGTTGATCATGTTTCCACCAACTAGGTAATTCCCAATGTTTTAGGAATTTTCATTGATTCTATAAGTAATTTCACTATTGGTGCATTTCCATTGATTAGGTGATTCTCAGTGTTTTGGTGTTTTCACTATTCTATTTGAAAATAATGATTTTTGGTGATTTCACCATTTTATTAGTGTTTTCATTGATTTCATAGGTGAAACCATTAATTTATAATTTTCATGAAATTGATAAAATCATTTATATCTTCCCTATTCCTAGCCATAAATGTTATTTACTGTAAAAAATTATGAGGAACCTACTTACCAAATGTCCATCCTATGGTAGTTTCCTATACTCTTGAATTTGGTCACTAATATGTCTTTATTGTGTGTTGGGAACCATTCTTCACTGCACACTCTCACACAAAACCAAAGCTCAAATATTTCAAATGGATGGATAATAATGCATAGTTTTCACCTAACAAAGGGTTAATATAAAGTTTTAAAATTTTAAAATTTCACCCTTGCTCCTAATTTCCATTATTTTCTTTAGTAGAGGCTTGTTTTCAGCCTCATTGGCCTTTTTTCATTTGGTTTTCCCCTACGATCTTCAATTTTCAACCTTTGTGCCTCTAGACTACCCATTTTCATTCATTCTAAGGGTCCATCCATTTTCAATTATTTTATAACTGCTCCCTCAAGGGGGCATCTAAGGATTACCAAACACCCTTTGGGGCATCAAATTGAGTCCATTAACTTGTAGTTTTATCAAATGTGAAGACATCATTCTTCAAGCATTATAAAGTTTATTCTTAACAAATTTTTCATTATTTAAAAATATGTTACTATACCTAGTGTCTCGCAATGTCTTCTCAAATAGGGCAAAATGTAGACACTTAATTTTAATCACTTCAATGTCTAAACTTCAATCTAGAGTGACTCACACATAAATTTGATCAAAAATTATTATTTAACTAATTTCATCACATAACTACTATTTTAATCCAAAATTGTAGTGATACATCCATAATTAGGGTAATGGATCATATAAAAATATTAATTATATCAAACACATCCCAAATAAAATCAACCCTTTAAAAATGTTATTACAGGATAATGAAATTAATATTTAATTGACAAAAAAGCATTGCAAGTGCATCATTCTTCTAATTTCCAAATTAATCACCTTGATTAATTTCTTAATCATTCTTATAATGGAAAATTCCATGAATTTATAATTATATGTTTTCCTAAATTAAAAGTGTTTTATTATCTCACATTGGTGATTTCACTTAAGGAAGTCAATGGGAAGTGAAAGCAAGCTCTTACACCCCTATTACACACTCTTCCTCTTACACCTCTCTTACACACTCCAAGAGGACCAATAATTTCACTTTCCTTCCAAATCTCTTCCACACTCCAAAAATGTCTTCAATGGCATATTGTATACACTCCATAGATGAAATCATGACTTTGAGGATTCATCTTCTACCATCAAGCTTGATCTCAGATCAATGGTTCACAATCATACCAAAAGTCTATAAATTGAGGATTTCACTTCCATTATAAACAATATCTCTTAAAGTACACTTACCATTCCAAAATCACATTAGAGCTTCAAAATTTTTTATGCCGAGCCAAGATAAAAACTCAAGTCGACAAGGAGAGATGCTACCACATAGAATCAACATTGTTAAAGACCACTAGTTCACAAGCTGAGCTCAAGCCTCTTATTATATTGGTTTGAAAGTAAATCTCCAAGGAAGGTATAAACTTAGTTTTTATCTTCTATTTTAAATTTTTTCTTGTTTTACCATTGATCATCCTAGGGATTAGGCTTATTTATTTTTATAATTTTACTCACTAACAATTGGACTAACCTCTTTTGGATTCCTAATTTACATTTTTCATCTAATAGCTTCTAGGTAGACCACAAAATCATATTTATTATGATTCAAAAGTAAAATATAGTATTAGGTACTTTATGTCCTTCTATCTCAATATCCATTCAGGGATCAAAATCCCAAGGCTTCTTGGTTTTTATTTACCAAATGACCTTGTTAGTATTCTTCTAACCTCACTGTGCACACTCTAGTAAATTATTCAAGATATTTGTAATATAATGTGAGATATATTAATTTTTTAGAGTACTCAAAAATTTTATAAGGTTATTCAAGATAGTCACTACTCCCTCTTGCCTCATTATGTAGATAATTTACCCATACATTTGTGCATTAATGGCTACATCATCACCTTCAAATACAACATACTATTGTATGTTGTGAATAACTTAGGTTATTTGGTACATCAATAATTTTTCCTTTATAGTGGTTAGGATACCTATCCTATTTAACCTTTCAATTATTTGATCCTATGGCATTTTTAAAGGAAAAAATCCTTATTTTTCATGTTATTTCCTTATAACTACTTATATGAACACATTTTATTTAGGGTGTGAATTTATCATGTTTACATTTTATAAAGGATTCTTTATCCTCCACTTCTCTAAAATTGGAAAATATTTAATATGGTGTTATCTTGAAACTTTACAATAGACACAATACATTTTCCTCTAAGGATTAGTCAAGTAGTTTCATGTGAAGTGATTATATTCACCACCCCAAAATCACTAAATTGGATGATGAGATTGTCATTTATCATTATTATGAGCTCTATGGTATCCACCATGATACCCCCTCTGTATCTTGATCTATTTTTTTGAAAACCCAAACCTTGATATTGTTTCCCATAAAAACCCCCCTTGATGTTGATGTTGAGCATCATATCTTCCATAATGTCATTGAAGAGATGATAGACCCCAATTTGATTTATTTGGATAAGGAATTATAGTGTTCCATAATGAGTGATAATGATATTTTGGAGATGATAGTGTCCATCTAGCTAGACCCTAGGTTTGATACTATGGAAACTAAGGAATCCATCTAGTATTGCCTTGTGTCACACTATCCATTTCTATATTTGGGCCTGTAATTGCCTGCTTCATAGTAGGTATCTATTGTGTTGTGACTATGAAGATGTTCTTACCAATTTATTCTTCTATTTCCTAAAGGGCACAAAATCTCTTCTCATCATTATTTATCAACTTACAAAAATCACAATACATGTTCTATGTTTTTTGAATGTATTGTTATAATAGGTGACATTTTAATGTCGCATGTCCTAATACTCTACATATGTCAAAAAACTATATTTTGATTTTACGACAATAATTCCTATGATTCCCTTGTTTAATATATTCCATACAACATAGTACCAACTTGGGTTTATTAATTTCATGAAGCTCATCCATCTTCTTTAGAAAAACATCTATTTTGTCTTAATTTTAGAGCCAATTGATGGAGCATCTCCATAATCATCAATCTACTCTACCTAAAGTGCAACTACTTGTGTATTAGAATTTGTCAATAATTGTGATTGCATAATTGAAAACATAATCATTGATCTTAGTCCCTCCAAAAACTAGGCAACCTTATCTTTGCCTTCCAAAATAATATCAATTTTATTTATTACATTTGAGAATATGTGATCATATTCTCATATTGATTTTCCACTTCACTTCTAAATCTCTTAAAGATCTTCAATATTTTGACTTTAGAATTTTTCCTATTGAATTATAAAATTAATTGGTACTTAACCTATTGAATATTAGGGAAATAACATCCATTTTATAAATTATTTTTAGAGCTAGGCCTATTAAATCTATAATGAGCTTGCACTTTATCACATTGTTAAGGGTCACTCTCTTAACCTACCATTTCATATCATAGGTTAACAAATATTATTTTAGGTCAAAATACCCATCATATGGGGTCAAATAAATAAACATTCCTACATTCAATGCCATGATTAGTGCACTTGTAACTGCTACTACTAGATTCTAGGAACTAGTCTTTATACGTGTCTTAAAACTAGTTGTAAAATAAAACTCAACCTCTTCTAACTTTTTATTGTCTATTATTTTCTTAGTTTCTATGCTAAATTTACCATTTTTTTGTAAATAATTCAAACCAATTTCCTCATGTCCAAACCTTTATAATTTATCTTGTCTTTGTTGAAGATAAAATGGGATTAGGGGATGTGTACTTACAAGATAAATGATCTATGTCTTTAGCTTCTTCTATTTGAAATATTGAACTTTAAATAATCATTAAATTTAACATTAATTCTTCCAAAGAATATTTTTTACCTCATTCAAACAATATCCTTCCATGTAACTATGATCTAACACTATCCTGTATCTATTCTACTGCTAATGTACTTTCCTCTTTCTCCTCACTCTAATCTATACCCATTCTATCCCAATTTCTATCTTCTTTATTAGGACCTTACATTTCTCACTCTACATAATCTCTGATTTCTCCAAATTATGAAACTTGTGTATCCTATCTTTGGGCTCCCCTTTCTTCTACATCCTCTATTTTACTCCTACTCATATTCACAATCACTTTTGGTTATCGTATTTATTCCACCTTTTTTTCATAGCTCTATTTCTAATCCCATATTTTTTCTTCTCACTTTATTTCTTTGTGTCCTATATATTATTAGATCAAGTTAAATTTCATCTACTCAAATCTTCATCATATACTCCTACATCCCATACACCCCCATAACATCTGAAGTGACTCATCCATGTTTGTATGGGTAGGTACCATGGCCTCTTCAATAAACAACATACTGATAAGAGTAGGTAGTCACAAGAAAAAATTTCCTTGGATCCCTCTCACAAACAGATCCTGTGTAGCCTCAAAAACCAAATATCCTTACACAAAAAAGTATGTAATATATATATTGAAAGTATCTTTTGTATAGTGATCTATTGAAAGAATCCATTGGTATCTAATCTTCACAAGTTTTATTGTTTTTCTTCCATCCAAGATGGAAATTCTATCCTTATTGGATGAAAATAATAGTATTCTAATCTTGATAACCATGTAGCAAATAGTATGGATAAGTCACACCAAAAAATATAAAATATTTCACTATAAATGTGCTCATAAATAACTTTTTATGTATAAATACATATCCTTATTACTTATTATATGAAATTTTAGATTCATTCATCGATATATTTCTCAAAAATTCTTTATCCTGGCAGCCATCACAATATGTTTTACAATACACATTCACTGAATCATTGTTAGCAGAAGTTTTTGAAAAAACCCATCAAAACATGATAATATAGGGAAAGTTGTGTGAGGTGTGATAAAATTATATAATATACAACTCAAAATAAATCTATCCATTCATTAGTTAAATATAATATATTGATGTATGAAACACATAATTAATAGTTACAAAAAATTCATTATAATCTACATAATTAACAAATTTAGACAAATAGAGAATTCACTATGCATAAAATAATGATAAAATATATTTGAGATAAACCATTTTATAACTTCATAATAATCTATATCACATCAAAAATATTTTACAATAGAACTAAGTGTTATATATATATATCTTTCACAAGGTGTTATTAATTCATATTCTAGCCTTTCACTACAAAAAAAAGAAAGACTCTTTGCATTTTGAAAACCCTTGACATGTTTTTTATAACATAGGAATGCAACAAGGGGGTTAGTCAAATGTTATATGATAAAAGTAATAAAAACACATATAGATATAACACCTCAAGCCTAGATACTTGGGGGATCAATAGAACAATGCAAGTAACAAATAAAAGAATATAAAACAAGTATTTTTCACCTTCCTTGTGAGCAAGAGTTACAAGTTGGCCTTATAGTGATGTGCTCAATCATGTGCTCAAATAGTATTTAATAACGATTCTCCTTACATCAATTATCCTTGTCACTTTGGCTTGGATTAGATTGGATTTTACTTGTCTTGGAATCTTCTCCAATCAAATGGGCATTATAACTTTGGATTCAGAGAATCTTAAAAGCATTCCTGTAAAATAACCTTACACATAAAAGCTTCTTAAGAGTGAGGGAGGACACTCTTATTTATAGTTTAGGAAAATCCATTATGTCCTTTGGATCTAAAAAGATATTTGTGGTAGAACTTGAGTCATAGATGTAATTAATATTCTTAAATTAATAAATATGACTCATAAATCTAGGTATTTTTGAGATATTTTATGAGTGCATGATAACACACAAAAGTAATGATGAAGAGCCCAGATATTTTACATTTTTGAATTTATAATTTTAGATATTCATTAACTAGAAATGGATTATTTAATTAATCACTTATTTTGGTTTAATCAATTAAGTAAATTTGATTATTATTTTTACCTTTTTAAAAAGTTGGTTAAGTGCCCCACTCAATTGGTCAAACATGTTAGTTTGCTTGGTCACAACTTGACTAGGGATGAATCCATGGGAGCTTATTGTTGCATATATGGTAATAATCCAAATAAGGATACCTCTAAACAATTACATGTAGTTATATCCCATGTGTGTATTAATTTGGATGTTTTAGTGATTTCTAGGCCTAATTTACATGGTTTGGTAGAAATCAATCTAAAGTCCAGTTTAGACATAGATACGACTGAAATGGGGTGTCTACATTTTACCCATATCTAAGAAGGTGTTGTGAGACACATTCACAATAATATATTTTCAAATAATGAAAATTCATCAAGAAAAAGAGAAGACAATGATTAAAAAATTATTCTCCAAACAAAGTTTAGGAATCCTATGATGCCCACTCGAGGGAGTGGCTGACACATAAAATTGATAGATGCTCCCTTAAAAATAAGAAATAATAAGAGTGAAATTAAGCCATGGATGAGATTAATCTAATTGAGTTAATGCTTACAAGTGGTGATTAAAATACTAATTTTTCCAAAGGTGGTTATAATTAGTAATGAAGGTTGAGACACTAATTTTCTTAAACATAGTTATAATCAATGGCATAGGTATGTGCCCCAACAAAGGAGATGGGTTAAAATAATGTTTTGACCATAGGTAGTTATAATAATTTTGAGTACCTAGATTGAATAATGATTTTTCCCCAGTAGGATATTTTTAAACATGATAGATTGGTTGTTCCAAAGTAAGGTGGATTGGTAATCATAACTCAAGGATATAACTTGTTATATAAACTAAAGATGAGTGGGTGAAAATTTATGTGTGATGGTCTAGTGAATTTTCAAAGATTGAATAAACCACAAACAACCAAGCACATGAGGATGCATAAAGTGATGAAAGAGATGATTCAAAGACAATCATGGGGATGGAAGAATAATTGTGGCCAAGATGAATTGAGACACGTCATGTATCCAAGAACTACCTATATAGTCTAAATAGACCTAAAGATATTTTAGTTCACCTAGAATTAGGAGAAAATGGAATGAGTAATAAAATATAAGAATAATAATTGATCAATGTGGATGATTCTTTTATACCTATTAATGTAGAGATGTTCATCTTTATTAACATTGATACAACTAGAATGGTCAATGAGTTGATTTGATCAAGGAGTATGGGATAACTTCCAAAGTGAACAAGGGTAAGTACTACCCACTACATTGTTTTATATATCCACTGAACTAATTTTGTTATAGCAAGTGATGGTATGCACCATGATATAAAGTACTATGATGACCTTGCCATAATGTGTATAAGGATTGACTCTTGATCTAATCGACAATTGAAAATAATGCACCAATGATATAAACCATGATGAAAATTTTGATGTATGAATATGGATAGACTCAAGCATAATGCACAAGGAATCACCCAACATATACATTGAGTCAAGGCATAACAATGAAATCAAATAAATAGGGAAACAAAAAAACAAATAACTAAGCAAATAAACACATAAATCTTGAAAATAAAAGTAACAAAAAACATCATGTCATTAACCAAGTCAATATCTATATGTGAAGGCTCAATGGAATGATAAATAGATGGTGCTCCCAAGAAAGTCTATATTCAAGGTAACAACATGTGGGGATAAGATATCTTAATATAAGTTGTGTCCTTTGATTTTACCCCTATAGGGTGAAAGCTATGAACTTGGAATAAAATTTTAAATTAGACAGTGCCCCTAAGTAAGGATACATGAAAAGGTAAGGTCATGCCCCTAAATATACTTGACCTAAAATCACAAATTAGATGGTACCCCTAAGCAAGGATACAAGCAAATGGAAGGTCACACCCCCAATGGTAGTGGAATAGATTGGAACCAATATTTAATTTTCCCCTATAGAGAATATTTTGGAAGGACACATCCCAATGGTTTACAAAATAATTGGCTCAAGTATTAAGGTTCCCCAAAGTGGGTAGATAGAGGATTATTGACTAGGTTTAAGATAAGACAAATGTTTTTGGAATTTTGGGGCTTTATATATGTCTAGGAGATTTTAAGCCAATTTTATAATTTTTAGGCCTTTGAAATGTTTTGATTTTTTTTTGGAATTTTTAGGGTATCTTAACTCATTAGATATTGATCATACATTTCTCTAAAAATGGTGAGATCATGGGAAAAACCAAGGGAGAAATAGTACATTAATTTTAAATGCATAATGTACATAAAATTGACTTGTAAAATGATTATAGCATTGGCTTAGGTTAATCACAAAATGGTGAGAGATTGAATAACTCATAAAATAAGGAGAAAATTTTTGAGACAACCTTAGATGAATGAATGATCCAATATAAATTTTGAATGTAATCAATCACTGAAACTAGCTAAGCTAACTCTGAATGCACTAGGAAATTGGAAGCTACCTACATAGTCCCATGGACACAAGGTCCAACATGGACATCAAGCCAAATGTAGTTTTCCCAGGAATGGGATGAAAGACTATCAAAAATTAAATAACTAAATGGAAATGGTCATGCCATGAGCTATGATAATGCTTCAATTATACCTATTGATTAAGAGATACACATCATATGGTGAGGATGCAATATAAAGGGCTTAACTTATAAAATGATGATAACATGGCTTAGGTTTATCAAAAAATGGTGAGAGCATGGGAAAAACCAATGGTACATTAGTGCATCAATTTTAAATTAATAATTCATATAGAAGTGACTCATAAAATGGTGAGATTATTTGCTTAGGTTAGTCTCAAAATTGTGAGTGTGGGACAAATCAAGGGTGTAATAATGCATAAATTTCAAATTCCCAATACACATAAAAGTTACTCATAAAATGGTGAGAGAATTTATTTAAACTGCTCAAAAAATATAGAGAGCATGGAAAATGGGTGAACAAGTTGACCTCAATGTAAATTGAGCACTACTTATATAGTCTCAAAGGACCTCGAGTCAATGTAGTTTTACCTTATAATGGAGAAATATTTGGAAATGTTCCTAATGTTTTTAGGTTTTTGGTATCTCAAATTAATGGAGGATTACAAGATATAGAATGTTCTAACTTGTAAAATTATGAGAGCATGGAAAAAGGGGTGATTGATCTGACCTTAATGTAAATTAAGCACTACCTACATAGTCCCAAAGGACCTCAAGTCAATGTAGTTCCACTTTACACTGGAAGAATGCTAGGAAAATTTTACAATGTTTTTGGAAGTTTTGTTATCTTAACTAAATGGAGGATTATGAGATATAGAATGGTCAAGCTTATAAAATAATGAGATTGTGGCAAAAGGGGTGACCGATCTAACCTTAATTTAAATTGAGAACTACTTACATAGTCCCAAAAACCTCAAGTTAATGTAGTTTAAAATATGGAAAGGTATGAAAGGATGATAAGGCAAGTCAAGGCAAAGGGTAAGGCAAGGTATAAAAGGATGATAAGGTAAGGCAAAGGGTAATGGTCAAAGGGTGACTCAATAAATACTAGATTGTCAAAGTGAGACTCCATAAAAAAATGGAAATGGTTAATAGGAAACTCCATAGAGATAGGTTTTTCAAAGTGAGGCTCCTCAAAGATAAGTTAATGGTCAAAGGGAAAGTCCACAGAGACTAGCTTGTCAAAGTGAGGATCCTCAAAAAAAGGTAAAAGGTCAAAGGGTGATTTATCACAATTTAACTCATCACAAATAGGTATTTCAATAAAAACATCAAGGATGGGTTGGTTCTCTTGGCCTTGGAATACACTTGATAATAAAATCTTAAATTTGGACACATTTTGGTCTTTAAAAGATGTCTTTTAGAGAGGTAATCATTAACTCTATTATGGATTGAATATTATCTTATATTTTATAAAGTGGGGGATGTTTTTTAATGAATGAGTAATGACCTACGATTAGATAATGGGCCCTTTAGAAATAGTTTATCAAATATGAAATCAATAAAGACTAGTGTTGGGTTTAGGATGGTAACCATAATATGTCTAGTTACAATTGTGCAACCTTATTGAGATGATGAGCTACTACCTTTAGAATAAAAATGGGAAGGTCATAGAATGGTAATCCTCAGGTGATTAGGAGTTTGGTGGCTAACCTAGGCCAAAGGAGGAGGGCCTAGAATTGTAATCCTTAAACACTATAGAGTTTGGTTGTTAATGTAGGCCAAAAGAGGAGGGTATGGAATAGTAATCCTTGGGTGTTGTGGATTTTGATTTATAACATAGACCATAAGAGGAGTGCCTAGAATGGTTATACTTGGAGGAGTTCTTGGAATGGTAATCCTTGGGAATTACAGAGCTTGGTTACTAATACAGGCTAAAGGAAGAAGGCCTAGAATGGTAATCCTTGATTGATTTGGAACTTGGTTGATAATGTAGGCCAAAGAAGAATGGCATGGAATGGTAATCCTTGGGTACTATGGATATTGGTTGCTAACACAGGCCAAAGAGGAGGGCTTGGAATAGTAATCCTTGGACGTTAAAGATCTTGGTTACTAACACAAGCCAAAAGAGGATTACTAGTATAAGTAAGGGACCAATTACCATTATCAAATAAATTAGCCCTAAAAGGGTGAAATTACTACTTTAAATGGCCTAAATAAGAGAGGTCTTAGAATATGACAATTGACATGGTGTTTTTTGGTAATTAGCCCAAATAAGGTGGTCTTGGTCTATAAAAATAATGTTGAACTTTATCTTGGTTATGAAATGAACTTGGTCTAGGTCTAGGTCAGATTTGGCTTGATTGGCATGGTATAAAATGGGTTAAAAATGATCTTTATTAGATTGGAATGTGGGTTCAAAAACAAACATTAATTTAGCATGACTATTCAAGAAGGTTGAAATACTTGTTGTTTGGAAAAGGTTTGGCTTTGAACACAGTCAATTTGAACATGGAACTTGGCATTGGTCTAGGTTTAAGTGTGAAATTGGAATTGATAAAAAATAGAACTATCTTTGGAAACAAATTTGATATAGACATATTGAATAGGTCATGACACAAAAAAACTCGAGCTAAGCATTTGAAAAAAAACTTGATCTAGGCAAATGAAATAGGATTTGGTATATAACTTAGGCTAGGCATGCAAATTTAAAAAACTCTCAAGTCTAAGGATCTTAATTTGAAATAAATTACACACATGGTCTTTATGAAAAGGTCTTTAAAAATCAAACTAAAAATCCATCCAAGTTGTGCACTCTAAAGATAAAAGGTGAACTAGTTAAGTACAAGTTGTAAACAAGACTCAACCATAAACCAATTATTTTATATCTAAACTTTTAAAGATAGATTTTGAATGAGATTTTTAAAGACTTGGATTTTTAAATGAATAATGGTCTAGAATAAAATGGGAATCATAACGACACTATTTTGGAATAAAGGTACACAAATGATTTTTGAATTGGTTCTGAACAAAGGCAAATGTTTTAGAATAAATCTACAGCATGGTAAAGCTCCTTTGAATAAGTGGTAAAAAATTGATTTTTTAAATGTAAAAAACTCATTGGGTTTTACTATAATAAGGTAATATAAAAAAATAATTACAAAAATTCAACATACATATTTCATCACACTAAAACCATAACACGGTGATCTTTAACTAAATACATTAGTTTTAAGCTAACCATAATCAAGGTCTAGAGCTAATATATTTAGCTAATGATCACATAATCATGTAAAATTCTACTTATAATAATAAACACTATATTTAAATCATAAATGTTGATTTACAAATTTAACCACTATTGATACAAATTAAAACCAACTATTGTAATGGTTTAATATAATACATTTTACAATTTGACATAGTACATGGCTAAATAATAATTTATAATGATATAATGTTCCATAGATCATGTGTGTCTCATCAAACTTGAATCATCCATAATTAATCATGATTTTAGTCACTAGTGAAGTACTACTGAGGGGAGGGAGAGCATCATCTAAATGCTTTTCCACACTAACCTTGGACCATCAATCCCCTACACAATATCCCAACAAGGGAATGGCCCTCCCTTCACATATGGGTAGATAATGATAGTGTAAGAATCAAGATTGATAAATAGAACCTATGTGTTATAAGATAACTATTACATGTAGTATATCATAAATAAACATGTTCTAACATGATATCATATAAAACATGTAAACTAAAATCAAACAGATGAAATGATAATTTTTAACCATAAACACTACTTTGGCCAAAGTTTTCTTATAGTTATTTTATCTCAAGAATTAGTCAATTTCATATACACCAATCAATCAAATTATACCTTATCTATGTACTATTGGCACTAATTAATTAAGTGGAATCCATCTTACTCACTTATTTAGGGTCATTAATATTAGATTGGTTCATATATTTAAAAAATATTAAAACCCAATAGATTTCAAAATGAGTATTTTTATACTAGAAGCTACACTATGTTTTATTACCATAAATTATCTCATACTTTCATTTAATCCATAAAATGCAACATTATAGTTCAAAACCTCTAATTTATTTATAACACAATAAAATGAGATATATAAATAAATTTCCATCATTCATACCTTTTGAGTAAAACTAGAATCATACTTAAAGTTCACTAAAGTATTTACATCCAACAAATTTAATTAATGTTATTCATCTATATAATAATATTTACCATATTATTACTTTATTTGCATATACCAAAAGTACATCAATAATTTATTCAAATACTAACCAACATTAATATGGTTTATCTTAATTCAAAAATCACTATATAATTAGAGGTTCCTTGAATCCATTGTATTCATATCTAATATTGGCTTATCAATTCAAGTAAATAAATGCACTCATACATATTTATTATATCATGTAACCTTCTTAATCATTAAACAAAATATGTATATCTGTATA
Source organism: Torreya grandis (assembly GCA_037957365.1). Taxonomy (NCBI): domain Eukaryota; kingdom Viridiplantae; phylum Streptophyta; class Pinopsida; order Cupressales; family Taxaceae; genus Torreya; species Torreya grandis. Next base: position 2,178,289 of record JARHVA010002093.1, on the reverse strand, counting down.
TGGTATAATTGATTTAAATTTGTATACTATCTATAAATCACAAGTATCACATATATTTATATACATATTCGATCACTCAGCTTTATCACTAAATTTAATTATTTTCAAATATATATCAAAGAATAAAATTTGGTTATACAACTATGTTTATAATCCATACAACTCTCAGTCCATAACTATATACCTCAACTAGCACATGGTCATAACAAAATCTAATCACATTTATACATATGCAGATTTTGATAATTGAAAGGATATATTTATTTATATCTTAATAGGAGTAAGAAGTCATTTCATGGACACCTAATACCCAGCTAAGATTTAATTTTGATGTAAATATACGTTATATGTCCATAAATCTAACAGACCTTAACTTGTTCAAATGATAAACAGTCGTAACTAGACCCAACCTTATATATATATATATATATATATATATATATATATATATATATATATATATATATATATATATATATATATATATATAAGGTTGGGTCTAGTTGCGACTGTTTGTCATTTGAAAAAGTAAGTTAAGGTATGTTAAATTTATGGACATATAACATAGCTTTACATCAAATGACATATATATGTGTGTGTGTGTGTGTGTGTATATATGTATATATATATATATATATATATATATATATATATATATATATATATATATGTATGTATGTATGTGTATATATATATATATGTATGTATGTATGTATGTATGTATGTATTTTTATTAAAACTTATAAAAGTATAAGTATATAAATCCACTCCTATATTCAAATACATTATAAAAATATAAGAGTGGCTTTATATACTTATACTCTTATAAGTTTTAATAAAATCTTTTGATGTCTATTAAAAAAAGTGGGAGTTTAATAACAAGTTTACACAAAATGAAACCCCACAATATAACCATAGTGAATTACTATTCAACATACAATCACCACTTATGGTTCATACACAATATAATCATAATGATATATGTAACTAGAGAACCATACCCTAAACATAACATAGATATACATTGATATATTCATATCAATATGTCATCAAATAAAATTCTTGAAGATTATATGTATATACCATGTATTTACATACATTTCTATACAAGTTTCATAAATTAAACAAAACAATACTTGTGTTATTTTTCTCAAAATGAAAACCCTTTAGGATGAGTTAATTTATATAAAATAATTTAGCCTATCTAAAATTTAATATCTAACTGAATTATTCATAAATGTATTCATCCATACTAACTTTATACTCACATGCATGCTCTACATGGGTTTAATAACTTGAACCAATTTAACATAACAATAAACAGAATGTTTATATGAAGAAGAGAATGGCTAGATACTATTATTTTTTAAAGTCTAAGCTTAATCTCACATACCAGTCATGCCCTAGTATGATTTATTCATTACAAAATTTTAACCGAATATAAACATATTAACAACCTTTTATATTTGTATGTAGAAAGGAATGACTCAAAACTAGTGTATATAGACTAAGTTTAAATTGAAAACTAGATTAATATTTTAACTCAACTATAAATCCATTTATTCACAAATTTACCCTAGGATTTTTTGATGAGTTTTTTAATTTCAAAAACTCAACTATATTTGTTTACATAACTAATTATAAAATTACCCTATTTTAATATTTTTTGTTTACTAACATAATTTTCACATTGAAACTCAAGTTAATAATTTTGGCAACATCATTTAGAATACATAGCCACTTTCATTAGGGTTTATAGAGTTATATATTTATCTCTGTGGATGGTTGATCCATCCCTAGTGCCAAGTATATAACCCTTTTTTCTTACAATTTTCATAACAATGAAAAGAAAACCCTATTCATAAAAATTTACTAGACTTGTTGATTTAATTCATACATTTTAACTTATGAATTTAACCAACAAACCCTACGTGTAAAACAAGACCTTGGTTATCCCCAACTGGTAATGCCCTTCTAAATCTTCCTCACACCCCTCTTTATTTCTCATTTTTCATTCATCATGTCCCCCAAGAATATCTTCTTCCTTTTTTATCTACCTACATGTTATTTTCATGCCAACTAAACTTCTAACATCTTTGCCAAAACTCATTGTGCTGATAATGAGCTCATTAAATAAGTATTTGCATGAAAACCATGTAGTAGAATACTATTTAGTATTAACCCTAATTTTTGAACCTTCCTTATTAAAAAAATAATCCTTTTTTCATTATAAATATTAACATCAACTTCACAATAATCAATTAAACATTATAACTCACCACAATAATATTGACTTAGCACAAAGATTATTTAAACATTATCACATTTAATAAACACTATGATCATGACTAATAACATTATCTACACCTTGCTAACTAGTCAAGTTAACAATTAGTTAACATAAAATAAATAATTTCCCTTTATGGTAATGTATTTATAAACAAGACACTGATATTTTAAAAAACACACACACACACACATCCCATAAATAGTAGCAAGGACACTCATGGATTCAAAAGTATGAGTTGAGGAAACATAATCACTTGAAAGAAGATAACATATAATAATTTAAACCACACACTTGTAACACATAACTAGATTCAAATGTAACAAACATAATAACAATTGAAAGCAACTACAAGCTATATAAAACAAATAATGATTAAAAAGCATATTTTACTATTTATGGTGTCTGTAGGGTTCTCAATTCTCATTATATCATCCCCCAACACCTCCATCTACTCCATCATCTCTTATGATTCTCTTCCTCCATCATAGTCTAAGGGACGTGTTGGGAACAACATACCCCCATTTTTTTGCTTCTACAAAATAGGGACCCTCGTAAATGTTTTAAAATATCTATATCTTGGATTGGCTTTGAAGAGGTTATTATTTCTTAAAATTTGAATATTATCCACTTAAAAAGGGAATGAACCCCTACAAGCTTAATTTTGATTATGCTTTATGGACTAACCTTACTAATAGTTATCTTTGGATGATGAAATGTAGGTTCCATGGAGAAAGGTAGGGTTCCTAAGAAAAAACCCTATGATTTAAATTCAAAAATGGTGGGAAAAAAACTTAATAGGAAATTAGATTTTTTTAAAAAACCCTAAGTCTAATTTTATATTAATATTGGATTATGTTTTCAACATGACCAAACCTTAATATAAAATCACATTTATGCCCCTTTTATTTCTCATCCCCCCTTTTTTTATTAGCCTCCTAACCTCATCTAATTGTTAGGTCTGTAGGCCCCTTTCATTTAGGACCAAATCTTTTATTAATGTTTAGCCTAGGTTCTAATCTTAAATGTCTTCATGTTTATTTAACATGAATGATGCCTTGATATTGAAACCTTAGTCTAAATTAATACACATATCAAGCCCTAACTTAATGATTTGACTTGAAAATAGATCTAACGACTCTCGCTTCCTCAAAGATCTAATATAATGGTGTGAGATCACCTAAGACAAACTATGCATCAACCCTACTTACTATGAAAAATTTCCTATGGGATTTAACTTGACAACCTCACTCCCATCATTTGACACTCGCAAGGATGTCTTTGATGTTAGCAAGACCATCAGGTTAAACCTCATCTAAACATTTACCTAAGTCTAAAAGGGGACCGCCTTAATGTTTTGACCTTAGACTTATCATAGTAAACTTTGACTTTAAGTTCATCATGTTTATTAACACTATTAACTTAAGAATAATTATTCAACATAAGCCTATATGTAACTAAATGGACTGACATAAATTTCATGCACTTCTTCAGATCCAACTATTTGTGTTCACCCAGAGATCTGATCTAATGGTGTAAAGATAAAGGGGCTCCTCAAAGTTTAAAGCCAATCAACTTCAACCTTTTAGATCATGATCAATGCTCCTCATTTCATCATCGATCTTAATCTAATGGACTTCATCAACTATAAAATCCTAGGATTTCTTGAGAATGCAACACATTGTGCTTCATCATTCAACCAAAGGAATTTCACAAGCTTAAATTTGATAATCTCTCTCCCATCATTTGACATTCATGAGGACATATTTGATGTTAATGAGGACATCAAATTGAATATTAGCCAATCTTTTAGCCAAGAAAATGGGGTATTTTTTTTTAAAATACCCTTAGCATATTAACATAGAAAACTTAGCATAAAGATTTTAACCTAATATTATTAGTGTTTATCAACATAAATAAACCTTAGGAATTCATTTTATACCTAAAAGTTGTACTAAGGCCTTGAGAATAACTTAACTATTTTCATCTCATAGGATCTAATGGGTTTAACTTGATTAGAGGTCTTGATCCAATGTAATGAAGATAAAAGACTTGATTTGAAAACCAATGGCTACTTTTCAAAGTAATTTTTGTGGGAATGCCACAAAAACAAGCTTAGGAAGGCTATGTAGGATCTATGTAAGTACTAAATGACAAATCCAAAGATTTGATGTGCTCAAAAAGATAAAATTTTCATAAGTGAGGCTATCCATAAGATTTAAGGCATGAACAAATTTATGAATTCTACCACCTTCACCATTAAAGCTTCAAAAAACCCTAGTATAATAACATAAAGCCCTAATTTTTTATTGTTGAGACATAATTGTATTAAACAAGCTCAAATTTCATCCTGATCAAAGAAAAGCTAGTCATATACCTAAGGCAATTAAGGAATCATGGCAGCATCTAGGCAATAATGGAAATAAGATGTAGAATTGTATTTGTCTACAAATAATGAGGGAAGACATTTTGGGGACACAAAATTGGACACTAGGGCACTCACCAATAGAATGAAGAACTAGTTAGAGATCTTCTTTGATGTCAAGGAAATGTAGCCTCTCACTTCCAATGAATAAAGGATCATAGTAACCAAGAGTAAATTTAATGACTTGGTTACAATTCAGATGTTTGGTCTTCACTGAGTAGTTGTAAAACCAAAGGTACTCCATTACATAGATATCTTTACACCGATGTTTGTCAACTATGGAATTGATGGTGATTGGATAGTTAGGGAAGGTGTGTCAAAAGGGATAGCATACATTACCCCTATAGCTTTTGAGGGATACTATAAACTCAATATGACTCATATAGACCTCCCCACCATCAAGGAGTGGATAACCAAGCATAATTTGGACACTATTCTAAGACCCTGGTTAAACCAAGGAACCCACATATTCAAGAATCATGATGGGAAGATCTTTATTATCAAATTTAGGGAAGGCATTAGGATCATCATGACCCTATTGAATAGAGCTTTAGGGGTAGCCACCACAACTTATGTTGACCCCAAATGGGTTTCCTACATATATTTCATGGTAAAAGAAAAGCTAACTCCACATATTAGAGAACTGATTAACATCCACTTAGGAAGATAATTCTATAGCATAAAAAGGAAGACCAACAACAATTCACCATGATGTCCTATATGTTTTACTCATTGATGGCCTCCACACATATTCTTGATATCAATAATTGGTCCTCTCATAGCAAGATTACCATATCCCATCATTATTCAAAATTACATATCTTAAAATACATGGATCACATACAATTCATTTGTGACTGCATATATCCTACTTTAGTGAAGACTATCATAGGGAACCCCATACCTAGAGTTTACCCTCTTATCAATAAATATGTAGAGCCCATGGGTGATATATGGTATTACCCAGATTGCACCATCATCAGGATGGAGGGAGTTATGACTCAGTCATATAGATTTATAGTCCATGTCCCTATCAAATTGGTTGAACAAAAAATTGATTCCCAACTCCTCTAATGGATTGACAATGTATGTAGAGAGAAGAAAAAAGGAATTTAACATGATTTTCCATTATTTATTGTAAAAACCATGATCTATGGCTGGAAATAGTTGGACATTATGTCTAGACATAGAGATGCCTTCTATTTTCAAAAGGATGACCTTAAAGAATGGGACCCAAATAACAAAGTTGTCTTCCATCTACAATCCAAATAGCTGACCAAGGTGGCCTATGAGCATAGGTTTAGCCCATATGACCATCTCTACACCAAGGCTACAAACATTGAGGAATTGTTAGCCAGGTGTAGGTAACATGGCTTCAAACTTGAACATAGATTATAAATAGAGGAGAATCCAACTAGAGAAATATGGAAGATGAACCCATTTCAATATCATTTATTACCTTCCACCTCTAGTGTACCTCTAAGACTATGAAAAATACAAGTGCTCTAAATTCAAAGATCTAGTGAGAGAAAATTAGAAGGGTAGGATAAGGTCCTTCATCATTAGTTCCACCTCTAGGACCACCTTCTCTAGTATAGCACATTCATATGGTTTCCCTAGAACCATATGAAATATTTGATGGATTATTTAAAGAGCTTGCATAGACCTATGGGTTAGATCAGGTAGATGAGGGAATTGAGGAAGCCACAGCTGAGTTGGCACAAGATAAATAACCCTACATAGGTGAGATGGAAAGTATAAGAAAATAACTATAGAATTAGTCTTTGTCTCATAAAAGAAAAGGGAAGCAGAGATTTCCCTTGTTCCTAAGTCATCCAAAAGCCCAAAAGTGACATGGAACCATCCTACCAGTGAGGTTAACTTGTTTAGTGATGAGTTCCCCATACATGGACCTATCATCCCTGATTGGTTCATATATGGAAAGCTCTAAAAGATTCCATCCAAGTCACATTCATTGGCACTTACCAACACTACAAGTATTGATACCCATGATGATATCAAACCCTAGATTAGAGAGCTCATGAAGGAGAAGGAAGAAAGAAGGATTGTTGAGACAACTAAAGAGAGTGGCAAAATAATTAAGGATCTTGGATCATCAAGTGGTACTGGGATTGAGATCCCAGAGGTACCCAAGTTCTATAAACCAATATCCATTGTGTAGTACAATCTAGATACATCTAGATTGGAGAAGCTAACAATAAAGAAGGCCATTATGGGAATTGAGGAGTTCACCTTCCAAAGAGTGGATCCTTTTGTGGGTCTAACTCCTATCTAAGGGAAAATAGTAGGGAAGCACCACATCCATAAATAAGACATATCAATTTCAGTTGAGGCCCAATAAATAATGACCTTCGCTAGGGTAAAGGGAATGAAACAAAGAATCATCAACCTAGAAAAATAAAAGTAGGACTTAGAAGCACAAGCTACATTTTTAGTCCCTAAGAACATATTGAAGATGATAAATAAGTATCTTATTAACATATTTGAAGGATTGAAGACCATGAAGCTTAGATTAAGTGCCTTGACCCATCAAGATGAGATGACATAGGCATTAATCATTCAATGGTAGGACTCCAAAGACCAAATAGTTGAATTGATCAATGTGTATACTACAAAATAGGTCTAAGACATCAAAATCTTCAAACTAGGACATTTGAACATCCTCCTGGGAGTCATAGAGGATAAAATATAAGACCTAAGCACTTGGTATAACAATGTCAAAATTTTCATGAAGGAGGTCATGTGTATTGTAATATTTGTATAAAGGATAGCTATCCTTATCTTACATACAGATGTTTTGAGAAGTTAACTGGTACACCATCTATGTTCTATATAAATAGGTAGGGGTTACCATTTTGTAAAAGGAGGGACTATGAGAAATTGTATACAAGAAAGCATTTTAATAAAACTAATTAATTTTGAAAGGATTGTCTAAATAGTGTGTTAAAATCTAATTCTATCTCTCAATTTCATGTTAATGTCTTAGATTTAAATGGTTCTTTGAATTTTTAGATACACTTTCTATCATAAGGTTGTTAATTTGTGTTATGCTAGATTAGCTAAAATATCATAGGTATACTTCATTTCATTTGCTCTAGATTTGGATGTGCTCATGTTATTTATGTTACAATAGTAAATTATTTAAATTAAATCTAGTTCTTACTTGTGATTTCTATATTTCCTTTGATGCTTACTTGGTTTTTGATGGAATTTGGGTTCATACTATTTTACATCATAAATTGGTTCATGTATGCTCAAACAATTAGAACCTTATCATGATATTTAGAATGAAATCTTGTGATCACATTTTTTTTCTACCTTACCCTCCTTTTTTATATTTTTTTTATCAAATATAAATTTAGTTTAAGATCATTGTTAATATCCACTTAGGTTAGTTTTTGGATCATAAATATCACAAAGTTTCAAATATAAAGGACCTTGATGGCTCTCAACCACCAAATTAAACAAATATTGTGGATATCCATCACACTGTACTTTTATTCCACCACAGACATCCCAAATTTTCACAAACTACAACTCATGCCCTAGATCCTCAACATCCTAAAATGAAAAGTGTTCATCAACACAAAGAGCACCTATGAGGTAGTTAGAAGCATCAACAAGAGAAAGAGCTCTACTAGTGCTAGAAGGAGGGCCTTTTGATCAATTATGATTTTTCTTGCATTAAGTTTGAAGGATTCTTAACCCATATAAGTGAATCATCACTCTAAGTGAAAATATCCTTGATCTTTAAGTGGTTTCCCACCTATCTTTGTTCTTTTTAAGGAAAATATCTTAGTTCTATGTAAAGAAATGGTTAAATTCTAGTAAAGATAGATTTAGGTTTTAAGAATTCATAGTATTCAAAATTAGGATGGCTTATTTTGGTTGAAGATTGAAAATTATTTATGAATTTTGAGTTTACTTAAGTCACAAGTTGCAAATAATGGTCATTTTTTCATAATTTAACACATCTTTGAGCTTACTTAGTCAAAGATTAGTGTCCTTTGTCCCTTTATGATTAAATATTTAAAAAATAGGCTTAGTTTGTAGGTTGATTATTTTTATTTGTGAAATATAACTTGACATACCATATTTCAAATAGGATCCTTAATCTTCAAGATAGAATTGCCAAATATTAGGACCAGATCACATTCAGAGACTAGAGAACCCTTACTCGAGCTAGAAACCCATAGAAGAACCAAGAAGGATAGAAGAAGGTGTAGACATTCTAAGTCTCTACCATCTTCACCCTTACAAGGGGTTATTGTATTCAATATTCATCCAAATATGGCATGGATTTGAAGTTCCCCCATAAATATACTAGTTGTAGTTCATGACTTACCACATAATCCTAAAAATTACTTGCTAATATTTAGTCTAACTAGTGTTGCAACTATAGAAAAACATGTTAAATATTTCAAGGCTACTTTAAGATTATTAAATGTTATCCATGAAGATATATCATGTAGGATTTTTCCATTTACATTCAAGGATGTTATATATGAATGGTTCCTCAATCTACATGATGATTGCATCACCTCATGGAATAACTTTGACACTATCTTTATTGATCAATTTGGAAAGATCATAAGCTCCTGCATCATTTATCACAAATTCACAACCATTAAAAGGGATGTAAGTGAACCTATTATATCCTTCAATTCCAAGTTCTAAAAGATGTTTAGTCAAACCATGGATCCATACAAACCTAATGAGGCTTTAGCTTTAAAAGTTTACAAAGATGTAGTGGACCCTATGACTTTTGTGTTTCTAAACAAGGCCCTCCTAGCTATCAACACATTGGCCCAAGATTATTCTAAAGTGGTGGTTATTAGTGACCAAATGTATCCCCAAGGGTAAATAATTTATTCTATACCAATCATTAACCCCTAGATTCTTGTATTGAACCTTTTCCCAAATAATAACCAAAATGTTCTAGCCTTCAACCAGCTCCCTGCTCTGAATGTATTACCTACTAGCCATGTTGCTCCTAATCAGAACCTAGGTTTCTTGAGTCATACTCACACTAGTGACAAAAAGGCTTTAGTTCTAGTTAATGGTACTAAAAATAGCCAAGTCTAAATCTCTAAAATCCCTAAGAATGAGAATGAATCTATATTAAAGATGATCTAAAAGCTTAGCACATATTTCTTGCAACTACAAAAACAAGTTGGCAATGCTAATGAAAAATCTAGAAGGAACTTCACCTTCCAAAATTTCAACAATATTGTAAATATATTTTATAATGATAGCTTTTACAACAACAACAAAGTTATTGAGCCTTCTTCTAGCTAGAAGACCATGGATATTAATCTCGCTGATATTGCCTTGCTAGACTATTTTAGGGTACATGCCACATCTAAACATGGTGATATTTATTGCATTGAGTTTTACAAAGCCTTTAAATATTTCCAAGAATAAATTGACACATTTTAAGTAGTCTAAAACAAGTATACTACTACAAGTCCTAGGTCTAAGCCATCTTACCAAGTGCACATGGTAGAGACATTCTAATTCCCTTTCCAAGAGGATAATGAGCCTACAAATATTCTTCAATAGATTCAAGCATTATATTAATTCTTGAAAACCTACCCTCTAATAAATAGAGAAAAAAAATCCATTGAATACTTAAACTCCCCCTAATAATTATGGGACTCCTCTAGACACTACATCAAGGAATGATCCTGAACCACCTAAGGGTAGTTCTTTCAAACCTACTATTGAACCTTAAAGCAAGACTAGTTACAACATTGTGGAGGATATGAAGAAGATCAAACCCAGCATCACTCTACATGAGATAATGCATATTAGATAAAAAAGAGACTTACTCTTGGAATAATTATCTAATAAACCCTAGAAACCTCCAAAAAGTGATAGTGCAAGTGTATATATGCAAATAACTAAAGTTGAGTCTCCACCCTTCCTCTTCACAGTCAAGATATTTGGAAAGAATGTCCATAATTACCTTTTAAATTATGAAGCCTCAACTAACATCATGCCTAAAAAGATATGTGAACAACTTGGGTTGACCCCAATCAAGTATAATAGATTGGTCACACAATTGGACAAGTCACAAGTCAAAGTCATTGGGCAATTATTGAATGTGAATATATAATTGGATATTGAACCAAGAGCTAAAATTTTCATGGACATATATGTGGTGGATATCCCTAGTGCTTATGGATTGATCTTTGGTAGAGAATGGACTAAGGCCTTAAATGGATACATGTCTACTGACTGCTCCCACTTATGGTTACCTTGGAAGGGTGTTCCACATCAAATAAGGGTGGAAAGAGAGCCAAGGATGAAACACATGATAACAAAATATAATTTTGTCAATGAAAAGGTGAATTTCTTGGATTTTGATCTAGGAATATTCACTTTAAAAGCTAGAAAAGAACTTGGTTCCAATAACCCTCCTTTAATGCCTGGCCTATGGAGACTATATGTTGATGGTGTCAGATGTAAGTTAGGATCAAGAGCTAGTATTGTATTGATAGACCCTAAAAAAAAATATCATGCATCTTATTAATTTCAATTCCCATGCACTAATAACTTAGTTGAATATGAATCTCTCATCTTAGGGTTGTAGCTTGATATTAAGCACAAGTTCAAGAAACTCCTTGTTTATAGAGATTCTGAACTTGTGGTTAATAAAGTAAGGATGAATTACCAATGAAAGTTATCTTACCTTAAGAGGTACAAGTTTAGGGTTTGAGACTTGGTAGATTATTTTGATGCTTTCAACATCTTGTCTATCCCTAGGTAAGAAAACAAAGATATTGATGAGTTTGCCTCTACTACAGCTAATCTCATGCCTAATCATGATTCCCCCAACTTTAGTATTGAGCTAGCACCATGCCCCTTATTCTCAAACAATGTGAATCATTTTCAAGTCTTCAATGATGATCAATAAATTCTATATTTCTTGACTAATTATGGGGCCTTTGAATCTCACATCATTGATGAAGCTGATGAAAGTTCTCTTGAAAGGGAGCTTAATCATAAAATCATCCAACTGAATGACAATAAGATACCTAAAGGGATGATCTCATTAGAAAGGTTGTTTGATCATGACAAGATTACTGAAACACCTAAGGTACCCAAAGTAAGTGGTAATGACTATCATGTAGTAAATCTTGTCCCACATGATTAGTCCCAAAAAGTGAACATAGGAAAGGCTTGTACTAAAATGGAAAATATAAAGGCTAGGGATCTTCTTTAAAAATATAAGGATGTAATTTCATGATCTTATGAAGATCTAAAACTATTTGACCCAAGGTTTATTACTCACACCATAACCCTCAAGGAAAATTACAAACCCTTTAGGTAGAAGCAAAGACTTGTCAACCCTATCTTGTAACCCATGATCCTTAAGGAGGTCAAAAAATTGATGGATGCAAGGATTGTGTTTCCTATTAGGCATTCCACTTGGGTTGCTAACTTGGTCCTAGTTAGAAAGAAGAATGGAGAAATAAAAAAATTTATAGACTTTAGAAATTTGAATAAATCATCTAAAAAGGACAATTACCCCTTGCCTTCTCTAGACCAATTCATCCAAGTTATTTTAGGATCCACCATGATGTCTTTCTTGGATGGATTTTCTAGATATAATTAAGTGCTTGTTGTCAATGAAGATAGAATGAAGACAACATTCACCACTAAATGGGGAACATACACTTACAAAATAATTCCCTTTGGACTAATTAATGTAGGGGAAACTTTTTAGAGAGCCATGGACTATGATTTCTAAGGTCTAGTAGGCAAATGCATCATCATATATATGGACTATCTAACAGTTTATTCCAAGAATAGAGAAGATCATTTCATGTACCTACAAAAAATGTTTGAAAGGTGAAAGAGGTATGGCATATCCCTCAACCCTAAGAAGAGCATCTTTTTCCTTAATGAAGGAAAACTATCAGGGCATGTCATCACCAAAGAAGGATCTCTATAGATCCTGAGAGAGTGGAACCCATTTCCAATATTGAGCCACCTAACAGCCAAAAATAACTAGAGTCATTCTTTGGAAAAATTAACTTTGTAAGAAAGTTCATCAGGATTTGCTAAGGTTGTCAAACCCTTGAATGATATGCTTAAGAAAGATGATAAAATATCTTGGGATAAAGGATCCAAGAAAGCATTTACTAACATCAAGAAGGCAATCAGTCAATCCCCAATCTTGATAAGACCTGACTTCTCAAAGGAATTTTACTTATATTAATTTTCTTTTGACCACATCATGGTTGTAGTCTTGACTCAAAATATTGATGAAATTGACCACCCTATAGCCTTCATGAACACCAATTTCAATAATATAAAAGTAAACTATTCCATGATTGATAAGCAAGCCTATGCACTAATGACGTTAGTAAAAAAACTCAAACATTAAATCCTTAGAAATAAGGTGCATGTTATCTTACCAGACCTAGCCACAAAGCTTATGTTGAGTCATAATGAGCTTGGGGAATGAAGGAGCAAGTGGATGTTAATCCTACAAGAGTATGATATAGAAATTAATATTGCCAAACTAGTGAAATGTTAAGGCCTAGTCTAGATGATTGCCAATACTAATCTTAAGCTTCATGTCAAGAAAGTTGATCAACAAAAATTCCATCCCAATGAATGGCATGACTCTCTAATCTACCTACTTATCAATGGTATTTATCCTCCAAGACTCACCAGAGAATAGAAGATAGCCTTAAGGCTTAAAGTAGCCCATTACCTCATCAAAGATAGAGTCATGTATAGGAATAACTTTGAAGGTATTTACTTAAGGTATGTTTCTAAATAAGAGGCTTCTCAAATCATGTCCACTTTTCATGAAAATCTAGGTAGTGGATACCCTTCAGGGAGAACCATATCTCACAATATTCTTAGGGCTGGGTATTATTGGCCCACCATTTTCAAGGATGTTCACAATCATGTGAGGGAGTGCCACTCATGTCAAATATTTATCACAAAAGAGATAAAAGTAGCCATGCCTTTGCAACCAATAATGGTAGACAAACTTTTGCATAGTGGGGGTTAGAATTTATGGGGGCAATTAACCCCAATTCCTCTAAAGGCCACAAGTATGTCATGACTGCTATAGATTATTGCATATGGTGGACTGAAGTTATATCCACTAAATAATGTAAGTCAAAGGAGGTGATCAACTTCTTGGAAGAAAATATTTGCACTAGATTTGGAACCCTAGTTTCCTTAGTTTGTGACAATGGATCTACATTTATATCCATAAAAATGACTAAATGGACTTATGATAATGACATTCTTTAAAAATTTTATCCAATCATTATCCTCAAGGAAATGGAGTCTCTGAATCTACCAAGAATAATCTTATGAAATCCATCAAGAAGTTTGTTGTATATAAACCCAAAACATGGCACAAACTTCTTAAGTATACATTATGGGCTGATAGGATAAGGATCAAGCAAGCACTTAAGGCTTCACCATTATTTTTGGTGTATGGTTAGGAACCTATCTTTCCCATTACCCTCAAGTTACCCATGTTCACATTCATGCAATAATATATGCAAAAAATATAAGAATTGGCCATTTCCAGGTTGTTAGACATCATTCAAATGGACAATGTTAGAGGAAAGAATTTGAAAACTTTAGTAGACATAAAATAATTATGAAAATATGGTTTGACAAGAGTTCCAAAGTGAAGTTGTTCATCCAAGGAGAACTAATCTTCCTTTGGGACAAGGAATAAAAACCTAAAGGTAAGCATGGTAAGTTTATACCCTTGTGGATTGGCCCATACCAAATTGCAAAAATCTTAGGAAATAACACCTTCAATTTAAAATACCTTCAAGGAGTATAATTCACATTACCCATCAATGTGAAATATCTCAAAAACTACTTTACTACTGATCCACCAGTAGTCTTCATGGAATAAAATCTGTAAGATCATTTATGGTTAGAGTAGGTAGGCTAGTTAGTTTCCTTCCTTGCTTTGTTTTCCTATTTGGTTTGTATATATTTGTTTGTTTTTATTTATTTTTTCCTATTTTTTTGTTTATTTGTTTTGAGTGTGTCCTTTCTATTTGGTTTCCTCCTTTTCTTTAATAAAGTATTTTAGATAGTCCTTGCTCAGAATTTCCCTAAATTGCTTAAAATTGTAGTATTTTAAAATGAGGGCATGAATCTTACATAAGAGAACCTAAGGCTATAAAATAGAATCATGTTGTAATTTGGAGACTTTTCCAAGACTCAAATATAATTTAGTTACCTCACAATAATCCAAAACATTGTCTGAGACCAAATCTCTTTTATGAGAAGAATCTGTATGTTGAAGGAGAGTTCTAAAGGTTAAGGCATATGCATGCTTACAGTTAAAACACCTCCTTGTCTGAGATCAAGGTTTCAACTATAGGTGATTATCCTAAGGCCAAAACATTTGACCAAATCCTTTAAACCTAGCTATCTTGGATCTTAAACTTATTAAAAGAGCTACAAAAAAAGGACTTATTTCTAAATCAAAAGATACGAAGTCAAAGGTGATTTAGGCAACCTCCACCAGGGATATGGATGCCTAGCTGGTAGTGGACAAGGCCATGAGTGGATCCAAATTCATATTTTTTAGGGATATGGATGCCTATCTGGTATCAAAGTAATTCCCAAGCCTTCCTTGAACTAAGATCAACCATTCTTAATGAATATCTAAATATGCTCAAAATCAGATGTAATGGTCAAAAGGTATGAACCTAGATGTTGTTCCTTGAAGTCTCATGACAAATAGTAAGTGGAATAAAAACACACACACAAAATGTTTAGGCTTTGACATGAGAATTTGAATTTTGCACAATTGAGGCTTGTTTCAACCCTGAATTGATCTAGGTAATGATATTTGGTCAAAAGAGATAAAGGACTTATGTTTTGGTCTAAACTAGAGTTTATAGGTTCTAACATATTTTTATGTTCCCCTTGTGAGTCTCCATTTTTTGGGACCAACATACCCCCATTTGTTTCTTCTACAAAATAGGGACCCTTGTAAATATTTTAAAACATGTGTATCTTGGATTGGCTTTGAAGAGGTTATTCTTTCTTAAAGTTTGAAGATTGTCCACTTGAAAAGGGAATGAATTCTTGCATGCTTAATTTTGATTATGATTTATGGACTAAACTTAATAATATATATATTTTGATGATGAAATTTATGTTCCATGGAGAAAGGTAGGGTTCCCAAGTAAAAACCCTATGATTTAAATTCAAAAATGGCAGGAAAAAACTTAACGGGAAATTAGATTTATTTTTTTTTAAACCCTAAGTCTAATTTTATATTAAGGTTTGATTATGTTTTCAACATTCCCAAACCTTAATATAAAATCACATTTAGGCCCCTTTTATTTCTCATCCACCCTTTTTTTATTAGCCTCCTAACCCCATCTAATTATTAGGTCCATAGGCCCCTTTCATTCAGAACCAAATCTTGCATTAATGTTTAGCCTAGGTTTTAATCTTAAATGTCTTTATGTTTATTTAACATGAATGATTCCTTAATATCAAAAATTAGTCTAAAATACTACACATATTAGGTCCTAACTTAATGATTTAACTTGAACACAAATCTAATGACTCTCACTTCCCTGAAGATCCAATCTAACGACACAAGATCACTTAGGAGGAACTACGCATCAACCCCACTTACTATGAAAAGGTTCATATGGGATTTAAATTGATAGCCTCACTCCC
Organism: Torreya grandis; assembly: GCA_037957365.1. NCBI lineage: Eukaryota > Viridiplantae > Streptophyta > Pinopsida > Cupressales > Taxaceae > Torreya > Torreya grandis. The sequence goes on along the minus strand of JARHVA010002093.1, from coordinate 2,161,853 downwards.
ATTATTTGATGCTCATGAGGACATCTTTGACATTAGTGAGACTATCAAGTTGAACCTCATCCAAACATTTACCTAAGTCCAAAAGGGGACCACCTTAATGTTTCAACCTTAGGGTTATCATAGTAAACTTTAGCTTTAAGTTCATTATGTTTATTAACACTATTAACTTAAGACTAATTATTCAACTTAAGCTTATATGTAATTTAATGGACTAACTTAAAGTTCATGCACTTTTATGGATCTAATGATCTATGTTCACCCATAGATTTGATCCAATAATACAAAAATAAAGGGGCTCCCTAAATTTCAAAGCCAATCAACTTTGACCTCTCAGGTCATGATCAACAGTCCTCACTACATTACCAATCTTGATCCGACAAACCACATCAACTCCAAAATCTTGAAAGTTCTTGAGAACATAACACATGGTGCTTCATCATTCAACCAAAGGAATTTCATAGGCTTAAATTTGACAATCTCGCTCCCACCATTTGATGTTCATAAGGACATCTTTGATGTTAGAGATTTTGTCAAATTGAACCTCAGCCAATCTTTTAGACAAAAAAGGACATTTTTTTAAAAACTCTCTAAAAATACCTTTAGCATATTAACATAGAAAACTTATCATGAATAATTTTAACCTAAGTTTACTATTGTTTATCAACATAAATAAACCTTAGGAATGCATTTTATACCTAAAAGTTTTATTAAGGCCTTAAGACTAACTTAATTATGTGCATCTCATAGGATCCAATGAGTTGTACTTGATTAGAGGTAATGATCCAATAGAGTGAAGATAAAAGACTTGATTTGAAAATAATGGATAGTTTTAAAAGTAATTTTTGTGGGGATGCCACAAAAACAATCTTAAGAAGGCCACGTAGGTGCCACATAAGCACTAAATGACAAATCCAAAGATTTGGCATATCCAAAAAGATAGAATTTGCACTAGTGAGGCTATCCATAAGATCTAAGGCATGAAATTTTTATTAAGTATTCCACCTTTATTAAAGCTCCAAGAAACCCTAGAAAAACAACATAGAGCCCTAATTCTTGACTGTTGAGGCATAATTGCATTAAACAAGCTCAAATTTCATCCTGAGCAAACAAAAACTAGTCATACACCTAAGGCAATTAAGGAATCATGGCAAAATCTAGGCAATAATGGAAAGAAGAGGTAGAATTGTATTTTTCTATGGACAATGAGGGAAGACATTTTGGGGACACAAAATTAGACATTGGGGCAATAAATAATGGAATGAAGAACTAGTCAAAGATCTTCTTTGTTGTTGAGGAAATGTAGCTTCTCACTTATAAAGAACAAAGGATCATAATAACCAAGAGGAAATTTGATGACTTGGTTGAAATTTAGATGTTTGGTCTTCACTGAGTAGCTACAAAATTAGAGGTACTCCACTGCATAGATATCCTTGTACCTATGTTTATCAATTGTAGAATTGATGGTGATTGGATAGTTAGGGAAGGTGTATCAAAAGGGATATCATACATTGCCCCTATGTATTTTTATGGATACTATAAACTCCATAGGACTCATATAGACCTCCCTACAATTAAGGAGTGCATTACCAAGCATAATTTGGACACTATTTTAAGAACCTAGTTAAACCAGGGAACCCACATATCATCTAAGAATCATGATGGAAAGACCCCTATTATACAATTTACGGAAGGAATTAGAATCATCATGACCCTATTGAATATAGCTTCAGGGGTAGCCACCAAAACCTATGTCAACCCCAAATGGGTTTCTTACATATATTTCATGGTGGAAGAGAAGCTAACTCCACCTATTAGAGAATTGACTAGCATCCACTTGGGAAGACAATTCTATGGCATAAAAAGAGATATCAACCAAAAATTCACCATGATGTCTTATTTTTTGGACTTATTGATGTCCTCCACACATATTCTTGATATCAATAATTGGTCCTCTCATATCAAGATTACCATATCCCATCATTATTCAAAATTACATATCTTTAAATACATGGGTCACATGTAGTTCATTTGTGACTGCATATATTTTACTTTGGTTAAGACTATCATAGGGAAAACTATACCAAAAGTAAACCTCTTTATAGAGAAATATACAGAGCCCATGGGTGACATATGGTATTACCTAGATTACACCATCATTAAGATGGAGGGAGTTATGACTCAGCCATATAGATTACCATTCTATGTCCCTATCAAATTAGTTGAACAAGAAATTGCTTCCCAACTCCTCCAAGGGATTCACAATGTATTTAGAGAGAAGAAGAAAGGTATTTTGCATCCTTTTCCATTCTTGATTGGACAAAACCATGATCTATGGCTATAAATCATTGGACATTACGTTAAGACATAAATATGCCTTCTATTTTCAAAATAATGACCACAAAGAATAAGACCCAAATAACAAACTTGTCTTCATCCTAAAATAAAAGAAACTAACCAAGGTGGCCTATGAGCACAAGGTTATTCCACATGACCACCTCTACACCAAGGCTACAAACTTTGAGGAATTGCTATCCAGGTGCAAGCAACATGGATTCAAACTTGAGCATAGATTACAAAGAGAGGAGAAGTAAATTGAAGAAATTTGGTAGATAAACCCATTACAATATCATCTTTTACCTTCCACCTCAAGTGCACCTCCAATAATACCACAACAATAAGTGCTCTCAATTCAAGGACTTAGTGAGAGAAAATTGGAAGAAAGGCTAGGAAAATGCCCTTCATCATCAATTCTACCTCCAAGACCACCTTCTCTAGTAGAGCACATTGATATGGTTTCATTAGAACCATATGAAACAATTGAAGGATTATTCAAAGATCTTGTAGAGACCTATGGGTCAAAATAAGAAGATGAGGGAATTGAGGAAGCCACAACTGAGTTGGCACAAGATGAACATAAGGTAGGTGAGATGGAAAAGTAGAAAGAAATAGCTTTGGAATTATTCCTTGTCTCACAACATAAAATGGAAGTAGAGATGGCCCTTGTTCGTAGGTCCTCCAAAAGGCCAAAAGTGACATGGACCCATCCTACCAGTGAGGTTAACTTATTTAGTGATGATTTCTCCATACATGGACATGTCATCCCTAACTAGTTCATATATGGAAAACTCCAAAAGATTCCATCCTAGTCACATTCATTGGCACTTACCATCACTACAAGTACTGATACCCATGATTATATCAAACCTTGGATTAGAAATATTATGAAGGAGTAAGAAGAAAGTAGGATTATTGAGGTAAATAAAGAAAGTGGTAAAAGAATGAAGGATATTAGAGCATCAAATGGTACTAGGATTGAGATCTTGGAGGTACCCAAATTTTTTAAACCAATAGCCACTATGTAGTATAATCTAGACACAGCTGGATTGTAGAAGGTAACAATAAATAAGGCCACTATGGGCACTGAGGAGTTCACCTTCCAAAGAGTGGAGCCTTTTTTAGGTCTAACTCCTATCCAAGGGCAAGTAGTAATGGATCACCCCATCCATCAAGAGGACATATAAAGTTGGTTTGAGGCCCAATCATCAATGACCTAAGTTGGGGTCAAGGGAATGAAACAAAGAATCATCAACCTTGAAAAGGATAAGTAGGACTTGGAAGCACAGACTACATTTTTAGTCTCTAAGGACATATTAAAGATGTTGAATAAGTCTCTTTTTGATATCTTTAAAGTATTGAAGACCATGAATATTAGATTAAGTGCCTTAACCCATCAAGATAAGATGGCACATGCATTAATCATTCAATGGTAGCACTCCAAAGACTAGACAACTAAATTGATCAATGTGCATACTAAAAAATAAGTCCAGGACATAAAAAACATCAAACTGGGACATTTTAACATCCTCATGGGAGTTAGTGGATAAATTACATGACCTAACACTTGGTATAATAATGTCAACAATTTCATGAAGGAGGTCATGTGTATTGTAATCTTTGTATAAAGGACAGTTATCCTTATCTTACATATAGATGTTTCAAGAAGTTAATCGGTACATCACCTATGATCTCTATAAATAAGTATGGGTTACCATTTTTTAAAGGGAGGGACTCTAATCAATTGTATACAAGAAATCATTTTAATAAAACTAAGAAATTCTAAAAGCATTGTTTGAATAGTGTGTTAAAAGCTAATGATATCTCTCAATTGCATGTTAATGTCTTAGATTTGAATGGTTATTTGCATTTTGATCTACATTTTCTATCATATGGATATTAATTTATGCTATGTTATATTAGCTAAAAGATATTAGATATACTTCATTTCATTTTCTCTATATTTAGATTTGCTCATGCTATTCATGTTATAGTAGTAAATTCCTTAAATTAAATCTAGTTCTTACTTGTGATTTCTATATTTCCTTTAATGCTTGTCTAGTTTATTATGGAATCTAGGTTCATACTATTTTACATCATAATTTGGTTCATGTATTCTCAAACCAATTATAACCTTGTCATGATATTTGAGATGGAAGCCTGCAATCACATTTTTTTCTACCTTACCCTCCTTTTTTCTATTTGCTTTATCAAAACTCACTTTAGTTTAATATCATTATTAATATCCACTTAGGTTAGTTTTGGATCATAAATATCACAAATTTTCAAATCTATATGATCCTGGTAGTTGCCAACCACCAAATTAAACAAGTATTATGGATAACTCTCACACTCTGCTTCTATTCCATCACAAACATCCCAAATTGTCACAAATTGAAACTCATGCCCAGGATCCTCAAGATCCTAAAATGAGAAGTGTTCATAAAAACTAAGAGCACTTGTGAGGTAGTTAAATTATCAATAGGACAAAATATATCCTACATCCACCTCAAAAAAACAAAGGTAGTTAGCCTGAATCAAGATAAAATCCATAATACATTGTTATAATTAATTAAATAATCATGATCATCATGTACATAGCATACAAGTACAACTAACTCAACACATTAATGATCATTCAAATAAGCAACATATAACTATCCATATATCAGTATATTAACAAAATAATAATTAACCAATTAATAACCATAAAATCCATAAATAAATAGGTTATAAATTCTAAACAAGAATCATGATGTAACATCATTCCCTCTAAATCTGGTCATTGTCATGATGATACTTATTCTAACAATATTTATAAAATTAAATATTATTTAGAGGAAAATTAAATAATATCCAACAAACATATTAAGTAAAAAATGTGGAAACAACTTATAAAACTCATTATAATCATCATAGGTGGCACTATCTTGAGAATATTGGTCTCAATGGACCTTGCACTATGACACTTCTCTATTACACAAATTGAGTTTATGAGTATCAATTATTTTGAATAGTTCTACTATGACCACCCTAGGATTTATAACCTATAAATCATTCCAATCCAATACATGAGAAAGATCAAAAACATACTTTTTAAGATATGACACATGGAAAACATTATGAAAAAGAGATAGAGATGAGGCAAAGCAAGCCTATATGCTATAGTATTGATCACTTCTATAACATCTAAGGGTCCCAAATATCTTGGTGAAATATTCACTGATTTACCAAACTTAACTAAGCTTTTTTTAGGCTTAACCTGTAGAAATACTTTATCACCAATAGAAAATTATCTTTATGTTCTTTTCATATTAACATAATTTTTCTATCTATCATTGGCCTTAGCCAACCTTTTCTTGATTTTAATAACTTTGTCTTCCATCTCCAAAATCATTTTAGGTCCAAAGACTACTTTGTCTTCCAATATGTCCCAAATAATTGGTGTTCTACTCCTATATAATGGCTCAAATAGAGCCATTTTTAATTTTGATTGGTATGAGTTGTTGTAGGCAAACTCAACCAATGGAAGGTACTCCTCTCACTTTTATTATTAATCCATGCAATACATTTAAAGGATATCTTCTAAAACTTGGTTAACTCCCTCCATTTGCCCATCTATTTCTAGGTGATATGAAGTACTAAAATCCAACTAGGTACCTAGAGCTAAATTTAAAGTCAGCCAAAATCTAAAAGTCATTCTCAGATCTTGATTATAAATGATATTTTTCAAAAATCCATGCAATTGGGACATTTCAAACACTGAGATACAAAATCTATTATAAGATTTTTAATCCCTTTCTAGAAATAAAGAGGTCTTAGCTCTACCATGAGTGTAGTTACTCTAGGGTGTCCTAAATAAGGTGCATTGTGAAATTCCTTTAGCATTATGCTCCTCAAATTATCTCTATTAGGCACATGAATCCTACCATTGTACCTCAAAAAACCATCACTCTCCAACTTGAATCCCTTAAACTAGGGGTTTTGAGCATCCTCTAATAACAATTTCTTAACCTTATCATATAATTCATCTCTAGGGGAGAATTTAATTACTTGATCACATAAAATACTCATAATAGTAGCCAAGATTGTTATGTACCTTCTATGACTTAGGGCATCTATAACTTTGTTTTTCTTACCCTTCATATAATTAATATCAAAATCATAATGAGATAATAATTCTAACCATCATCTCTAATGTGCATTCAGGGTCAATTGGGTAAAGATATAATTGAGTCTCAAGTTCTCTATATTGAGCTCAAATGGTTTCCCCAATAGATAATGCCTCCAAACTTATAAGGCATGCATTATTACATCAATTTCCTGATCATGAGGGGCATAATTCACCTCATAAGGCTTAAAATTTTTAGAGTTGTATGTTAAAACTGAACCACCTTGTATCAGAAATCCTCCAAGTTTATCCCTAGATAAATTCATGATTACTGAGAACTGACCATTAAGATTGGGAACTCTTAGCATATGTGTTAAATTTGGCCTCCTTTTTATCTCCTAAAAGGCTTTTGCACACTTGTCTAACCAAACAAAATTTTGATTATTCTCATAAAGAGAGGTAATTGGGTTAGCTATCTTTGAGAAATTTAGAACAAATTTCTTGTAATAACTTGCTAATCTCATTAAAATTCTCACCTCATACACATTTTTAGGTACTGGCCATTCCATTATGGATCTTATCTTCAATGGATCAATTTAAATCCTATCTTTGGAGATAATGTATCCCAAATATTGCACTTTCCTCTAGAAAAACACACATTTGGACAACTTACCATATTATTTTCACTTTTGCAACCACTATAAAACCAATTCTATATGGTCAAGATGTTCTTCCTCATTTTTAGAATATATGAGGATATCATCCAAGAAAACTAACACAAAGTGGTCTAGATAATCCCTAAACACACTATTTATGAGATTCATAAATGTTGTTGAAGCATTTATTAATCCAAAAGGTAATAATGTAAATTCATAGTGCCCATACTGGGTTTTAATCATTGTTTTGGGAATATCCTCATCTTGGATTCTCAGTTGATGATACCTTGATCAAAGATCAATCTTGGATAAAACTATTTCCCCTCACATAAGTTCAAAGATATCATCAATGTGAGGTAATATATACATTTTACTGATTGTCACATTATTCAACATCCTATAGTCAATATAAAGGTGAAGAGTACCATCCTTATTCTTAACAAATGCCACTAGTGCACCTTATGGTGACACACTTATTGAATTAACCCTTTTGATAACAAATCATGTATTTAATATTTCAACCCAACCAAATTTGTAGTTATCATCTTGTAAGGTTCCTTAGACTTCAATTCAAATCTAGGTATTATGTCAATCAAGAAACCAAACTCATATTTGGGTGGTAATCCTATAAATTCCTTTGGAAATGCATCCTAAAAGTTCTTATGAAAATAATAATATTTGATGGATGATTCCTTATATTCCTCCATATCATTTATTTTAATAATAAATTCTTTACATCCTTTTCTCTGATCCTTCTTGAGATAAATTGAGAAAATTTACCTAAGCTTCAATTCTCTTTTCTCACCCTAAATTTGTGTCTAATTTCCATAATCATATTAACACTCTACATTTTTTAGATAGTAATTAGCCTTATATTTGTGCTTAGAAAGCCAATTTACTCCTAGAATCACATCATATGACCCTAGTGGTGCAACATAAATATCTACTATTGTAGTGAATTTAGGTAATTTGATCTTAAGTTTCACTAGACACTTATCAACCTTAACCTTTGATTCATTTCCATAATATATAAATTATGAATTTTCATAATCCCAAATTTTCTAGATAACTTATTAATCATTCTAGGAGTAATATAACATTCAATATCCCTAGTGTCAATCAAAATTGAAATTGGATGATCAAAAAAGATACCTATCAGTTTAATAAGATAAGCTTGGAACTTAGCTTAATGATTGTCAATAACTACATGAATCCTCTACTAAAAAGTTCACTGTTGTACAGTAGAACCCTTTTCTTACCATCTGATTTACTTTGAGTACACTCTCTATCATAATGATCACCTCCACAAATGAATCATCCTCTAGGTGGTCCTATCCTATCTAACTATTGTTTCCCCTTGAAACCATTTCCAGATTTCATATTTCTTGAGCTACTATTGAACTTAACATTTTGGTTCTTAAACTGGTTCTTGGATTTTTCACTCCTCTTCTAATTCTTTTTTTGAAAGTTGTTTTAGGATATCCAAACTTTTTATTTAATTTATATCTAATTTAAGAAAGAGATTTCAACTTTTACTCCTACTTAGCTACCTTTTTGAAGACTTAATCCATGGTAGATGGCCCATGAAACCCATATCATAACCAATTTTATGTTTTAATTTCATAATTAACTTCTTAATTTTAAACTTCTCATCCACCTAATACTATGGAACATACTTTAGGATTTAGTAATTACTCCCAGTATTCATTCATAGAAACATCTCCTTGCTTAAGGTTCTAAAAATCCATTAGCTTATGATCAAAATATAACTAAGGAAACCACCATGACCTAAATAATGTCATGAACTATTCCTAGGTAGTGGTGGTAGAGTTGAGGTTCATCTCAAACATATTATTTGACCACCACGTTGTTACTTATCTATAAAGATGGTATGCTCCCTATACTATTTTATTATATTTAAAGTAATTTCAAATCTCAAAATACTTCTTCATATTTGTTAGCCATGCTTTATCTCCATCTCCCAAAATGGTTCCATTGAACCTGGGTGGATTCACCTTTTTCATATCCCATGTCATCTCTATAGGTACTCAAGCTCTCACATCTTTTGGAACCTCTTCATGACTATGCTCTTGAGGATTTTCTTGTCCAACAAGATGCACTTCAAGTTATTCTTGAATATTTATCTCAACATTCCCATGCACTTCCTTTTCTAAAGCCATGATCTGGTCCTTATTTTCATGTATGGCTATGAGGATCTGATCCAACTTCATAGTTTTCTTAGCAATAAATTGATTTGGATCCACTAAAGGGTTGGTGTTTTAAGTAATTTTACCTCCATGTCTACCATTTACCATTATTCTTCCTAGTTAATAGGAGAATATGTTTGTGTTAGTGGACCCATTATGTCCTAGAGTTTTAACCTCAATTATAATACCATAATGTAACAACCCCACTAGGTTTTATTAAAATAAGGTATTTTTTTACAAAAATATTTACACGAATTCAACATATAGATTTCATCACACTAAAGCCATAACATAGTGATCTTTAACTAAATACATTAGTTTTAAGATAATCATAATCAAGGTCTAGAGATAATATATTTAGTTAATGATCACATAATCATGTACAATTTTGATTATAATAATAAACACTATATTTAAAACATAAATGTTGATTTACAAATTAAGCCACTGCTGATACAAATTATAGCCAATTTCTATAATGGTTTAATATAATAAAAAGTACAATTTTACATAGTAAATTTTTAAATAATAATTTATAATGATAAAATTCTCCATGAAGAATGTGAGGCTCATTGAAATCAAATCATCCATAAGTAATCATGAGTGTATTCATTAGTGAATTAATACTGAGGGGAGGGAGAGCATCATTCAAATGTTTTTCCACACCCCATGGACTATCGATCTCCCACACAATCTCCCAACAAAGGAATGGCCCTCCCTTCACAGATGGGTAGATAATGATGGTACAAGAATCAAGAGTGATGACTAGACCCATGTGCTATAAGATAACTATTACATGTAGTATATCATAAAGAAACCCATTCTAACATGATATCAGACAAAACATGTAAAATAAATCAAACAAATGAAATGACAATGTTTAACCATAAACACTACTTTGGCCAAAGTTTTCTTCTAATTATTTGATCTTGAGGATCAGTCAATTTCATACACAACACTCACTCAGATTACACCTTATCTACATATTAGTGTCACTAATTAATTAAGTGTAATCCATCTCATTCACTTATTTAGGGTCATTAATACCAGATTAGTTAATATATTTAAAAGTATTAAAAACTAATAGATTTCAAAATGAGTATTTCTCTACTATCAGCTACACTATGTGATAATACCATAAAGTCTCATATACTTTCATTTCATCAGTCAAATGCAACATTTTAGTTCCAAACATCTAATTTATTTATAGGACAATAAAATCATATATATAAATAGATTTTCAATAGTCATACCTTTCAAGTAAAACTAACATCATACTTTAAGTTTACTAAAATATTTACATGCAAATCTTTACTTAATGTTATTTATCCATATAAAATTATTTACCAACTTATTTATTTCCATATACCAAAATTACATCAATAATTTAGTCGAATACTAACCAATTCTAATATGGTTTACCTTAATTCATAAATTACTATATAATTAGAGGTCCCTTGAATCCATTGTATTCATATCTAAGATTGGATTATTAATTTAAGTATAAAATGCACCCATACATCTTTTTTATATCATGTAACTTTCTTAATCATTAAATATAATATATATATTTTTATATGGTATACTTGATTTAGATTTTTATTCTATCTATAAATCATAAATATCACATATATTTATATACATTTCCGATCACTCAGCTATATCACTAAATTTAATTCTTTTCAGGTATATAAATATAAGTATATACCAATGTGTGTGTGTGTGTGTGTGTGTGTGTGTGTGTGTGTGTGTGTGTGTGTGTGTGTGTGTGTGTGTGTGTGTGTGTGTGTGTGTGTGTGTGTGTGTGTGTGTATTTGAATATAGGAGTGGCTTTATATACTTATACTCCTACAAGTTTTAAGAAAACCTTTTGAGGTATCTTAAAATAAGTGGGAGTGTAATAATAGTTTTGCACAAAATAAAACTCCACAATATAACTATAGTGAATTACTATTCAACATAAAATCATCACTTACAATTCATACACAATATAATCACAATGATATATGTAAAGAAAGAACCATAACCTAAACATAATATATGTATATACATTGATATATTCATATTCGATGGGTCATCAAATAAAAGTCTTAAATATTATATGTATATACCCATGTATATACATACTTTTTTACATAAGTTTCATAAATGAAATAAAACAATACTTGGGTTATTATGCTCAAAATAGAAATCCTTAAGGCTGAGTTAATTTATATAAAATCATTCAACCTATCTATAGGTTTACATCTACCTAAATTATTCATAAATGTATTCATCCATACTAAACTTATACTCATAGTAGTGCCTTACTTGGGTTCAATAACTTAAACTAATTTAACATAACAACAAACTGAATGTTTGTATGAAGAAGAGAATGGATGGATACTATTTTTTTAAAGACTAAGATTAATATCACATACTAAGAATGCCCTAATATGGGTTATTCATTAAAAAAATCGACCCAATTTAAACATATTAACAACCCACTATATTTGTATGTAGAAAGTAATGACTCAAAAATAGTGTATATAGATTGGGTATAAATCAAAAACCAAATTGATATTTTAACTCAACTATAAATCCATTTATTCATAAATTTACCCTAGGTATTTTAGTTGGGTTTTCTACTTTCAAAAAATTAATTGTATTTGTTTACATAGCTAATTATAAAATTACCCTATTCCACTAAAAAAATTTTACTAATAGAATTTCCACATTAAAACTTAAGTTAATAATTTTGGCAACATCATTTAGAATAGATATTTATTTTGATTAAGGTTTATAGAGTCATATATTTAGCTTTGTATATGGCCAATCCATCCCTAGTTCCAAGTATATAACCATATATTTTTTTGACAATTTTCTTAACAATGAAAAGAAAACCCTATTCATAAAAATTTACCATCCTTATTAATTTAATTCATACATTTCAACTTATGATTTAAACCAATAGACCCTACCTGGAAAAGAAGACCTCATATATACCCAATTTATAATTCCCTTCCAACTCTTCCTCAAACCCCAATTTATTTCTCATTTTATGTATGCAGTGTCCCCTAGGCATATCTTCCTCCATATTTTATCTACATGCATTATATTTTCATGCCAACCAAACTTATAATATCTTTGCCAAAAATCACTATGCTCATAATGAGCTCAATGAAAAAGTCTTTTCATGAAAACCATCTGGCAGAATACTAGTTATGACTAAAATTTTTACCATGTAAAACCAATTGAAGTGTTTGTTTGGAAAATTAGATCTATTAGCATAAGTCAATGCCACTTAACCCTAATTCATGAACCTTCCTTATTAAAATAATAATCCTTTTTTATTATGAATATTATCATTGACTTCATAATAGTCAATTAAACATTATAACTTCCCATAAAATTATTGACTTAGCACAAAGGTCATTTAAACATTATCGCATTTGATAAACAATATGATCATGCCTAATAACATTAACCACACCTTGATAAGTAGTCAAGTTAACAATCATTGAACACAAAAAAAGTAAGTTCCCTTCCTTTATGGTAATGTATTTATAAATAAGACACTAATATTTCTGAAAACATACACACACATCCCATAGACAATAGCAAGGACACTCACGAATTCCAAAGCATGAGTTAAGGAAACATAATCACTTTAAATAATCTAAGTAAGATAATTGTAGATGACAAAATTTAGCACCCTTGCCCTAATCTACCATATTTTAGGCTATTACCTTAATAATTAAATGTATATGCTAGAAATCTATACCATAGCCTAAAATCTTGAAATAAGCTAAGTCTAAAATGTGGTAGAAACCTCCAAAAATCTATATTTTGCATCTTAACTCCTGGAGGTACCAAACCACTCTCAAACATCCTAAAATTATATACATAAAATATAACTTAAAGTATAAAAAACTAAATGTCAATAATTAAATGTTTATTTCATGTATATACCCTATTTTTACCCATGGTAATTAATTAATTACTATTTACCATTCCTAACCACCCAAAATATTTTAAATAATCAAAATCCTAAACATCAAATAAAACCAAAACATAATAAACCTCCTAACAAACTTATCCCATGGTTAAAACAACCTCGAAGGTCATTTTAACCCTCTTTTACCCTATGCTAGCCCATTAGAATGGCTATTCATCTAGCTTCACCCATTTTTGGTTGATTGACATTGATCAGTTAGGATCGACATCAATCCATTTATATGCAATAGACCTCCATGGCTCAAAAGGGAATATGACTGCAATTTTGGAACCTAAAATGTTGTTGGAATCTCATTGCAACTTGCGTATGGACTTTATCAACAACCTACTATCTTTTGGAATTTTTTTTTGGATATCTTATCAAAGGTTTCTAAAGGCTTTTCTCTCTCATCTTATCCAAGTTCATTTTTAGACATTAAAGGTTAGTATTTCACTTTAAATTTGATGTCTTTTATGTCTATTCGTGTCTATTTTACATTTAATTTTTATTATTTTATTAATAATACAGGCCATAATTATAGTCTATTTATAGTTCAACACTTTTATATAGAATCAACATCTATTTATCTGAATCAACGTCGATCTTGTATAATCAACATCAATCCTCTAAGATTGTCATCGATCCCTATCAGACTATAAAAATACCCTTTAAACAATCTATTTTGCATCTTAAACATCTATTAAAACTATATTTTTTTTTCTAAATATCTCTCTTAATCTGTTGGTATCCATTACTAAAACTTAACAAAGCATTTATACATATTGTCCTTGAATAATCCATTTATCTTATCTCTTAATCATAGATAGTCTACATTTATCCAATCTTTATTAAGTTGTATGTTGGTGTTGTTTATACCTACATCTATTATCTTTTATATTTTATCTATTATCTTGAATAATCTATAATCATTTATCTTTATCAAATTATCTTTTACATCATTTATATCTTGTAATTTTTATCTTTTATCTTTATTAGCCTTCTTAATTGAAAATAGTGGGCTAACATCTATCTGAGAAAGCATGCTACTTCTTAGGACTGGTTTGTAACTAGGTAGCTCACTTGTCTATCTATTAATCCCATTTTTGTTTAAGTGTGGCATATTATAGGTCATTCCTCCCTAACCAAAGAGGATTTCTCACAATCAATCTTGATCAACAGGGAAAAACCAACCATCCATATCTCCAGGTAATCTTAAACTCTACTTATACTTTATTTTTAGTAGCTAATTAGATCACATTGAAAAAGCATAAAAACTACTCAAATAATAACACATAATAATTTTATCCATACACTTACAAAACGTAATGAGATTAAAATGCATAAAAAATAATAACAAATGAAAGTAACTACAAGCTATCTATAACAAATAATGATTATAAATCATATTCTACTATTTGTGGTGTGTACAAGATTCTCAGTTCTCATTTTATCATCCCCTAATGCCTCTATCTACTCAATCCTCTCTGATGATGCTCTCCTTCTATCATAGTCTAAGGGATGAAATCTATCCTACATTCACCTTAAAACAACAAAGGTAGTTAGTTTGAATCAAGATAAAATCAATAATATACTATTGTAATGAACTAAGTAATCATGATCATCATGTACATAATATACAAGTACAATTAACTCAATAATTTAATGATCATGAAAATAAGAAACATATAATTGCCAATACATCATTATATAAAATTTAGCTTAACAGAATAGTAATTAACCAATAAGTGGCCATAAAATCTATAAATCAACATGTTATAAAGTCTAGAGTGGAATTGGGATGTAACATGAAATCTCAAGCTAAGGCAAAAGATTTGAGTGATTTCAATAGTATAATACCTATTGGTTCAAATTGGTGTGTAACACATGTCTTGTTTTTAAGCTTTTGACTCATTTTGACTTTGGTACACAAACAATTTTAGACCTAAAAATACATGCTAGTAAAAGAAATAGAAAAAGCACCTAAGTGCACATCTTACTCTAAAATTAACAAGGAGTGTGTATATTTTTCCAAAGTTTCCACTGATATATTAGTCTTGAAAGTAATTAATAATTAATCCAAAAATTAAAGATCACATGAAATTAGAGTTTTTAAATCCCCCCTTTATTTCCCAAGAATTGGTACATAGAAAGGAACTTGAAGTGACAAATCACTCAACATTTGGTAGGATATTTAATCGAAAAATGGGGTTTACTAAAAACTATAATTATCAAAATAATATAAATAGTCCCAATTGTGGCTAACACAAGGGTGAATCATGTTAATTGGGTTTAAACTCATTAGTTTATTGTGTAAAGTTCTAGTCCTTTACACAATAAATTCAGTCATGTATTGTTTAGTGAAGTATGATGTCTAGTGTGAATTGATTTGGGTTTTTGTTATAATTTTAAGACTAGTTGCTCAACCACTATTCAATTTTAGTATCACATTCCCAATATATATATCCTACCATGGAGTGGGGTTGGAATGGTTCATGGAGATGAAACCCTAGGAAAACAATGCCCTAAAGATCTTGTGAGGAGGCTATGAATTCCTACCCACAATCTAATGCAAAAAAATAAATTAATTAAAAATTAGAACTCTAGGGTCATTTTTGGGTCACCCAAGTCACTTGAAGCTTGGGGAGAGCATACACTAATTTAATTCCTTTCTAGACTCAACCAAACAAAGCAAGAGATAAGGTGTTTTGATCACCCAAGTTCCCTAAATGAGATGGGGGGAGAACATATATGTGAAGTTTGTTTTTTCTAAAAAATAATTTAATCTAAAAAATGGAAATTAATTACCTTTAAAAAATTGAACAAAAAAAATCAAAAACTATTATGAGCACTAATCTAAGGTTGTTATTTTTAAATCACTAAACAAGATATGAAGTGAAAGTTTTCCCCTTGGATTTGTTGTTTGTAATTGTAAATTTGAAAATCAAAAAGGAAATTTGTTAAGTAAATTTTAAACACCAAAAGGAAGTGTGAATGACCTTTTTTTTAAGTGTTTTAAATATTATCCCTTTGACTTAGTTTATTAAACTTAAATATTGGGTGGTAATATTTAGTCAATTGTAGGAGTGAACAAATGATGACATGAAGTCAAATGATGACATAAAGTCAAATGATGACATGATGGTATTAGGTGATAGCAAGATGCAATCGATCAATGCCAATGCAATTTTGGGTGAAATTAGATATTGATCAAAGGTAGGGTATTCAATGATGGTAGGTTATTTATTAATTTTAGGATGGTTCCAGGTGATATAAGGATGATATTGATCAATGGTAGAGGAGTTAGTAATGGTGGGAATGTGTCAATCAACATCAAGATGGTGTCAAGTGATACTAGGATATTTTTTATCAATAATAGAGGAGTTAGTGATGGTAGGAACATGTTAATAAATGGTAGGATAGTGTCAGGTGATAGTATAAGATTCAATAATGGTTAGAATATATCAATTGATGGTAGGATGGTGTATAGAGATAATAAAGGTATCGATTGATGGAGATAGTTGGTGGATGATGATGATAATGTTGATAATGATAAGAACAAGTTGATCAAT
>JARHVA010002093.1:2070000-2140000 GCA_037957365.1 Torreya grandis | reverse complement strand
CTTCCTCTATTCCTTCTTCAAATTATATAATAAAACAAGCTAAAAAAGATACTAATGAACATATGCATGTTTCTACCTTATGAACTAAGAAGTGAAGATGCCCTTCCTAATACACCATAATTATATTTATAAATTTCCACATCATCTCATCTCATTAATATTTACAAAATTCAAAAATATAAACATTGTGTATAAATGGAAAAAACATGTGATGCATGTGAAAATCCTTCTCTCTATAGAAATATAAAAGGAATGTGAAATTAATACTCTCTCTTTAGAATTGGAAAAATAATGTTTATAATTTTAAGCTCCTTATTTCTATTTAGAAATGGAAAATAAATGTGTATAAATTGAAATTATTTCTCCCTCTTTAGAAATGAATAATTATTTATTGAAACACCTTTTACCGTCTTTAGAAATATTAAATAATACAAACACATATGAGAATTATTTATCTCTTATTCAAGAATAATGTCAAAGTATCTATCCAAATAAACTTGACATTAAAATAAAATGTAATGATAATTTAATAACATGTAATGATATATCTTCTAAATGAAAATCTATAGAAGAGGAAGTTACCGATGAGTGTGATGATTCTTCTCAATCTACGCCTAGTATAAATTTTTTGCCTAGACCTCCTTCACCTATTAACAATAGTGTACTTATGTAAACTTGTAATAATAAGATATAACCATTTAATGAAACTATTAAAGACCTTAACATGCCTTCCTAAGAAGTCATTTACTTAATGCATGTTGTGGGTGCCCTATAACACAAAATGCATCACTTAACTCTAGAAACAAAACTCACCATGCTTGGGTTGATCCTAATTCAATATATGAAAACCCATATGTGAAAATTATTATAAATTACTTATTACCCCAAAAATTACTTAAGCTTTATTTCTATACTTTTGATGAAAGTAGTGATCTTTATCTACATCTCAGATATTTTAGATATTCAAATGGAAAACATGATGATAGATAGATTTTACTATAAGTGTTCCCAAAAATTTTAACTAAAAAAGATTTGGATTGGATTAATTATTTTTCCAATGGGTCTTTATATTAATATATTTAGTTAAAAGAGACATTTTTAATTTGATATATATAGAACAAGGGGACTAAGAGTTACATATGAATGTTCATTCCTTCTCTTCATAAGGGAATATTAGAGCTAGTTTGTGACGCTTCCCCCACTCCACTTATTGAGTTAGTGGAGTCACCAGCCTCTCTTTTGATATGCATATCAAAATAAGAAACCCTTCTTATTTATCATTTTCCTCAATCATACAGCAATCCACTCTTCCTCTAGAAATCACACCTAAAGAAGAGACCACTTTACCTACACCTACCACTGAGGAATCACCCTCCTAGATATTAGAACCTTTTAATCAAGAAAAATATGAGTTAATTATTCTTTCCCATCAACCCCTGAGTCTATATTTTTAGTAAAATATAAGGGGATTTAAATCCATTTATAAACCCTCCTCCAGATTGATCAAAAACTTAGAATTCATATCCAACCGTAACCTAGATTAGGCTACATTTTGTTAACAACTTGGACTCCCCTTATAAAACCAAGAAAGATCCTTCTTTGTTAGAACAACCTACCATTTCCACTATCACATACACTATCACCACAAACCATCCATTGAATGCCTCTACCCATCAAACCATAACATCACCACCAGAACCAAACTCACCCAAAGTCACCAAATCACCTTCTACCATTCTAACCAAACCCACAAAGAAACTTGGCACATTTCTTAACCATAAAATTACTCACCCATCAATAAAGTTAGGCTTAAACCCATTAAACCTATCAAACAAACCCCAAGCTAAGCCAAAAAAGAAGGTAAAACCACATAAGAACCCAAAAACCAAAATTCTACCTCCCCTCTCCAGTTTGCCCTCTATTTTAGGACCTCATCCCTCTACCTTAATTGGGAAGCCAACCATCTCAACCAAAACCCAACCACCACTTTTGGTTACACCATCACTTTTACTTTCATCCACACTTTTTTTCACTAAGCCACCCATGGGCATACCTCCTATCTCCCAACTAGCTAACAAACCACTTATATCCCAAACATCTACCCTAAAACTTTCTAACCCTAAACCCTCAACCTCTTCACCAAAACCCAAACCATCCACTAAGTTCACCCCTTCACCCAAGTCTTTTACCATCAAAAACACTCTTAAAAGGGATTCCACCCCCACTACCAAACCTAAGCCCTCCATGCCTTTGCCATAATTATCTGAGTTTTACTCAAACTATCCTACAAAGTTTACTATGAACATCTTGCTTAGCCATACCACCTATCAAACCATTTGACCCACACATTCCTAAGCCATCTTGGTATAATGACAAACTAATATGTTCATAGCATAGGACTCATAGACATGACATAGAGAACTACAAATTTTTCTAAGTGATATCCCATTAACTATATCACAAGGATGAATTATTATTATAAGATCCCCCTATGAGCCCCACATTGATCAAAGAACCAACAATCATTAACCAATACCTACCTACCCCTCTACTCTCACCTCAAAGTGAAGAGGAACTAAAAAAATCACTATCCTAACTCCTCCCCCAATCTATACCATCCATTTGGTCACATGATTATAGACTCAACCAAAGGATAATGGGAAGACAAAGGTGTCCATTCCATGGACATATTCCTCTTCCTCCACCCAACCACCTAGCCAAATCCAAGCACCTTTACCTTTAACCAAACCCAAAGTGTCCATCTTGGGGTACTCTCACTCAAATCCATCTGAATCAATCCAATGAGTAGTTCTAAAACAACTTCATCATACACTAGTAAAGATGAGTTTGTACAAACTAATCAATACCTCACCCACCACCATCAAACAATGATAGAAGTATTGTAATCTATATAGGTTAGGTTAAAAGACCCTAAAACTTTATCATCTTTTGTTAGAGCTCTTCACATTTCCAACCTTTTTACCTTCAAATATTTGGAAATACCTTATATCCACTTGGATGATCTAGATCCTCCTCTCTTCATTACCACCCATATCAACTAGACCTGCATCAAGAGGGTTATGATTGATGGGGGAGCTAGTATCAACATTATCTTCTCCCACACATACAACCAACTCAAATTACCCAAGAAAATCATGTTGGGAACCTTAGTGGTGCTCCAATAATTCAATGATACTATGACCATGACTTTAAGAATTATTTTCCTTCATATTCACCTAGGATCTTGCATGCTTCTAGAGCTTTTATATGTAGTAGAAGGAAAATTCCATTACAATATCTTATTGGGATGCCCTTGGATTAATTTAATGGGTTATATACCATCCATCCTACATCAATACATCAAATTTGAACATAAAGGTCAAGTTGTTACCATACAAGCTGACCTAAGCCCTTTCACATCATACAACATGTACCAACCCAATGACATTCTCCTTCCTCCATCTAACAAGCCTTCACCAGTAAAATATGAGGCTACATCTTCTTTTACCACTGAAACATCCACTAGTTCATGCATTCCTTCTATACAAATCCCCATAATGGACACTTTAGAATTAACATTCTAGCATATTTCATTAGGGGAGTACCACCTTCTGACCCTTGACACTTTCCTTACTCGCTAAGAGTATGGGAAAATTGACCACCAACCTAGATATGACCCTAATATTATAACCATTATTCCTTTTGGTCCCTTAATTTATCAAACCAACTTCATCTATAAGGGACTTGATAAACCCCTCGACACTTCTATGAACTCTTTTTCACCTTAACCATTCGCCTCCAGCTTCTCCTACCTATATAAACTAGAGTTTTCAAAGACATACCTCTATAGGTGTGCTTGGAAGGGATTTGGTATGGGTCAATACAAACATGCTTTGCATGAGTTACTCCAAATTAAAACCCAAAAACCTCACAAAAGGCATGGCCTCAATTTCACACTGCTTAAAAATAATCTAACTCACCTCCCATTACCATCATTTATGAGGAAATCCCATCCTCACCATCCATTCCACAATCAACAACTGAAGATTCCAATATCATCCCACCTAACATTTTTTATCATCAACATGATCAGCCTTAGACCCCCTGCTTATCAAAAGGATAGGGTGACCATAACCATCCCTATAACCCACCCTAAGATGATAAGAGATGAATCTCCTACCATTAATACCATTTAGTGTTAGGATGATGATTCTATTCTCGCCTATCTTATTTCACTGGGTTCTTCTATCTATAATTCCCTACCTTTGGAGAATTTAACCATGTTGAATGAATCTACCATGGATATCAACTTGGTCACTCCGTAGAACCCCCACATCATCAACATTTTCCAATAGCTAAATTCTAAGAACTTTAGGAATTCTCTTCCTTCTTGTAAGACCACATCATAGCATTTGTTTGTCCTATAGTGAAATTCCAAGGATCGACCCCTCCATCTCTACCCACAACATAGTCACCAATCATGATTATAAGCCCGTTAGGTAGAAACTTTGGTGAATGCACCCTTGCCTAGACATTCTTGTCAAAGAAGAGCTTCAATGTCTCCTATCTGTCAATTTCATTAAACCCATTGACTACCCCCAATGGGTCTCGAATGTCATCCATATTACTAAAGCCACAAGGGGACTACAAATTTGTGTGGACTTTTGTGACCTCAACATTGCTTACCCAAAAGATGACTTTCCTTTATCGACCATTGACTAGATAATTGATATTAAAACTAGAAACAAGATGTTATCTCTTATGGATGGGTTTTAGGGCTACAATCAGATCTTAATTTTCCCTAAATATTAACACAAACCCACTTTTATCACCCTATGAGGGACCTTCTACTATAGGGTCATGCCTTTTGGACTAAATAATGTTGGTGCAACCTACTAATGCACTATGACCTACATATTCCATGACCTTATCCACAAAATCATTGAAGACTATGTTGATGACCTCTTTGGTAAATCCAAATGTTTTAAGGATCATTTAGCCATTCTTAATATCATCTTTGAGTGCCTCATCCATTATCATTTCTGGCTTAACCCTTAAAAGTGCATTTTTAGGGTCTTTTCAGGAAAACTCCTTGGCTTTATTATCTCCCTTTTGGGAATCAAAGTTGATTCTACCAAAATTTAAGCAATTCTTGACATGCTTCCTCTAATTGACCTTAAGAAACCCCATTGATTGTATGGGAATCTCCAATCCATTCATCACTTTATTTCCTAGCTCTCAAATCGATGTCAACCTTTCCATCACCTTTTGAAGAAGGATGTATATTTTAAGTATAATGAAAACTATCAAAAGGCCTTAAATTCACTTAAATAATACCTTTTATCTCCACTTGTTCTCACCCCTCCAAATGAGGATCAACCTTTCTACATTTATATCTCTACCACGAACCACTTCTTAGGGGTAACACTTGTTCATTAAGATAAACAACATAAAGAGCAAGTTGTTTACTACTTTAATCACATGCTTGTAGAGTATGAGACTCGATACACCCATATCAAGAAGATTTTCTTAACCTTGGTCTTCATGGCCACCAAGCTTTGCCACTACCTTCTCAACCACAAGACCTATGTCATAACCAATACCGATCCACTCAAGTATATGTCCTCTAAGCCATACCAAAACCAATATATGGCCAAGTAGATCATGATTTTAGCTAAGTTTGACCTTGATTTTCTTAAATATAAGTTTATTAAATGGAAATTCATTATTGACCAATTCACTAAAGCACCATTAGTAGACAACCAACCTCATCCTCTTGAGTTTCTAAATTAGTCCATCATAACCCTCTCATAGGCAAACTTTACCTATCAATTAACCATGTTTTTTTATGGATCAAAGTGTCAACATAGTGGGGGAGATATCATTATCATTATTCCCCTTCATGGTGAAACTCTTCCTTTATCCTACAAGCTAAATTTTGAATGTACCAACAACATGGCTAAGTATGAAGCCCTAGTAATAGGCCTGCAAACTACATTAGCCTTAGGAGTTAAAATGGTCAACATTTTTAGTGACTCTTAACTTGTGGTCAATCAAATAAATGTCTCTTACCAATTTAATAATGATTTTTTTCAATAGTACAAACAATTTGTGTACTATTAACATGATTTAAACACTACCATATCCAAACTACCCTATGATATATAAACAAGTTTGCTAATATGATAGCTTCTCTCATCTCTCAAATCATTTTTGCACCCTCTAACTCTAATATATCTATAATTATCCATATAGTTACCTATCTCTCTTATGTCAAACCAAACTCTCCCACCATCTTCAATGTGGAGGAAACCCAACCCGACCTTTGGTATCAGCAAACCTTCAACTATCTCAGCTTTTCCATCATTCCTTTTGGTCTTTCCAAGAATGCTTGAAGAGTGTTTATCCATATTACCTCACATTACACCATTTTGGGGGGAATTATTTATAAATTTGGCTTTGATGTTCACCATTTCCACTACTTGTATATTCATGAAGCCTCTCATGCTATCAAGGAAATGCATGATGGGATCTGTGGGGGACATTTTAGTGGCCTAGCCATCACTAAACACATCCTTCACCTTGGATATCACTAGCCTAACATTAATCAAAACAATTTTGATTATGTTAAAATGTGTGTTAAGTGTCAACAACATGCCAATTTGCATCATGCACCTAGCCCTAGTCTTCATGTATCCAAAAATTTATAGCACTTCTCATAATGGGGTCTAGACCTTGTTGGTGAAATTAACCCCCATTCTTCATAGTGACATCATTCATAATCACTAAAACTAAATACTTTACTAAATGGGTACATGCTATTCCTCTTGTATCAACCAAAGCAAAAAAGATTGTTGACTTTATTAAACATCACATTATCTATCATTTTAGTGTTCCTCACAAAATCATCACTGACAATGGCAAGTCCTTCAAAAACAAACAAGTCCAAGGTCTTTGTGATGCATTCAACTTCAAGTTAATTTTATCTTCACCCTATCATCCTCAATCAAATGAATAGGTAGAATCCTCTAACAAAACTCTCAACAACATGCTCACCAAAATGGTTAATGCATTTGGTCAAGATTGGCACTTACACATCCCATTCACCTTATGGGCATATTGTACTAGCATTCAAAACCCTATGAGTGCTACCCCATTATCTCTTATGTTTAGATTAGAGGCCATCTTACCTATCAAATTCTAAATTCATTCACTTCACATATCCCTATGGGATATCATTTCTAAAGATGATTATCATCAACACTATTTATCCCATCTTGAGATACTTGATGAGCATCATTTAGCCACCCTTACCCATCTTCATGTCTATCAATAATGCATCAAACATGCCTATAACAAACACCTTAAATTGAAATAATTCAATATCAAAGGCCTTATCCTAAAGTAAAATCAACATGTCACCAACATGGAGAAAATCAAGCAAGGAAAATTTACTTTCAATTGGATTGGACCTTATATCATAATGCACAAGTATGGATCAGGAGATTACCAATTTTCCTCTCTTGAGGGAAATTAAAATCCTAATCCCCTAAATGATTTCCATCTATGTCTTTTCTTTTGTTAAAAAGGATAAAATTTACCTTTTGTCTAACTTAAGTTCATCCCTTACTTTCAAACCACATTCATCTCCTTATTTTATGGGCAACTAATTAAAAGTGAATCATGTGATTATTTGTCATGATCATAGCCTAATCTTGAACAATGGGTACCATGTATCTACCCATGGCATGATTCTCATGGTATTTTGCCCCTTCTAAGATGGGATCCCATGGTCATTGTCACCTAAAACTCTTTCACCCCTACTAAATCTTCTTATGATTTTAGTTTTACCTTCATAATAGGAGACCCTTTGAGCATATATCAACAATTTTATCTCAAACAAAATGAAAAGCAAAGTCATAACCATAAACAATCATGGGTCATTTCTATAATTTGTAGACTACTCCCTTGAAGGATAGCTACCAAGAACATATCAAATTGATCAAAGGTAGATTTATCCCTTGAAGGATAACTACCAAAACCACTAAACAAAGCACTCAAAGTTAGACCACTCCTTTCAAAGATGGTTGAATAAATCATTTGTCAAAGCATAGAAATTGCTTGGAAGCTTCCCACATTGATTAGCTTCCCCAACCCTCCCAAGTAACAACAAAATAAGAAAAAGAATTTTAAAAGCCTCAATCAGCTCTCATAAGCATAATAATTTTAAAATCCACAATCTACTCTCATGAGTAGACTTCCTGCATCGATCAGTCTACATCTTATATGACATAGACTTGTTTATAATAACTCTTTGGTAACCTCCTAAAGAGGCATGCTAGTCTCTCAAGAAGGTCCCATTTTATTCCATCTCCCCTTTATTTATTATAATCAAGGGATTTTTGAGCTCACTTGACATAATATGATCAAGACAAATTTTTAACCAACTAACGAATACTAATACAAAGCATTTGAAGGGATTATGTTCCCTAAGCCAATCCAACTTTGGTTTATTTTAGTCCTTACTAAAGAATAATCATCATGCCCTCTTGTTATCCTCTCATACTATTTGATATATTAACTTAGATGTTTGTCTCTTGATTATTTTCTCTTTCTCACATCTAGTTTTGTTATTTAACTTACTTTATGTGCTTCACTTTAAACCAAATGACCTTAATCATAACCACATCACATAGTACCATCATCATAATCATCATCAAAATCCATAACATCAACATCATATTAAGATCATAACATCCATGAACAATTAACAATAAACCATTTTCACCACATGTATAAATCTAAATGAGGAATCATAAACACATCAAATTTCATCATAAACATCATCATCATATCAATGTCATAAACATGATCATCTCAAACATGAAATTAAATCATCATATCCATACACAACATCATCAAGAACCATAATCATAAATGTCATAAACATCATCCTAGTCATCAAAAACATCATATTCTCAT
Organism: Torreya grandis; assembly: GCA_037957365.1. Classification (NCBI taxonomy): domain Eukaryota; kingdom Viridiplantae; phylum Streptophyta; class Pinopsida; order Cupressales; family Taxaceae; genus Torreya; species Torreya grandis. Next base: position 2,131,018 of record JARHVA010002093.1, on the reverse strand, counting down.
CATGATCACATGAGATAGCATCAAATACATAACCTTTCATTATCATAAACATGAATAAAGAGACATATCATCACATGCCTAGCTAGGTGATTCCACATTCACATCATCATGAACATAACCACAATCAATAGAACATCATCAATAATCTTTATGAACATCATAACCATGAACCATAAGCCATAAAACATCTATGTCTCATAAATAAACATCATCATGTATAATAATATGCATATCTCTCTCTAAATATACATCTCACTACATCAGCTCACAGGCCGGTATCAAAAATCATATACATAATAAGTATAATGTCTCCTAAACAAACTAAGAACCTAAGGCACCACTACCTCTAGCACATCACTACCTCCTAGAGCCTATCCTTTTGTACCTACTTGGCCACCTATAGATGCATCCCATTGACCTAGTATCACTATACCTGTACTACCTATAATCTTAGCCTTATACTCACCCCATCGAGGCTAATCTAGACAATGCCTAAATATTATGGCCTCATAATACTATAGCTCCTCTACCATTGCTATGTATATCTACATAGGGATAGTCCTTATTTGTGCCACCATTATTGGTACTCCATTCTTATCTTCTAGAGAAAATTTCTATCTTATGTCATAAGAGCTAGCATAGCTCTGGCTTGATCTCTCTCACCTATGATAGTAGCCAATTGACCCTAAACTATTTTCAATGATGCCTATAATACTATCACATAATCCTATGCCATGGCTAGTACCACTCGAGCTTATTCCCTTTGACCAATCACTACCTACATATCTAGGGCAACCCCCTATCCTTATATCTAAGGTCTACCTCTACCAACTGGATTGACATCCATAGCCTATCGACCACTATCATCACCCAAAAATCCACTACCATAGAGAGTGCCTAGTATTATGTAGGGTAGGCTTATGTAATACTTTCATTATCTCTATCTATCCTTATGGGTAACTCCTTGTGATTAATAGTAATGTGAACTAGATATGGCTCAGGTAGTAGGAAATCTACATCCTCCTACCTATATCTTGAGAATGAACTAAGAATATCCTAAACTAAGCCAAACTATCACCACACCCTATCAAAAGGAATTATCTCTATCTCACCATCTTTCTTGCCATATATCCATTGATAACTCTATAGGGTTATATTCTATCTCTTACAGTGAGCCCATTCTAGAAACTTGATGTAGGGCCTCCAAATCATGTCTCTAACAACTAAGGTATCTAGTGAACCTATTAAATAATCAATGTCATAAACCCCTCCACCTATTCCTTAAAGTGAAAAATCATATCTTCACCTCATAAACCTAACTCTAAAATCCATCTACATATACCCCTCCAACATAAGCCCCATCAACCTCACCACCTAGATGTGCTCATAGGCCCAATAGTGGAAAACAAATCTGATGTTGATGCCATACCTCCTATGGGTTATGAATCCTCAAAACTCCTTATATATCTAAACCAACAACATAGGCACCCAACTGAACACTATGTATCCCAATAACATCTCAACCAATACCCCTAGAAATAGATAAGGGAACCTCTCACCACTAAAATCTGATATGACAAAGCATGAAACTACCATCATCATCATTTTTAGTAGCCTCCTGTCATCTCTCACCCTCTTATATAATGGAGTGTAGTTGAAGCCTCTTTCATGACACCTCACAAAGTTAAGATCATCTCTATATAATAGCTCCATGAATTCATCCTAATTCTCCCTCTCTATATGATAAATTGGCTCACCTTGAATGGGTAGTCATGTAATCCTATAGACATCATTAGGTAGGATGGTCATCTCACTTGTAGGTAGCATAAAGGTGTTCATGGTGGGATCCCATCTCTTAATGAGTTCCATGATCATAGTTGCATCTTGTGACACATGTTGGTAATACAAAATCATAACAAGCCCCACCTCCTCTATGTGAGCTCAATTAGCATCAGTCATCCCTTAATGGATATCGGTAAATATCTGAGGCATTTGGTCTTGCATCTATGTCTGATTTTGTGCTTTCATAGTTTGATATCAAATAGACTTAGTTATCTATCTTATTTTTGCCTAATTTAACCTATAAACCTTAACCTATCTTATTTTCACCCTAAATAATCTAGCTTCTACCTATAACATCACCTATTAAGCATGCATCTTAACTATTCTCAAAACTATCACCTATCCATAAGTATCATTTAACCATTGCCCTCAAAATATTACTCTTTTATTCACCTTTTACTAAACATTTAATACATCTAACATTACCTAAATTATCAAACTCAATAACGATTCAACTTAACCTTTAACAAGCACATCACCATTTACTCAATCATCAATAGTCATGGTGACCATTGATGATCAAGTAGCCAACCATTGATGATCATCAACTATCGATGGTCGAGTATGACCACTGATGCTCATGGTGATTGTTGATGGTCAAGCAACCAATAATCTATGGTCATCAACTATCAAAAATTAGGTATCACCATCAATAATCACTATGAGTAACCATTGGTGGGATACCTAAACCCTACCCTTCTCATAATAACCACCTACATACCATAATCACCCTACAAACCCTTCCTAACACCTATTTTACCCTCCCCTAACCACCTTACCCTTCTTAGATTTGAAATCCAACCTCAAATCAACCACAAACCCTAAACCTAGGTCAAAACAAAACCAAGCCACCTTTACAACAAAATAATCACTCAATAAACAACCAAATTCAAATCATAGTATATTTTCTCAATCAAACTCCTTTATTAATTAAATACAATCCCTACCTCATTTCTTGACCATCATCGAGGAGTAATCCTAAGACCCACTACTTGGCCACATCCTCATCTACCCTACATCTTAGCTAGGCTCACTCTCTAAATCTCAATCAATAATCCAACTCAACCACTCACCCACTCAATAAACACTATCAATATTTTCTTACACAAAATGCTAGGGAGAAAAACACCAAAATCAAAATGTTCTAATGAATGGGAATGACCTGTAGTGGCACTTTTTATCTTCACCCTTTTAACGTTTTTTTCACCTAACCATCAATGATCTATGTGACCACCAATGATCAATCCTAAGAACCCTAACCATCAATGGTTAGGGTTTTATATTTTTCTCTCCACCCAACCAAATTTCAACTGAAATTTTAAACAAACTAAATACCTATCCAACCCATTGCCTACCACTAGAGATTACCCACTCTCCACCCACCTTACCACTAACCACATCACCTCACCATTGGCCATTTTATCGCAAAGTATCACATGCTTTGTGAAAACCTTATTTGGTCCTTTTGATCACACAAACTACTTACCATGTTGAATAATTTTGAACTTTTGCCACCTTGCGTACACCCGACCAATTTGTGTTTTCACAAGAGAACTTCCTACCTTAGATACCCATAGAAACACTAACCTTATTTAGGAGACTTTCATTTATGAGTGTAGCCCAACCATCACATACAATCACATGGTCCACTTATCACTTGTCCTTTTAGTATCAACCTTATTTCTACCAATTATGACAACTTATTCAATATACAATCTTAGCTATCACACTTTTATTACACTTTATGTGCATGTTCATGCTTTAGTGCCTAAACCTATCACCCAACTCCATCAGCAACTTAACCACTTATCAAACTTACACTAGATTGAATTACACCTTATTAGGCTCCTATTTTGAGGGGGAACACCTCATCTCATGCTTGGGATAAACAAACCTTCGACCTGCACTCTATTTTTGTTTTTTCACTTGTTGATATAAGTTGTATAATAAAAAAGGGGAAAATGTAGAAACTATAAAACCACACACTATAGTTCACAAGTGTCAAAAACAACCTTAGACCCCCTAAAGACCAACCCTAACCTTTTAACCATAAACCAAACCTAACACAAGTTAGAATTGACCTACTGGCTAAACCACCTTTTAACCCAATTTTAACTTTGACCCTTGATGACTGAAAATCACCTTAACCATTGATGGTTAGGCTTGACCATAGGTTTTCACCACCTAAATAGTCAAACTCAGGTCAACTACAACTTGATTTTTTATAATTATCTCATCTAATTCATGTGTGAGCCAATACATGTGAGAGCTAAAATTAGATTGCTTATTGATCCTCTTGTTAGCATATTGTTGCACCTCTCCTTCCTTCCTATGAATAAAGAGGAAGAGGTAAAAAATGGTCCAGGTTTAAAATCATTCAATCATCTAAACTATAAATATGTTCTTACATCAAAGTTTCTTTTGTAAGTATTCTTCTAGCAAACTAACAAGTGCAATAGAAAGCTGAAATACTACCATCTATTGGCCAATAGCTAAGTATTGTTACTCTACTAAAATTAGACTAGGCTCTACCACCTCAAACATTCATCAGATCAACAACTAGAAAGCTAAGTATCTATTTTAAATCATTTACCTACTTTTTTTTAATTTCACAATCAACCCAACCCAAACCCATCTCTAAAATTCCCATTCTATGACCTCATCCAAATAGCCTTTTCTTAACTAGACCCAACCCATAGTAACCATCGATGGTCACCTTGACTACCGATGGTCTGTCTAATCTAATGTTTGCCTCAACCATCGATGGTTACCCTAACCATTGATGGTCACCCCAACCATTGATGGTCACTATGTGATAAAATAATAACAAGCCCTTTTCACCCATTAGACCTCAACCAAATCTAATTTTCAGACCCTCTGCTTGATCACAGAGCCTTAACCTATTTTCTTAACCATACCCAACCTATTTAGCATTAGTATTGACCCATTTATTATTATAATTAGTCAATTTCATCTATTATTTTATCAAAGACTTCTTTTATTTGATTTCAATATCTTTTATTGTTTATGCAAGTACTTTATCTTTTAGAAATTTATTGTTTAAAATTATGGATTGACAACCTTCAAAGAAGTTCATGCTTCTTAGATCTAGATTTCTAGGCAATCCACCCTACTATCTAACTAATCAAACCATTTCTTTGAGTGATTTCTTATATGTGAGTCATTCCTCCTAAGCTAAAGAGAAGTATCTACACTTGTCTAGATCAACATATGCACAACATATTACATTTTTCTACCATACCCTTCTTGAGTTTCTTTTCTCTTCCTTTAAAGAACATAAGAAAAAAATATTAGAAATAGTTTAGAATAAAGATATTTTTCCCTTTTGTGAAAAAATAGCTAGAATACTACCTCTAATTTCTAAATTTGCATTAGTCTGTGCTTAAATAAATTTAATCTATTTTTTACTCTATTTTGTTTTTCAAGTAAGCATCAAGATCCACTATACAATATTTGGTGTACTAACCATATTTGTAGTTTTCTAAAAATTTAAACTCTTCAACCCTTTTCCCCATCAAAACCTTAGTTTAGGATTCAAAAAGCACCAAAGAGTGATATTTCCATAGAACTAGTATTTTATTAGTTTGTATCAAATTTAGTGAAAGTAAGACAACCTTCTCTAGAGATTAACCTCAAATTTCAAAGGTCCCATGGCTTTGGAGGTTTTTCGATTATATCATTAGGCACTTGCATAACAAGCTATAGAATCAAGATAGGTGAAATCTTATGTGATAATATATTGATCGATCCCCATGTGTGGGTGGTTCAATAACTCAATCTATTTTTAACCCCATCAATCCCCACCTCTACTTGGTGGATCATGACCTATGAATGGTTTGGATTGGACTAATGTTGTATCCAAACCTCTCATGTAGGTGGCTTAGGAAATCAAATAGATTATGACTCCATCATTACCTAACCATGTGTATTAAATTCATCTAAAACTAAAACTATGTGATGTAACTAAAACTATATCATATGGACCTAGGCCACTTAAAATATCTAAAATGTAAAATGGCTCTAGGTCACTTAGGAATACCACCTATTGTAGATATATTAAGGCATAAATATGGTTCATAACTTGAAAAATAGTTTTTAGTAGGTACAATGTAGATAATGACATGGAATTTGCATTTCATCTAATCAACTAGTACGTAAGTGAATATACATAAACAATGCACCATGCACATGCCCCAAAATATGATATCTAAGTATATGGATTTTAGATTGAGTTGTAATAATCTATATCTAAGTATTTAAAATTGAAATGGGAATGATCATGTCATGCATTATTCCCCCAATCTAAGCAAATTGGTATGAATGTATGCTAAACTGAGAAAAAAATGGTAATTTATAACTGAACCAATGCAAACATAAACTGTACCTATTGTAATTTTATATATAATCTATAATTTCTTGAAACTAAGGCTATTAGATAATAGGGACATATACCAGTAGTATTTGTAGATCTAGTGTCTTATTTTGGGTGCTAGTGTCCAACTATACTTATTTCTATGTAACTAAAACTAGTCTCTATGTGACTTTTTCCCACTATGTTTTTCATAAACTAGTTTTTGTATTTTGTGTTTGTGTGCTTAAAATTATACTCTAAGTGCATTTAGATAGACTAATTTATTTGAAAAACATTTATTAATTCCCCCTATTTTGAGTGTATTTGTTAAACATGTGCAAGAACTATCCTCAAAAGAAAAAACTCTATAAAATGTGTGTTATCCAAAGCATATATGATATTTGTGAAATAAACTAATATAATGTGCACACATAACATAAAAATGTAACATAGTTTGAGTAATAGTTTATAATGTAAAATGTATGTTAGATGTATCATTCACAAGTCTATCAAGATATATATATCAATGTCTATGAATAATAAATTTGAGTAATAAACTAAATAAATACCTAGGAGGATAGGGTTTGATGTCCATCAAGGCACCCAAGTAAGAAGTGGAGATGCATGAGGTCCCTCATGGAATATAAAATTGGAGTGTGTAAAAATTAAGAGACAAGTATCATGTTCATGATGCATATATGAAATCATACATATAACACACATGAGGCATGCAAAGTAGGCCAAGGGGCCAGAATATAAGGGACATGGGCACATGTCACTAAATTTGAGAGGTAAGACATACAAGGAAATGTTCAAATATCCACATACACAAAGTTTAAGCAAGTTTTATTAGATCTACATGGAAGGACATGTTCAAATTGATACATACACAATCAAGAAGGCACACACAAGGACATGGGCACATGTCCAAAGCATACACATAATGAAAGGAATTGGCATAGAGTTGTAGATTAATGGCATATTCAAATTCCATTAAATATATGTAAAAACATAGAGACACAATAAATTTTAAACTAATAAAGATAGAAATGAAATTATACATGAACATGTGGTACAAATTTGTATAAGAGTTAAGATTACATAAGTTGAGTCTAGAGTATTAGTAATCAGTAATTAATCTAAATAGAGTAAGATGATCAATATCAAGATATAAAAGTGTTATATCTATGATGTAAAGTATCTAAAGATGTAACTTGGTAATCAAAATTGTGAATAATATTCCCCCAAATGGGTGAATGTATCCATGTTTAATCAATCTATATATGTGTATGCCCCTAGTGGGTAGATAGTAGTAAATCTGTATCGATGTGGTGGAACTGTGTCCTATAGCAATTTGAAAACACTCAAAAATAATAAGTGAATCATGTATGTAAGATAAAAATTTACTATACTAAGATAAATATCATATGTAGTTCCTAGAAAATATAATAAATTTAAACATGAAGATGCATATAATCTATAATTTGTATGTTCTGGGAAAACATTTGAATGTTTTTATGTTTTGATATATTAGATAGTTTTTATATTTTTTGGATATAAGATATGTATAAGCAACATGAAAATGAAACTATATACAAGGATCAAGGTAAGAGGAACTATGTATAGGTAGAGAGGAACATACTAGCCTATGAGTCTCAAGGGAGACTCACTATCAATGTGGTTTATGTCAAAAATAGGAATGGTAACCTCTCATGTAGTATTATTGATATGTTATAGTTGAATTGAGTTAAAATATGAATCTAAGTATTGCTCATTATCAATATCATAAAAATCATAATTTTATACTAGGAATTTGACTTAAAAGAGGATGGTTAGTATCATGTTAGTTCCAAAATGAAAAAAAATGAAAGAAACACACTAACTAACATAACATCTCTAGGCCTAGTCACTAGGGGGAGCTTAGTGAGGGAAAACCATTTAAAAACACAACTAGAAATGGAAATAAATGATAAATGTGAAGACAAAACATAAACTTCTTACCAAATCCTTGATTTCTTCAAAAGGATCCTTCTTTGGCTTATTTGGCTTATGCTTCAAGAGATGTTCATCAATGGAGTGTGGCTACCCTCATCTCCTCTTGGCACCTTTGGATTGTGGTGGATTTGGCTCAATATTTCGGCATAATAAAACTACACCAAGATGTGGTTTAAATCTATTTTGGCATGGTAACTTTGGCTTGAAAGATCTTAAAATTCAATAGGCAAGGCCTCCTATTTATAAATTTTGCAAAATGATAAGAATGAACATGAACCATCCATCTCAAGATGAATATGTGTGCTTAAGGATCCATTAAATTTTGGAGGCCAAATTCAATAAATGCCTTCATAAATATTTTGGATAGAGAGGCATTAAAGAGGCATGGGAGGAATTAATGAGGCATGGGAGGGCTTAATCTTGATATTTTATGCATTTATGGCCTAGGGATATCTTCCCAATAAATGATGTCATTTGATGATGTAGTTATTCAATATCAATTTCCAAAAATAAATATTCAACAAGTTCCATATAATTATTAATTAGGTTCTTGATTCAGATTAATTAGCTTTAAGCATGATTAGTTAACTTTGATGCAAATCTTGGCAATTGGTGTACAAATTATTCAAATTGATCAGAATGTCAAATTATTGGCTCAAATTTTAACTATATTAGAATTATGATGCAATTTTAGATGCGTTCGATTTTTTATCCCATTTAGGATTTTTTTAACACAAAATAACAAAGTCACATGTCTTGTACAAGAAATTTGGTAGAAAAGAGCAATCCAGAGCACCCAGGTATGAAAATGTCATTTTGACTCAAAATAATCTGATCAAAGTTAGCTACTTCATAAAATTCATTGTCCTATTTAATGACACTCTAGCCAAAATCAACACTTGAATATGATAGTTTCAAAGTTTTTAATGTATTTTAGTGTTTTTAAGCCAAATTGTGCATTTTGATATAAATTTGTCAAAATCTTGGTTGGAGGTCTTTGGTGGCCAATTTTAGGTATCTACAATTTGCCCCTATTTGGGAAGGAATTTCAAACCATAGGCACAACAATGTCTTCTCAAATAATGAGAAAGGCCCTGAATGCCAAAAATAAGATGATTGAATAAAAAGCTCCAAATGGTGTTTGAAAAGACTATGATGATACCCCCTTGAGGGAGTGGCCATCACATATGTGGATGGATGGTCCCTTAAAAAGAAGAAAGAATAAAGGTGGAATTAAACCATGGTTGAGATTAATCCAAATGACAAAATGCTTTCATGCATTAATTTTAAAATGATACTAATTTACCCAAATGTAGTTATAATTAAGAATAAAATTTGAAATAATGATTTTCTCATAGGCAATTATAATTATTAAGATGACCAAAATTATTTTATAAAGATGATTGTGATATGGTTGTTCCCCATTAGGGTGGATTAGCAAGAATAACTCAAGGATAGAACCCATAATATAGATTAAATATAAGCAAGCACAAACATAGATGCAATGGTCTAATGACTAAAGAAACCATTGACAACCAGTCATACAAGGATGCATAAAGTGATGAAAAGGATGGATAGAAGAATAAGATTGATTAATATAAATGATTCAATTATACCTACCAATTATGATATGTATGTCTATATTAGCATTGATACAAATAGAATGGTTAATGGGTTGATTTGATCAAGATGGGATGGGAAGATTTCCAAGGTGCCAAGGAGAAAATTCTATGGCTCCATTGATTGTAGACCTTCTTGAAGCTGATTTGTGGTATATCATGTGACGATAGCCATCATGATAGAATACCATGAAGACTATCCTAAAATAAGCATAAAGACTGACTCTCGATCCAATAAACACTCAAAAACAATACACCAATGATAAAAATCATGATAACAATGTCGACGTATGAATATAGATAGACTCAAGAATAATATGCTCGAATAATCACCCAACAAATGTATATAGACTAAGTCAAGGCAAAAATTATGAAAGCAAACAAATAGGCAAGCAGACAAACAAATAAAGAAATACGCAGAAATCACATAAACAAACAAACAATGTGAAATAAACAAATAAATAAATAGAAATCCTAAAAAAAAAAAAAAAAACATCCTAACAATGACTATGCCCCAATAGGGTGAATCAAGGATAATTGACTATGCTTAGATAGGATAAATGTGTTTGGATTTTTGAAATATTTGAAATGTTTTTAACATTTTGAGGTATCTCAACTCATTAGAGAATGACAAGATACCTTCTCACAAGATGGTGAGAGCATTGGCTTAAGTTTCTCATAAAATGATGAGAGTGCATTAAAAGGTGGACTAAGGTTACATCAACATGAATTGAGCATGGCCCACATAGTCCTAAAATTACCTCAAGTTATAGTAATGCCACCGACACAAAAGGTAGGGAGAAACTAACTAGGTCCCAACATGTTTTCAAATCTATCAAATGGCTAGTTAAATGAAAATAGAAATGGCAAGGTGATTCAATAATGAATGATAAACAAATGTTGCCCTTTATTTACCTATAGGTGGTTATAACTAGGATACAACAAATTAGATCAATGATACTAATTTTCTCATAGGTGGTTATAATTATGTTGTTCCCAAAATTAGCTATGCTCATTTTGTGGATAACCCCTACAAAACTTGTTTTTTTTGTAATCTATACTCTAAATTTTTCATTCGAGATAAGATTCTCTTGGTCTCAAGTGAAGTTGACTAACATCTTGAGAAATTTTTAGACACTCCCTCATCATAATTTCTCAAAAATTGTGAAGCCTGTTACAGTCTTGATCTGATCAAAATGTCAATTTTGATCGTTCATAAGGTGTTAGCCAAATTTCATTTTCTCCATGAATCAGTGTCATTTTTTATCGCTTTTGCATTTTTATTTCCCTATGCATAGGCATCATTTTTAGTTACCCTTGCATATTCTTCATTTTTCCATGCATCGGTAGTAATTTTTTCTGCCAGTGCATGTCTATCCCCTATCTTATGCATCGGTGGCATTTTTTGCTGCCAATGCATGACCTTCCCTATCCTATGCAAGGACGGTGATTTTTTTTGCCCAAGCAAATATTTTTTTAAAATCTCAATTTTTGCATGGCATTTATGGCTACATGTGCCAAGTTGGTAAAACTTGTTTTGGGGAATTTAAATTCCATTTGATTATCATTTTGATCACTTTAAGTTTCCTAAGACTCTTCCCTGCAATCATTTAATCGTGAAAATGAGTAGGATTACAAATTTGCCAACCATCGAGCTTAGGACTTCAAGATCACTGGGTAAGTTTTGGTTTTTAGTTTTAATTCTAGGTTTTTGTTAAGCTTTTCTTTTTGGTTTTTCTCTCTTTATTTTTTTTTGCTTTACCCTAGTGAGCCTTAACGACTGTTTCCACCAAACCCTTGTGCATACCCTAGGTTACCTTGCATATTGAGTCGGTGTCTTGACCCAACTTAAGTTTACCCTCACCAAGTCTTGATTGAAAATCACCTTAAAATTCTCACTGAAATAAACCATTTTCATTTTCAACATGTTTTATCACTTGCAAGTTATAGACTTCGTTTTTTTAAATTAATGCAAAGGCGGTGAATTTTTCCGCTTAAATGTTTGAAGTTCCTAAGTGAAAGTGTATAGGTGGAAAAAATTACAACCCTTACACAAAACTCCATTCCTACTGTTTCTTATAGTATTAGAAACTTCTACCACTCTAACATCATAACTTGAAAATCCTTGCTTTATGCTTTGTCAGCATTTTTCACCACTTCTACACGTTAAGCATGCTTAAGCGGTGATTTTTGTCGCCTGTGCAAACTAAAGTTTCTCCCACCTATAGCATCATCATTTTTTACTGCTTCCACATGAAAACCTACATGCAAGGGAGGAAAATTCTACCACTTAATTAAAAGGCAAATATCCCCCCTCATAAGCAAGGGTGTCAATTTTTTCCACCTATGCAAGCATCGTCTCAAATTTCCCAACTCTGGGATATTTTCAATTTTGCTTTTCTGAGTCCACTTTCCTCTAGTTTTTCAGCCTAATCACACTTTAGCCCTTTCACATGCATCCCCATGGTTGTGATCATCGACATGTAGTTTTCTTAGATTGCCAGTATTTCCCATAATTGCATGATAATGACTTTCTGTTATAGTTTCTTCTATGGATCCTTCTTCATCGATATTCTTTTGATAAAAGCTCTTCTAGATGACTAAGTTATCTCTAAAGAGGTTGAAGGAAATGAAGTATAAATATCAAGGTGTTTTTCCAATCACCTCAGTTACTTCTAATGTTGATGACATTAGAGATATAGAGATCAGTCATGTGGACATGGCTGAGTTTGTGGAAAGAATTAAGTCAAGCAATCCCAACCATGAAATGAAGAAGATAATTGATAGCAATATTCATTTGGTATCTTCTTTCCCTATAGTATCTCACCACATAGAATTTGTTCTCCAATATGCTCAGTTTTATAATAAGGATACCAAAGTTGTATTGGATGGTAGTGGCAATGTGATAAATAGATTGGATCTTGAGTTCATTGATAAAGTGTTCATGTGCCCTCCTACTATAGAAGTGATAAAGCTTGATTTTGTTGAAGCACAAAGAGAATATGACAAAGATCTTAAAAAAGTGAAGAAGGTAATCAATAATAAATGGCTCAAGTCTCCAAGGGAAAAATTTTCAAGGTGGCCACAGAGTTTTCCAAGAAGTGACTTTACCGAAGAAGTTGGTGATCTGATAACTCTTCTCAGTAGGATAATAGGTTTTCCCTCTTCCTCACAGTTTCATGAATGGATGTATCCCTTCATCAAGATAATTCTCCAAGAAAAATAAATCATCTTCTAGGGAGAACAAGTCAGCAATGCTTTACATGAAAAATTGATGAAGGTATCCACTACCTTAAAATTCTACATGACTTCTTACCTAGTCTATATTGTAGCTTCAAGAATCTTTTTAGGTTTAACATTAGAAGGAGATAGGAGAGTAACCCCAATGTATCAATTTTACTCTCAGTTAACATTGAAGGGTTTTATTCATCATTTTAGGAGAGTAAATGATGCTTTCTTTTTAGTATTTTTGTGTTTTTTTAATTCTCAATTAGAACAAAGAAGAGTGTCAGATGAGGCCTAGACAGTTGTGAATGATTTTGGATGCATGTTCTTACAATTTCATTATTTTTGTACCTAAGGGTTGGCTTTTTCCAAGGTCACCCTTATATGATTCTAAGATGCCCCTTAAATAAATTGGTCTTAATGGAACTATGCATATAAATGATTATCATGCATAATAAATAGATGGAACTCAAGAAGCCTAGTTTTAGGTTTCCAGTTGAAATTGGCAAGTTTTCAATGTTAACCATTGGAAAGGCTAGAGCCATGGAAAATAAAATGAAACTCGTGACTATAAAGCAATTTAAAAGAAGACCAAATTTTGATTATAGGGGCATGAAGAATGTAATCAAGAGGAAAACCCAATTTCATGAACCTATGATTTAGGATGTTTGGGTAGATTTGAGAACAGCGAAAGATATCAAGAAAATGGACTACAATAGGTTTTCTCTTGAGTATATTAAATATCTAGGACTTGTTGATATCCCTAAGAATTTAGTGGATGATGGAGATTTGATTAATGATAGATACAACACTTAATAGATTGCCAATGCCCCTCTTCCTCCAATCCAATGGTCACAAAAAGAGTTGACTTCCTTGAGGAAAAGATTTGAACCTATATTGGCAAACACCAATAATTGGTTAGCAAATAAAGGAATTACTTTGAAAGAGTTGATCACAGGTTCAAAAGCTAAATTTCAAGAGGAAACAAGAAGAAAAGCATAAAATAAGATGAAGAACAAAAGTGATGTCCCTTCTTCTTCCAAGCCACATAAGCCTGAGATCATATTTGTGATGAAAAAGTCAAAATTTATGAAAAAAGATTCAGAAATAGAAGATATGGGAGTTGAGAAACAAAGAGCTGAAGAACTAGTGATGGAATAGATGGAGACTAATGATAGGCGTATAGATCAACTAGATAAGGAAACTTTGTCTCCATAAGGGAATGTGCAATAAGAAATAGGAATCTCTTCTTCCCCACTTGACACACATGTTGCAACTCCTTCGCCTACTTCTCCAATTAGTGTTCCCTCTTTTGGATCACCCTCTCCTTTCAAAATAACTTTTTACAACCCTTAAAGCACTTTTGAAGATATTCTTCATTTATCAAGGTCAATTCCAAATTTTTCATCCCCATATTTTGATATTGAAGATAGTTCTGCTTTTGATTAATCAGCAAAAGGTGCAATTTTTACTGATACTCCACCTATTATTTCCACTACCTATGCGAGTGCTGCTCTGGTAACACCAACAATGGAGATAGATCCTAATGTAAGTACTTTTGTGCTCCCACCGTGGTTATCAGCTTATACACACAAAAGGAAGAAATAATTCATCTCTCTAGATGACTTTGATTTCAATAAAATGGTACCAATAAAAGCCAAGGCCCCAAAGAAGCCAAGGATTATTTCAAAATGATTAGGGATAAGGGACACAAATTTCTAGAAATTGTAAGACCTCCACAAGATGTAACCATTGAAAATTTTGATGTAAATGATTGCTCTATCTCTAGAGTTAAATTAGGTAAGATAACTCATGAAAGTGCCAAAAGTGATATGCAGTCAGCCATGGACATCTTGATTTAGAAATTTGATAGAGAGAAAGAAATGAAGGATCACTACAAAGCAATGGTGGAACAATTGACTGCAGTGGTAAGGAAAATTACTTACACTCTATAAATAGTAACTCTTGAAGCCATTTTTATATAATACCCCATTATTCATAAAGTGTAAAAGACCTATCTCAAAATAAAAGTGCTTGAAGAGTACTTGGACAAGATGCACACACAAGGAGTTTCCTTACTCATAGAGTTATCTGAGAAGACAAATAAAATGATAAAAATAAGAGCAGAACTTGATGATCTCATTAATGTTATTTCTCAAGATATTGAAAGCATAAAAAAGTATCTTGACAAATGTATGGATATGAGGAAACTAAAAATAATCACTCTAATATCAATCGGTGTCATTACTAATAGATACTCTTACACTGAAACTAAAGAGGCATACATATAAGAGTCAGGTGCTTAAAGAGTTTCTTAATGACCTTAAATATTCAAAGAAACTTAGTGAACAAAATGATGTAAATATTTTACATAAATTGGAGGAGCTACCTTGTAAACTTACATCACAAGATAACCAATTCCTTTCAGCATAAGAAATGACTCAGGAATTTGAAGGTATGTTCTAGAAATAATTTGAAGATAAGGCATTTTCAATAGCCTCTATAGAAAATATTATAGATAATCAATTAACTCTAGATAATCTAAAAACTAGGTTTATAGTCATGCAAAATTAGTCGCAGCAGTAAGAGATGCCATATGATTTTCAAGAATACTCTTAGTCCAGACAGTATCAGGATGCAAGCAGCTATCACTATGTATGATGCTCACATGAAAAAAGATTGGGATAAAAATTGAAACTATTTTTCCTTGGTTTAATTTCCACTTTTTAGATGTACTTTTGCAACCACTTTAGACATTTGTACATGTACTTTTTTCATATGTAATTACATGTAAAAATATAGGAAGTCCTAAGTCAAAAAGGACTCTTATCTTTGACTCAGTCAAAGTATTTAGGTTTTTTTTTAAAAGGTCTCTCCCTATAAATAAAGAGGGACTCTTTTGTTTTTATTATCTTTGAGTTATTGGAAGCAAAACTCTGCCAAAATTGAAAGGCATTTTGAGACTTTGAGCTTAGATTGTAAATTCAAGTTTTATCAAGTGAATGAGAAAGCAAGTGACCTTATAGACTTTGTATTGGAATAATTTGTGGTGTATGAAATTTTTCTTATGTCCTTTTCCTAATACAATCTTATCTATTTGATTAAATAAGTAGAGTGAGTGAAAATAATCTGGAAGATGTTCTAAAGTTGATTATGAAGACTTTGTGCTACTATGATTGTCTTTAGTTTGTGTTTTATTATTTTATAATGAAAGATATTGGAAAGAATTTGAACTACTTGTATCTTTTATGATTATATACTTTTTTGTAGTTTTTAGTGAAGACTTTGGGGTGCACCTCATTCTACTATGATATAACTTTTAAATTAGTAAGAGAAGCAATGATAGGCTTTGTACTATCATGAGTTTCTCAATTAATATCAAGAAAGTTTTCCTTTACTTTGTAAACATCATTTCTAAAAAAAGAGAAATAGATGATATGATCTCACCCTTGATTTTATATTTAGTTTAAATTAATAAGTTTGTGATAGTTTATAGGGAACCTCCCCTTGTTGAGAGAAGAGATTTATCTCATTACACTATGGTTGATATAACTATTTCATCTTCAATTAGCTGATGACAAAATATTCATCCAATAGTTTTTTGGTGACTCCACTAGGGAAGAACATGTAATTTGAAGCCTCACGCTTTGAGTTGAAGCATTTCCAACTCTTTTCCATTCTACATTCTATCAGATTCATGGTATACATAAAGCTAGAGAGCTTGAGGTATTATTAATCATATATTTGAATTGATACAACAAAATAATTTTGATCTCTTGCCTCTACGATCTCGCCTTCAATGAACCAAGCTTTTTCCTCCTACCAATGCCAGATCTCCAATACCAGGTGAAGCTTCTAGTCCTGGTGATAGCAGATTTTTATCTATTCATACTCTACAAAAGTTTTTTGTCCCTCCTTTTAATCATCATATCATGGCAGCCCAAGGCCCTTGGGGTAACACTTTTGGCCCTCTAAATCTAACTCCACCATTGCATGAGCTACCTCGTATTTTGAGAAAGAATTTTTCTAAGTTCTATGGTGATGGGAAAGTTCACCCTGATGAGCATATTATAGCTTTCTGCATATCCTATGGTGTAATAGGCATTGAATATGAAGATATAGTAGTAAGAATTTGTATAGAAACACTACAAGGTACTACCACAAATTGGTTTTATCATCTTCAAGCTCAGACTATAATCAATTGGAACACTCTTAAGACCAAGTTTGAGGCTAGGTTCAAACCCACAGAAGATACACACACCTTATTGGCTCAGCTTTCACAAATTAAGAAGGAGACTCATGAGCCTATGAGAGACTTCATCACTAAATTCAATAAGCTGAGAAATAGGATTCCTGTAATTGCTCAGCCAACACCAAAAAAATTTAAATGCTTCTTTATCAATTCTTAACTTCTCGAAGTGAGTTTTTTGTTAAGGTGGGTTGGCCCTATGAATCTTTCTATAGCTCATATTTTAGCTACCAAATTTGAACATAATCTTATCCTTGCAGGTAACATAAGAAAAGATTCTAACAAAAATAGATTTTCCTCTTCTGCTAAAAATTTTTCCACAAGCACCACTGATCTTATGGTTTAAAAGTTAGAAAATGAATTTCTAGTTCTGAAAAGGCAAATGTCCCAAGGTATGTGTACTCTTTCTTATCAGGATATACCAAGGAAATTTCCCAAAAATTCATATCAAGGCAATGCTGCCAAAAATCAAGGGCAACCCAATCATCTTCCTCCCACATAGGGGAAGCTTGCCATTGAAGTATCACCGTCAACTCAGTAGTTAGTTATTATGAAGATGAACATGATCATTCTTTCCAACATGAGTTGGACCAATAAAATGATGCTAATTAATTTGTATAAGCAAAAGAAGAATTAGCTGGTGACTTTGCTATTATTTTTTTGAATTACCAAGACAAAGATTAAAAAAGAGAGGTATATGATAGAGCATATGCTATTTTCACTAGGTCTCAAAACTAGTCAACTCAACCAGTTGATAAGGGAAAAGTAGGAGAAGAACTTCAGCCAGTGATCTCAATTGCTAAATGGGGAACTTCACTACCTTTATAATCAAAGGATTTGATGGACAATAAGAAAGTAAGTACCTCAAACAATCTTGTACCTTCTACTTCTATTCCTCACACCAGTAACACATCAAATAAAAAATAGAATGATGGACTTCCTTCCTCCATTTCTAATTTATTCCAATTATTCAACATAATTGATCGACATAATTGATCATGTTAGGAAGACCAGGATCTAAATGTTTGAAGTTGAGTACTTACAATCTAATCCTGAACAGTTTGATAGGTTGGTTGAATACATCAAAAACAAAATTGTCCCTACATGAAAAGATTTTACAAAAGTGACCCAGGATCCCCCAAAGAACAAATCCACCCAAAATAATCTTGTCACTACTCTTATTTCCCCTAGAAAAATAGAACCTTTAAATTTTTCTCTATTGATAAATGCTCATAAGCTGAGCAATTGTATAATAGACTCTAGAGCCTCTGATAATGTTATACCAGCCAAGGTAGTAGATTCTCTCAGTCTTACCTTAACTAAAACTTTTGGGAGATGTTTCTCTATAGAAAATAAGCAAGTACCACTTTTGGTTCAAATCAAAGATGCCTAATTTGCATTTGTGGCTTTTCTAGATAAGAGGATTAAGATGATAGTCTTAGTGGCCAATGTTCTAACTTCTTATGGCATTCTACTCAGACATAATTTTTGTAAAGATGTAGATGGAGAGTTGAACATGGATCTATCTGAAGCAAGGATACCTATTAAAGGTTTCATGCAAAAATTGCTTCTTGAGAAAGAGTTAAAATATATTGTTACCCAAACGTCAAACCTCAAAGCTCAAATTTTATTTGAATATTCAGAAATGGGTAATTATTTTCTATCCACTAAAGATGTTTTTAATTCATCAAATGAAAGTTCATTAGGTGACAATTCAGATAATTTAGATAGGAAGTTAGAAGAATTTTTAGAGAAAATTTTAGGTGAAAAGGACTCTTCCCTCACTGATGAAGAGGAATCTTTAAGAAGATCAAGTTCTAATGATGTTTAGATTTTAGAATTTGACGGCAACTGCTCCTCTACCAGTTCTGGAGCTAGAATTGTTTTTATATCTCCATAAGGAGATATTTTCCCTTGCTCATATCAATTGTAATTCAATAATACCAATAACACTGTTGAATATGAATCATTGTTGCTTGGATTGAAATTTGTGCATGTTAGAGGTGTTAAGATTCTTCATGCCCAAGGAGACACTGAATTGGTGGTTTGTCAAGTAAGAAATCTGTATCAAACCAAAAATGAAAGATTGTGACATTATCACAATTGTGTGTGGGATTGCCTTAAAAAATTTTATGCTTTCAATATTTATACTATGCCAAGAGAGTTTAATGATTGTGTAGATTCATTAGTTGTCTCCACAACTCTCATGTTTCCTCATAAATATTTCAAAGGGAATAAGTACACTATTGAGATAGAATTTTGACCAAGTGTACCTGATAATACTAACCATTGGTAGGTGTTTAATGGTGATAATAAAATTATTAATTTTTTTGAAAAGATGGATAGCTTTGAGGAGCTCTATTTTGAAGGTAGTGAATATCTACCACACGAATCAGTTCCCAAAATAGATTCACAAACTGGTGAAGAGTTTCTTCAATTAAAAGGGAATAAAATTTAAAAAGGTTTGTTTCTCTTAAAAAGCTATTTGATAGGCATGATAGATATATCAAGTAGTAGAAACAAATGGATTCAGGTTCCACTATGGAGTTTGATCAAGTGAATTTGAGTTCTGAAGAAGATCCCAAAAAGGTCAACATTGTGAAATGTTACACTACTCATGAAAAGTTCAAATTTATTACTCTTCTTCATCATTACATTGATGTTTTGGCATATTATTATGATGATTTGAAATCCTTTAGGTCTAAAGAAATTCAACATGAAATTCTTCTTAAAGTTGGGTCATTACCTCACAAGCAGAAACAAAGGCAATACAATCCCAAAATATTAGGTACTATCATTTCTAAGATTCAGAAGACGTTGAATGCAAGAATATTTTTTTCAATTCATCATTCCACCTAGATCATGAAAATAGTTTCTATAAGGAAAAAGAATGGAGAAATTCATATTTGTGTTGATTTCAGGAATCTCAATCAATCTTCTCTAAAGGATAACTACCCCTTACCCATCATGGATCAAGTATTACAAATAGTAACTAGCTCAGAAATGTTATCTATGTTAGATGGTTTTTCTGGGTATAATCAAGTGGAAGTTAATGAAACAAATCAATATAATACCACTTGCACTACACCTTGGGGCACATTTACATATCACAGAATGCCTTTTAGTTTAATCAATGTTGGCACCACCTTCCAAAGAGTAATGGGCATTGCCTTCAAATATGAAATAGGGAAGTTTATCATGGTATATCTTAATGACTTGACCATTTTCTCCAAACATCATCCTGATCATGTGCATCATTTACAATAAGTGCTAGAATGTTGTTGGCAAAATGGTATTTCTCTCAATCTTAAGAAGTCAATTTTTGGGGTTACATAAGGTAAAATTCTCGATCATATTGTATCTCAAGAAGGCACAATCAACTCAGAAAGAGTCAAATCTATTAAAAATCTTACTCTACCTACTAGTGAGACTACAGTTCATTCCTTCTTTGGAAAGGTGAACTTTTTATGAAGATTCATTCCTAAATTTTTAGAGGAAACTCACCACATTATTGACATGATGAAGGATAAGGCTACTTTATATTGGACTGTGGAAGGCAAAGTGGCATTTCAAGATATCAAGAAGGCCATTTCTCATGCTTCAGTCCTGGTTTGTCTGGACTATACCAAAGATTTCATAATATAAAGTTATGCTTCTGATCATACACTTTTAACCATTTTAGTTCAGTAGAATGAATAAGGTGTATAATCTCCCATATCATTTATGAGTTTTCCCATAAAATATAATGAATTGAAATATTCAAACATGGAGAATATTGTTCTAGTGGTAAAACATATTCGATTCTATATCTTAAATTCACATACTATTATTCAGGTGCTTGATACAATAGTAAAGTCTATTTTAACTCAATAGAAGTTCAATACTAAAAGGAGAAATTAGATTGCTAAAATTCAAGAGTTTGATCTTGATATCAAACCTGCTAAGCTTATGAGGGGAAGAGGTCTCTGTCAGTTTATTGTTGATAACGTACCAAAAGAAATAAAACATGAAGAAGAAGAAGTTGAGGACATGCCAACAGTTCTTTTTGTTGCTACTACTGATGAGTGGTATTCTAATATCATTCATTTTATTACCTATGGTGAGTGTCTTACCTATCTATCTTATAAGTAAAAAATAACTGTTAAGTTGAAAGCTACTAACTACATCCTATGGGATAATGGTTTCTACAAAAGAAGCCTTGATGGAGTCTTTCTTCATTGCATGGATAAAGTGTAACAAATTAAACTTTTGGAGTCTTTTCATAATTTGGCTTGTGGAGGACATTTTTCTACACCTGTGATGGCTCACAAGATTCTACAAGCTAGATACTATTGGCCTACACTATTTCAAGATGCATACAATTGGGTACGTAGGTGTGAGTTATGTTAACAGTTCATTGAGAAACCTAAGTTGGCCGCACTACCTCTCAATATGGTGGTGATTGAAGAACCTTTTTAGTAATGATGTATCGACTTCATTGGCACTATGAACCCATCCTCAAGTGCCATATATGACTATGTTCTCACCACAATAGACTACTTTACCAAGTGGGTGGAAGCCATTCCAGTTAAGCATGCTACTTCAGAAGTGGTATGTAATTTTCTTAAGGAAAATATTATTTCCTAATTTGGAGTTCCAAATAAGATTATATCAGACAATGCCACTTGTTTTTATTCTCATGAGATCACTAAATTTTTCTATAATCATGGGATTATTCTTTCCCACTCCTCAGACTATTATCTGCAAGGAAATGGTCAAGCAGAATCAAGCAACAAGAATCTGGTTACTATTATCAGGAAACTGGTAGATGATAATCAAAAAACATGGCATAAAGCATTTTTTGATGCTCTATGGGTAGATAGGATTACACCTAAGAGGGAAATAAATATCACCATTTCAACTTCTATATGGTCTAAATGTGGAGATACCAATTACCTTGGAACTACCAGCACTGAAGTTGGAAAAGTTAGTCGAAGATCAAACTTTTAAAAATTCTATTAATAAAAGGATCATGTACCTAATTGAATTAGAAGAGCAACAAACTATGGTAGTGGACCATATTTTTGAACATCAAAATTAGGTAAAGAAACTCTTTGACAAGAAAGCAAGGATTTTTGAGTTTCAGATTGGAGATCAAGTCTTATTGTGGGACAAGAGGAGAGAACCAAAAGGAATACATGAAACATTTGACTCTTTATGGAGAGATCCATTCACCATTCATCTATTCTATGGTGAAAATAGTTTCTTATTGGAATATCAAGATAGAATACCATTCTCACTATCTCACAGTGGGCAACATCTGAAACACTTCAATCCTTGAAGTATCAGATAAGTTCATTTATACACTTTTATAGTTTTATGTTTTTATTTTATTTTTTTGTGTAGTTTTTTGTCTTTTTCTTTTTGGTAGCTTGACTCCATGGCCCAATAGCATGGATAAAGGCACTTAAAGACTAGATTCTACTCCATTTTATCATTTCAAAGTACAATCGATGGAAGTTCCCTAGCTATAGATAGTTGTTGTTCCCAAAATTAGCTACACTCATTTTGTGGACAACCCTTATGAAACTTGTCCATTTCATAATCTATACTCTAAGTTCATCATTTGAGACAAGATTCTCTTGGTCTCAAGTGAAGTTGACTGACATCTTGAGAAATTTTTCAACACTCCCTCATCATGATTTCTCAAAAATCATGAATCTCATTGCAGTCTTGATTTGATCAAAATTTCAATTTTGATCATTCATAAGGTGTTAGCCAAATTTCATTTTCTCCATGCATTGGCAGCATTTTTTTCCACTTTTGCATTTTTATTTCTCTATGCATAGGTAGAATTTTTTGTCTCCCTTACATATTCTTCATTTTTCCATGCATAAGTGGCACTTTTTACCACCAATGCATGTCTTTCCCCTATCCCATATATCAGTGGCATTTTTTGTCACTAATGCATGACCTTCCCTATCCTATGCAAGGGTGGTGATTTTTGCCACCCAAGCAAAGATTTTCTAATAATCTTGATTTTCATGTGGCATTTATGGCCATGCACGTCAACTTCGTAAAACTTGTTTTAGGGCATTTAAATGACATTTGATTGTCATTTTGATCATTTTAAGTTTCCTAAGACTTGTCCCTATAATCATTCGACCACGCAAATGAGTAGGATTATTAATTTGCCAACTGCCGAGCTTAGGACTTTGGGATCACTGGGTAAGTTTTGGTTTTTAGTTTTACTTCTAGGTTTTTATTAGGCTTTTATTTTTGGTTTTGATTTCTTTCTTATTTTTTCTCTACCCTAGTGAGTCTTAACAGCTATTTCCACCAAACCCTCATGTGTGCCCTAGGTTACCTTGCATATCGAGTAGCTGTCTTGACCCAACTTAGGTTTACCCTCACCAAGTCTTGATTGAAAATCACCTTAAACTTCTCACTAAAACGAACCATTTGCATTTTCAACAAGTTCTACCATTTGCAAGTTATAGACTTCATTTTTTTAAATGAATGCAAAGGCAATGAATTTTGCCACTTAAATGTTTGAAGTTCCTAAGTGAAAGTGTATAGGTGATAAAAATTGTTGCCCTTACATAAAACTCCATTCCCTACCATTTCTTGTAATAGTAGAAAATTCTATTGCTCTAACATCATAACTTAAAAATCCTTGATTTATGCCTTGTCAGCATTTTTCACCACTTCTACACGTTAAGCATGCTTAAGCGGTGATTTTTGCCGCTCGTGCAAATTGAAGTTTCTCCCACCTGTAGTGTCAGCATTTTTTTCCACTTCCACATGCAAACCTACATGTAGGGTTAGAAAAATTTTCCATCAAATCAAAAGGAAAATATTCCCCCCCATATGCAAGGGTGGTGATGTTTTCCACCCATAAAGCATCCTCTCAAATTTCCTAACTCTATGATATTTTTAATTTTGCTTTTCTGAGCTTGCTTTCCTCTAGTTTTTTAGCCTGCTCATACTTTAGCCCTTTCAAGTGCATCCCCATGGCCATGATCATCGACATGCAGTTTTCTTAGATTACCAATATTTCCCCTAATTGCATCATCATGGCTTTCTATTATAGTTTTTTCTATGGATCCTTCTTCATCGACATTCTTTTGATAAAAGCTCTTCTAAATGACTAAGTTTTCTCTAAAGAGGTCGAAGGTAATGAAGTATAAATATCAAGGTGTTTTTCCAATCACCTCAGTTAATTTTAATGTTGATGACATTAGAGATATAGAGATCAGCCATGTGGACATGGATGAGTTCATGGAAAGAATTAAGTCAAGCAATCCCAGCCATAAAATGAAGAAGATAATTGACAATAATATTCATTTGGTATCTTCTTTCCCTATAGCAGCTCACCACATAGAATTTATTCTCCAATGTGTTCAGTTTTATAATAAGGATACCAGAGTTGTATTGGATGCTGGTGGTAATGTGATAATTAGACTATATCTTGAATTCATTGATAAAGTATTCATGTGCCCTCCTACTACATAAGTGATAAATCTTGATTTTTTTGAAGTACAAATAGAATATGACAAAGATACTGAAAAATCAAAGAAGGTAATCAACAATAAATGGCTCAAGTCTCTAAGGGAAAATTTGTCAAGGTGGCCACAAAGTTTTCCAATAAGTGACTTTACTAAAGAATTTAGTGATTTGATAACTCTGCTCAGTAGGATAAGAGGTTTTCCCTCTTCCTCATAATTTCATGAATGGATGTATCCCTTCATCAAGATAATTCTCCAAGGTAAACAAGTCATCTTCTAGGGAGAACAAGTCAAAAACATTTTGCATGATCAATTGATGAAGGTATCTACTACCTTCAAATTTTACATGACTTCTTACCTGGTCTATATTATAGCTTTAATGAGAATCTTTCTGGTTTTAACATCAGAAGGAGATAGGAGAGTAACCCCAGTGTATCAATACTAATCTCAGTTAACATTGAAGGGTTTTATTCATCATTTTAGGAGAGTAAATGATGATTTATTTATAGTATTTTTATGTCTTTTTAATCCTTAATTAGGACAAAGAAGAGTGTTAGATGAGGCCTAGACAGTTGTGAATTATTTTGGATGCATGTTCTTACAATTTTCTTCTTTCTCATACCTAAGGGTTGGCTTTTTCCAAGGTCATCCTTATATGCTTATGAGATTCCTCTCAAATAAATTGGTCTTAATGGAACTATGTAGATAAATGATCATCATGCATAATAAATATATGGAACTCAAGAAGCCCAGTTTCATGTTCCTAGTTGAAGTTGGTAGGTTTTTAGTGTTAACCACTGGAAAGGCTAGAGCTATGGAAACTGAAATGCAACTCATGACCTTGAAGAAATTCAAAATAAGACTAAATTTTGAATATAGGGGCATGAAGGATGTAATCAGGAGTAAAACCCAATTTCATGAACCTATGATTGAGGATGTTTAGGTAGATTTGAGAATAGTGGAAGATATCAAGAAAATAGACTACAATAGGTTATCTCTTGAGTAGATTGAATATCTAGGACTTGCTGATATCCCTAAGAATTTAGTGGATGATAGAGATTTGATTAATGATAGATATAATACAGAATAGATTACCAATGCCCCTCCTCCTCCAATCTAATGGTCACAAAAAGAGATGACTTCCTTAAGGAAAAGATTTGAACCTATATTGGTAAACACCAATAATTGGTTAGCAAATAAAGGAATTATTTTGAAATAATTCATCACAGGTTTAGAAGATGAATTTTAAGAGGAAACAAGAAGAAAAGTAGAAAATAGGATGAAGAACAAAGGTGATGTCCCTTCTTCTTCCAAGCCACAAAAGCCTAAGATCATATTTTTTATGAAGAAGTCAAAAGTTGTGAAAAAAGAGTCAAAAATAGAAGATGTGGGAGTTGAGAAACAAGGTGTTGAATAACCAATGATAGAATAGATGGAGACTGATGATAGACCTATAGATCAACCAGAGAAGAAACTTTGTCTCCACAAGAGAATGTGTAACAAGAAATAGGAATCTCTTCTTCTCCTCTTGACACACCTATTTCAACTCCTTCACCTATTTCTTTGATTAGTGTTCCCTCTTCTGGATCACCCTCTCCTTCCAAAATAATTTTTGACAACCCTCAAAGCACTTTTGAATATATTCTTTGTTCCTCAAGGCAATTCCCAGTTTGTCATCTCCATCTTTTGATATTGAAGATAGTTCTATTTTTGATCACTTGGCAAAAGGTGTAGTTTTTACTGATACTCCACCTATTATTTCCACTACCTATGTGAGTGCAGCACTGGTAACACCAACAATGGAAATAGATCCTAATGTAAGTACTTCTATGTTCCCACCATGGTTATTAGCTTATACACCCAAAAGGAAGAAACAAACCATCTCTCCAAATGACTTTAATTTTAATAATATGGTGCCAGTAAAATCCAAGGCCGTAAAAAATCCAAGGATTCTTTCAAAAATGATTGGAGATAAGGGACACAAATTTCTAGAAATTACAAGACCTCCACAGGATGCAACCATTAAAAATTTTGATGTAAGTGATTACTCTATCTCTAGAGTTGAATTAGGTAAGATAACTCATGAGAATTCCAAGAGTGATATGCACTCAACCATGGACATCTTGATTCAAAAATTTGATAGAGAGAAAGAAATTAAGGATCACTATAAAGCAATGGTAGAATAATTAAATATAGTGGTAAGGAGAATTACTTTCACTCCAAAAATAGTAACTCCTGAGGCCATTTCCATATAAGACCCCATTATTCAAAAAGAAAAAAAATACCTATCTCAAATGAAAAGTTCTTGAATATTTCTTGGACAAGATGCATGCACAAGGAGTTTCCTTACTCACAAAGTTATCTGAGAAGATAGATAAAATGAGAAAAATAAGAGTAGAACTTGATGATCTCATTAATGTTATTTCTCAAGATATTGAAATCATTTAAAAGTATCTTGAAAAATGGATGGATATGAGGAAACTAAAAATAAGCACTCTAATATCAATCAGTGTCATAACTAATAGAGACTCTTACATTGAAACTAAAGAGGCATTGACATATAGGAGTCGGGTGCTTAAAGAGTTGCTCAATGACCTTGAATCTTCAAGGAAACTTAGTGAACAAAATAATGTCAGTCTTTTACATAAATTAGAGGAGCTACCTTGTAAACTTACATCACAAGATAACCAATTCTTTTCAGCAGAAGAAATGATTCAAGTTTTTGAAGGTATGTTCTAGAAAGAATTTAAAGATAAGGTATTTTCAATAGCCTTTGTGGACAATATTATAGATAATCAGTTAACTCTGGATAATTTGAAAACTAGGTTAACTAGTGATGCAAAATCAGTCATAGCAGTAAGAGATACCATAGTCAGAGCTAAGATGATTTTCAAGAACATTGTTAGTCTAGACAGTATCAGGATGGAAGCAACTATCACTATGTATGATTATCACATAAAGAAATATGGGGATACAAATTGAAACTATTTTTCCTTGGTTTAATTTTCACTTTTTATATGTACATTTTCAACCACTTTGGACATTTTTACATGTAATTTTTTCATATGTAATTACATGTTAAATATAGAAAGTCATAAGTCAAAAAGGACTCTTATCTTTGACTCGGTAAAAGTATTTAGATCTTTGTTTTTTTTAAATGTCTCTCCCTATAAATAAAGAGGCCCTCTTTTGTTTTTATTATCTTTGAGTTATTGGAAGCAAAACTCTACCAAAATTGAAAGGCTTAGATTATAAATTCAAGTTTTATCAAGTGAATGAGAAAGCAAGTGACCTTTTAAACTTTGTATTGGAATAACTTGTGTTGTGTAAGAAATTGTTCTTATGTCCTTTTCCTAATACAATATTATCTATTTGATTAAATAAGTAGAGTGAGTGAAAATAATCTAGAATATGTTCTGAAGTTGATTATGGAGACTTTGTGCTACTATGATTGTCTTTATTTTGTGTTTTATTATTTTAGAATGAAAGATATTGGAAAGACTTTGAACTAATTGTATCTTTTGTGATTATATACTTTGTTATAGTTTTTGGTGAATACTTTGGGCTGCACCTCATTCTATTGTGATATAAGTTATAAATCAGCAAGAGAAGCAATGATAGGCTGTGTACTCTCATAGGTTTCTTGTGAATTCAGTTAATATCAAGGAAGTTTTCCTTTACTTTGTAAACATCATTTCTAAAAAAAGAGAAATAGATGATATGATCTCACCCCTGAGTTTATATTTAGTTTAAATTAAGTTTATGATAGTTTATAGGGAACCTCCCCTTGCTGAGAGGAGAGATTTATCTCATTACACTATGGCTCATATAACCATTTTGTCTTCAGTTCGCTGATGATAAACTATTCACCCAACAAATTAGTAGCAAGATTGGTGAGACACTAATTTACCCATAGGTGGTTATAATTAGGCTCATATAAACAAACTTTATATATGATGGAAAATTAAATATATCTTACCATATCAACTATCACATTAATTTCATATACTGTCATTAAAACATGGATTTGATAAGAGTTTAAACTTGATCGAAATCCCCTCATAAAATGTGCAGGAAGAACCAAAGGAACCAAGATCAAAATAGGATTGGGTAGGATCGATAAAAATAATATTTGGTCTAGATAGGAATAGAATGATAAGATGGCATGGTCTTGCATTAGAATAATGATGGTTTTTTATAGATTGTAAATAATGTTAAGAGGGTTTCCCCCAAGTGATGGGGTGATTGGTTGGGATATGTGATAATGGTAAATGGATATGGCAAATGATATGGTATGTTATATGTTTGTGGCTAATGATGGTTGTTGGTTTTTTATATGTTTAGCCTACATATGGTAAAATGGCATATTCTTATGTTGTTCCTACTAAAGTGGAGATGCACATCTTAATCAACAAATAATACAAATAGAATAAACAATCATGTTAATTTCTACCCCACACCTCATTTGAATAGCTACTCTATCAATAATTGGTTGTAGATCTGGATGTCAAGAATGTTGTTGTGCTCTTCATTGGATGTTAATTTTTATTCTCCAAAATGTCAACACAAGGTATCTTTGTAGCCTATGCAAAGGAAATTAAAACTATAGATGGTAAATAGGGATAAAATTTGGATGATAGGTTTGTTTGTGAAATGGAATTATGGATGATAATGGAATGTATGATTGATGGAAAAAAAATGAAGATCAAGACTGTCAGTCACATGTAATGTTACTGATGCCAGATTTGACACAACTTTATATATGGTAGGCTAAATACCTCTAAATATGATCTTGATAAGACCACCATATTTTTTTGTTGTTTGATCTTGAAAGTAGCTACCATCCAATTAGGATATAAATTTGAAGTTATATTGATTTGATCTTGAATAATGTATTCATTAAGTAGTGAATAACTTTTGTGCTTATCTATCAGTGCCTTAATGAGGTTTTCACCAATAAATTTGTCTTGATTATCCTATAGCATCTCCAAGAAGATTTCACTAATGAATGTTAACTTTTGGATTTGATTATCTTTTAGTACCTTTGAAAAAGTTTCACTAAAAGATGTTGAGTTTGAACTTTGATTATCTTACAGTGCCTCTAAAAAATTTTCATTATGAGAGTGTTCTTATTCTACATGAATTTGGTCTTGGCCTCCTTGCTCTTCTTCAACTTCTATGTTGCCATAGATGCAATTCAAAAAGGTATGATTTTGTCAATCCCAATCAACACTTGTGGGAGATGGAATGTCAATGAAATGGCTATGTTAGTTGGTGTTAATGGCATGTGGAATGGTAAAGGAATGGGGAAAGGCTTCACAACCCTCATAGAAGATACTAGAAGAGCTTGTGTCTATGTTAAAACATTCATCCTCAAAAACTATAGAAGGATCACAAATGTATTCATATTGATTTTCTAAGCATACATAACCAATATTGTAATAGTCATGAATGTATTCTTCTTCTAAATTTGACTCTGACTCAATGGAATTTAAATCTAGTGTCAAGATTGATGTTGATTTTGATTTTGATTTTGATGCTAAATTTGATATCAATCCAAAAATAAACCCTGATTCTAACTATAATTCTTCATCTGATGGGTACTCTATTATAATGATGTCTTGTTGAATGTTTGGTTTTAGATAATTAATGGTATTTGATGGCATGGTGGGTTCCACAGAGATTGGTTTTTCAAAGTAAGACTCCTTAATGATGGGGAAAAGGTCAAGAGATAACTCTTCAGAGCCTAGCTTATCAAAAGAGGCTCTTGAAAAATAAGCATATGGTCGAGGTAATGATTTTCCTAAAGGTGGTTATAATCATTAATAAGTGACTCGACAAATACTAGCTCATCAAAGTGAGACTCCTTGACAATTGGTATAGGATTAATAGGTGATTCATCATAGGTTGACTTATCACAAGTAATTGGTTCAACAAAAACATCTTGGATCAGTTGGTTTTCTTTAACTTGGTTTTTAATGAGTTAGAAAATACTAGTTTTGAACACAACTTAGTCATTGAATGATTAGATCAGTTGAGGTTTTGATTGACTTGGCTCTATAGGTAATTACTGGCTTAGTTGGTATACCAATTAGATTGGGCATTGTGGAGCTTCGTTGCTTACATGAGCCAAAGGATGAAGTCCTAAAATGTTAACAATAAGGTGGCATGGAGCTTGATTGCTTGCATAAGCTAAAGGACTAGGTCCTTAAATGATGAAGGGGCATTATGGATCTTGGTTGCTCACATAAGCTAAAGGACAAGGTCTTAATATAGAAATGATATGATGTTGTGGTGTTATAATAGAAATGGTATGATGTGGTAGATCTTGATTGATTGCATAATCCAAGGCATATAAGTCCTCCTCACAAACCATATCATCCCATTTGATAACTTGATTTGGATTTTGTGGATTTTGACTATGTTCTCCATATGGAGTATTGTAGGGAGAATAATAAAACTCCCTAGAAAATCTATCTTTGTAAGGCTTTCTAGTCAAATTTTATGTAGCCATTCTATCATAAGTTGGATTGTATGTGACTCCAACATAAGTGTAACTAGACATATCCATATAAATTATGAAAGCTCCAAAACAAAAGGCTTAGAGTTCTACAAACTCTAAAAAAACTATGTCCAAAGGATAAATGGTTCAAACTTAGTTGAACATGGTCAAAGGATGGAGATATATCTCTAAAATAGT
This sequence comes from Torreya grandis, assembly GCA_037957365.1. Classification (NCBI taxonomy): domain Eukaryota; kingdom Viridiplantae; phylum Streptophyta; class Pinopsida; order Cupressales; family Taxaceae; genus Torreya; species Torreya grandis. The sequence goes on along the minus strand of JARHVA010002093.1, from coordinate 2,099,529 downwards.
TTGAAAGTAGAGTTCTATCTCCAAAATGGTTTGAAAGTGGAGTTGTATCTCCAAAATGGTTTCAAAGTGGAGTTATATCTCTAAAATGGTTTGAAAGTGGAGTTTTATCTCCAAAATAGTTTGTGCTAAGACTTGGCATAAAACAGTCTAACGTCAAGTGTCATACACATAAAAGGCTAAGCATTTGAATGAAAATTGGTATGTCAAAGGTCTAAGTCAAAGTGTTCCAAACAAGGTCTAAACTAGGAAAGGGAAAGGAGTCACTAGGCCTTTTATCCAAACATGGAGTCAAAAGTTAGGCTTAAACAAGATATGCTAGGACTTTTGGCTAAATGGCATCAAAAGCTAGGCTTGAAATAAAGGCATGATGTGAATTTATTTTAATCTAACAAGTTTGGAAATAGCTTTGACATAGACCCAACACATGGAATCAAACATAAACATGATCAGTTGGCATTAGGCATGAGTCAAAAGGCTCTTGGAGAAAGACTATGTTCTCCTAAACAAAGGCACAAACAATGATGAGGATAGGCTCTGAACAAATAAACAATAAATAGTCATCAAGTTTGGGCAGTCAATTAACCAAAGTTATGCAACCCAAAAGAGAAAGATTTGGGTATCAACCTCATGAATTGAGGCCTAAACATAAATCAATCAATGTTTGAATCCAAACTTGACAAGGTTAATTGAAAACTTAATGTTGAAGACTAGTATTTGACCAAATAAGCTAAACAAGATTGGACATCATGATGGCACATAAACAAGGTCCAAATGGCATACATTGCATGATTTTTAATAATGTTTTTTTATCAAAGGTAAACAAGCCTTGAAAAAAATTGATCAGTGTAACAATGTAAGCATGCTCTAATGATGTGATCAATGTTTTGTTTTAAAGACTCAAAGGCCAAAATAGTTTGACATGTTTTTGGGTAGCATAACGCTACCCTTCTCAACTCAAATGACACACACAAATAAGTTTATCAAAAATTTCAAGGTGCAAGTGTGGTGTAAATGGTCATCATAATGCCTATTTAAACAAAAGAGTGGTATATAAACAAATTGGTTTTGACATGGCTATAAATAAATACATTAGTTTGTCTCAAAATACCAAGCAAAACTAACCAAAATACACTAAGTATAATCATCCAAATTCCTATGGGTGTGGAAATGTGAGGTTGACTAAAACTAATTGGTTTTTAATCATTCTAGATGGATCCCATGTCTACCAATTTTCATATTAGTAAATATGAGAAGCAACACATCAATTGGGTCCATGATACTTGCCTTGTTGTAAAAAGGTCTATCCCTTTTTACAACCACTACATCTATCACTTTCTCAGTGTAGTGTGATGTCTAATGTGTTCATACATCCTGGGCTTAGCTCTAGCACTAAGAGAAGGTTTGACTACTCAAACCTTTGATCCCAGTGGGGTGATCCCAATTTATATACACCTATAAAGAGGGGTTGAATACAATATTGAGAGATGAATTCCTATGTCAAGGCTTCCCTATAGAACTTGTGGGAAGTAATGAAGTCCCCCTCACAAGTTAAGATGAAATGAAAATAAATGACAAGTAAATGAGATTTGAAGGTTGTTTCTAGGTCACTCAAGCTATGTGGGTCCTTGAAGAGAGCTTTCACAACATCTCTTTCATACCTGTATGATATTTCTTTTTACCAAATAAAACTAATTAAGCAATGATCTATTGAAAACAAACTTTGAAAATGTGTTCAATTTTAAAGCACTTAATTGAAAAGTGTGGTGGTGTTATTTAGCCCCTTGGATTTAAGATGTAAAAATCTATAAAGATTACACCAAAAATACTAAATGAAACAATAAGCATCTAAGTTCATTTTAAACCCAAAGTTTGACGTGTTCAAGACTTAACATGCTTAAGATTCATTTTAGGCACCAAATTTGAAGTGTGCATGATTTTAACCAAGTTATTTTTAAAACCCCAAATTAAAGTGTATGATTAGTTAAAAACATATAAATTAACTTCCAAACTAGCCTTTTAACCTACAAAAACAAGATTGGGACTACTTGCTTTGAATCACTTATGAGATTGAACAAATAACTTTGCAAAAAAGAGCTCTCAAGTTTCACACAATCAATCTTGTTACTCCACAGTGTAATCCCATGACTCTAAAAACTATGATTCAAACATAAAATATCATTATTCATGTTAGATTAACAAAAAACACAATATTTCTACTTGGGGTAGCAATCTCGTTATTCAGGTCGACAATCCTGTGAGTCAGGTAAGCAGTCCTATGAGTCAAGTAAGCAATCCCACAACTATGAGAGTTACAATATTGTCACTTAACCACTAATAGTTTAATATAATACCATGACTCATTTAGACAATATCACTATTGGAAAATATCAGTATTACAATATTATGACTTGCAAGTCATGGGATTGTAATATTACTACTATTGGGTAGCGGGATTGTAATATTGCTATTAGTGCATAGTGGGATTTCAATATCACTACTAGACCTAAAGACAAAGATAAACATTAAGACAAAATTAGTTAAAACATAATATCATAACTTATAATTACAAATCCATGATTATTTTAGTGGTGGGATTGGGGTCTAGAGGACAAACCCATGACTTCATAGGGACAAAACTGTGACTTATAGAAAAACATACTTTTGGCCAAATTTTTACCTTTCTTGCTTCCACACTCCAAGATCCTGCATGAAATTTGTTATTAGTTTTATTGAAGATGTTATTTAACCAAATTTGTGATGATAGGTCCCACTGGGCATGCCATTATGTAGACTAGGAATTTGAATCTAGAAAGGATGGTTAGTATCGTGTTAGTTCCAAAATGAAAATAAAATGAAAGAAACACACTAACTAGCATAACTAGCCACTAGGGGAGCTTAGTGAGGTAAAAAAAATTGAAAACACAACTATAAATGGAAATAAATGAGAAATGTGAACATAAAACACAAAATTCTTACCAAATCTTTGATTTCTCCAAAAGGCTCCTTCTTTGCTTGTTCGATTTGTGCTTCAAGAGATCTTCATCAATGGAGTGTGGCTACCTTCATCTCCTCTTGGCACCTTTGTCTTGTGATGGATTCAACTAAATATTTGGGCATAATAACTCTACATCAAGACATGGTTTTAAGCTATTTGGGCATGGTAACTTTTTCTTGAAATAGCTTAAAATTCAATAGGCAAGGCCTCCTATTTATAGATTTTGCAAAATGACCAGAATGAACCTAAACCATCCATATCAAGATGAAGATGTGTGGCTAAATATCCATTCAATTTTGGAGGGAGAATTAAATAAATTCCTTCATAAATATTTATGATAGATAGGCATTAAAGAGGCATGGGAGGCATTAATGAGGCATGTGAGGGCTTAATCTTTATATTTTATGCATTTATGGCCTAGGGATATCTTCCCAAAAAATGATGTCATTTGATGATGTAGTTATTCAATATCAATTTCCAAAAAGAAATAATCAACAAGTTATATGGAATTTTTAATTAGGCTCTTGATTCATATTAATTAGCTTTAAGTAGATTATTTACTTTGATGCAAATCTTGGCAATTGGTTCATAAATTAATCAAATAAATCAAAATGTCATATTATTGGCTCAAAATTTGACTAGATTGGAATTAAGATGTGATGTTAGATGGGTTGGACTGTTATCCCATTTAGGATGTTGTCAACATAAAATAATAAAGTCACATGTCTTATGCAATAAATTTGGTATAAAAGAGAAATCCATAGCACCTAGGTGTGAAAATGTCATTTTGACTCAAAATGATCAGATCAAAATTAGCTACTTCATAAAATGCATTATCCTATTTAATGACACTCTTACCAAAATCAACACTTGAATATGATAATTTCAAATCTTTTAATGTGTTTTAGTGTTTTTAAGCCAAATTTTGCATTTTGATAGAAACTGGTCAAAATCTTGGTTAGAGGTCATTGGTGGCCAGTTTTAGGTGTCTACAATAATAACCTAAGTTGTTTGACTAATCATTATCATCTTGTTGTTGAACCAATGGAATGTTAGTATTGACTTATGTTGTATTTATATGAGCATATGTAATTAACTCATACTATGGATTTGACCTTTATGAATTGTGTTTTATAATATCTTCTATTATTTTGCCCTTTGAAATTGTGCTTGTTGTAGGCATATGGTGTTTTGGAGGCTATTTTGTTAGAAAGCCTCTTTTGATAATGTTTGTTGGCTTAGTATGATTTTGACTTTGTAACTTAGGTTATTGCTCTTTTTTTAATATTTTTATATATCTAGATATTTTTCCTTGATAAACTATATTTGTGAATGATTTTCCTTAGGATGTTCAATAAATCCCAAACCTTATTGACCAACATTATCAACTTCTAGAATAGGAGTAATGATGCCTTGGGCATATTTTCCCAACCCTTGACCTTGACAATAAAACTATTATATATACTTTTGACCAAACCCATATTGTTTTGAAAGTGAAACCTCATTTTGGAGAGGTGTATTTGTATCCTTCACTTGATTTACTTGTGCTTCTTGTACTATTTCTAGTTATAATTTTGCTTTGTGAACCTTTTTTATTTTGAGTTATGCTTTGGTAACCACTATTTTACTATTTTTGAATTTGACCCTTTTTGAATATTTTCTTATTTCACTATGGATCTCTTATCTAATTTATCTTGTATAGATTCCTCATTAGCAATGATGTGTTATATATGCTTTTTCATTGCCAAACATGAATTTGTGGGATAACCATGCATTCTATGGTATGCACAATAATATATGTGTGTGTGTGTGTGTGTGTGTGTGTGTGTGTGTGTGTGTGTGTGTGTGTGTGTGTGTGTGTGTGTGTGTGAGTGAGTTAGGTTTATCAACATAGATTTAACAATTTTCCTTAAAATATCATTTGAACTTCTATTTGATATTTGAATATTTTTTGAGTCGCTAGTTGTAGATGCACATTGTTGTGATTTCTTATTTTGATATGTAACATTGATTGTCACAAATTAACTAAGTGAAGATGCATAAATATGATTAACACTAGTGTGACCTGGAGGTGTTTGTCTTGTAAATTTATTTTCCAATATAAAAATATTATCATGTAATAGTTTATTTTTATTTTGTAATTCTATAATTAGCTTGCTCATACTAATAATTTAATCACATAGAGTCTCACAAGTGTAAACCCTAGTTGCTTATAATTGAACATGTAGGCACATACCCTATAGGGTAGAGGTAGAGGATGAATATAATGAGTATAGACAAGTGAAATAGTAGTAAAGGATGCCTCACCTCTTGTAGGAGTGATAGCATGGACCTGGTTAGAGGGAAAAGAGATATCACCCTCTTAAACATGAGGAGGAAAAGAATCTTTTTAATCCATGAAATTTGGCAATGCAACTTAGAAGAGGGATTCTAGGGTAGAATATATCAGGTCTAAAAACCCTAATAAAACCACTAAAAATAAGAAACAAAAGGATAAAAAACCTAATCACATCTAGGACTAGGGTTTGTATAGTATTCAAAGTAAGTCAGGTTCACCAAATGATTTAGCTTTTTAGGATTATGGAGTTTAAGTCCTAGGTTGTTAAAGGGTCCAAGTATAGTAAATTAGGGTAGGAATATGAAATAAATATAGCCACTAATTTTTAATAGAATTGACCTAGTTTTACCTTTCTAAAAATAGTAATAAATGATGTAAATGAGTACTTAGTTGGAAATTGATCAAGAAAAACAATTTAGAGGTTACAAACTAGGACAGGAGTTGATTTGAGTGTAATGGATAGGATCCAGGTGTAAAAACCATTCCCAAATAGTAGCACTATAACTGGATAATAGCACTAATGATACTAGTGTCCTCCTTTTGGCTCTAATGTTCTTTTTTAATAACTATTCTAAGCTTCTGGGTGTACCTGTGTCTAAGTCTACCAAGCATGTTCCTGTGCACATGAATTTTGATTCCTCATCGATGTCATATTTTGACTAATGTTACATAAAAACCTTAGAATTCCATGTTATTAGGGCATCTAATTGGCACAATTAAAAAAATTTGATGCTAGTGTGATAGGTTATACATCATCAACACCCCATTGTGATGATATTTGCCTACATACCAATACTCTGAGAAGGGATCAATCCTGATGTAATTCTCCCCACCTAAGTGTTAGTTCAAGTAAAATTGAATCTATTATAAATGTTGGATTGAGTGCTTTGAGTGTGCTTGAGATTGGAAATCTGAGTAATCTGATCTTAATAATGTTGTATATGGTTATATGTTGTAGGGAATAATAGGGATTAATAACCTTGATTATGCACAACTTATTTTGAATTAATTTTTGTCATTACATCTCATTTCTATCTTGTGAATAATGGGCTAAAAGTCATTTGTATATACTATTCTAGTGCTTGTGTGGGTCTCAAAATAGGTCTAAGCCAACCCTAGGTTGTTTTTTATTTGAAAATATATATGTTAGTGGCCAACGATAGGAAAAGGACAATATCACCAAAACTAGGACACTAGTGCCATTGGCGATACTCTCCAAATTATAGCACTAGTATTTAGGTGGTATAACCTAAGGCACTAGGGGCCATGATGCTAAATTGAGGGTGTGGGACTACATTATGGATGTTTAGGGATGCATGTGGCCTGCATGAAGGTTGTATAAGTGTCTAAATAGGCCTTAAGATAGGTCTAGGGCTAAGCTAGGGATGGGTGGTCTCAAATAACACTCTTAGCACTTAAGTGTCATTTTTAGATGATTACAAATAGCAAGTTTCCAAATTTAAGATATTATTATAGGTTTTGTTTCATGTTTTATAAGGTTTTATAAAGGAAATTGTCCAAATATTTCACTATATCATCAAATCAAAATCTAATTTTAAAGGGAATTGATTTCTATATAGCATCCATCTTTCACAATATTTCACACTGATCAATTCAACCCTATTATTCCCAAAATTTAATATATTTCATTAGGATCAATCTCTAATAAAGTATCAAGCATTTTAAATCAATTTACTAGCTAATATTTTAAAGTATCCGATCCAAATTTATAGTTGTATACATACAGTTAAATAGCACAATTCCATAATTTCTCTAGGTGAGAGAACTAGATGTGTCTCAATTCCCTAATAGTATCTAGATGCATATAAAATGATCAATCATCAAAGGGGTGACTTGGGTCATATAAACCCATTATGATTCCCCTTTAATTTTTCATGTTTAAATATCTTTAAAGTACCCTTAGGGATTTTAAGGAAAAGAGAAAGAAACCAATTATTTATTCACAACATCTACATGATTAAAATATCTTATCCCTCTCAATAAACATAGGTGTATGTGGTGGAATAGTTATAGTTTCATCACAATAAATACATACATTTACATGGTTAATGGATGAGATTGGTCTATGTTTCTATCCAAGGAGCATGAACTTGTCCTTAAATATCAACTTATTTTTCCTCTAGCATTAAGTTATCACAATCCTATCTTTATTATGTATCTTATTGTTATGCATTAAATATATTCAATAGAGACTATAAAATTTAATTATCCTGATATTGTTTTTAGTTATTATTTTTAGAATATGTCACTTGTCAATTTAAGTCAATTCAAATTACTCTTATTTTAAATTTAAATTGATTCTTAAAAGACATTTATTACAATATGAATAATTTATCTAGTGATATACCTATTTTCACAGCATTCATTTGTTAAATAAAAAATAGGACAAAACACATGTCAAGATAAAAGCTATTATGGATTATCTTGAAAAAAATAAAATGCATGAAATAATAAATTTTATGGGACTTGATGGGTACTATAGGAATTTCACTAAGAACATATCCAAAGTATTAAACATAGTAACTTCACTACAATGTTAAGGAAATGAGTTCATTTAGACTATTGAGTGTGAATCATCTTTTCAAACATTGAAGGAATTGCTTATAACAATTCCTATTTTATTGAGTATAGCATCAAATGGAGAATTTTAAATATAGTGATGCCTTTAATTAATAAATAGGTGGTGTTATACTCCAAAATGGATGTGTGGTATCTTATGAATTGATTAAAATAAATACTCATGAATTTAACTACCCCAAACATGATCTAGAGCTTTCTATGCTAGTACTTACATTAAAAATGTTGAGACACTATATTTTGGGCAAACATTTCATGAATAAATCATATCACAATGGAATTGATCAAATCTTCAAAAATTAAAATATGAATTACATATAGTGGAGTTGGATTAATTACATAATGTTTATATTGAATACATTCAAGGAAAGTAAAATATATTTGTTGATACCCTCAAAAAATGAGCATACATTTATGATCTATCTTGAATTTGATCTAAATTTAGAAATTTGGTAATCTAATAGAAACTAAATGACTATTCTTACCTAAAAATATAGGCATAACAAGATAAAACTAAGGGTGAAGGTGAAAAACCTAGTTTTTCCTTTTAAGTATATGGTCTTCTAAGGTTTCAAGGTAAGATTTATATAAATTTAACAAATAATATCAGACTAAAAGTGGTAGATGAAGTGCACATGCAACCTATCATGCACATATAGGTATGAAAAAATATGGTTCATGATCACAAATTGTAAATTTTTTGGCATGAAAAAAAAAATTTGATTATTTTTTTGAAATATACCTTAAATGTCAACAAGTGAATGATAAACACTACCATGTTCATGGAAAACCCTACCCTCATGATATACCAACCAATTCATGTGTTTTGGTGTCTATGGAATTTATATTAGGGTTTTTTAAGTATAAAAACTACCATGATACCTTTGCAATTTTTTTTGAAAATTTTACAAATATAGCTCATTTTATAACTCAAAATTTTATGGATGATGCATACACTCTTGTGGTAAGCTTTATTTGTGATATTGTAAGACTTCATGGAATAGTGAATTAATAGCTTTAGATAGATATAATTTGTTCACATCTCAATTTTGGATTAATCTTACTTATTTTATAACTAAGTTAAATTTTAGTTCAACGTGCCATCCACAAAATAGGTTGGAATAAAAAGTGAGTTAACTATCTAGTTGAGAACATGTTATGCATATAGAAAATGGATCATCCCACTAAATTGGAATAATATCTTCCATTGATATAATTAACCTACAATAATATGTAAAATTAGTTAATTAATATGGAAACATTTGATTCCTTATATGGTAAAACATGTATAAATCCACTTGGTTGGGATCTTTTATACAATATATTACTCTTAGTCCTAAATTTTTTCATGATTATGATAGATAGATGCAAATTATAAGACAAAAATTAAAAAAGGATTAAGAATGGAAAAATAACCCTATCAATCTAAAATGAATAGAAAAATAATTTTAGATTGATGAAAAAGTATTTTGAATAGTTCACCATGGTAAGAGATCCATTAAATATGGTAAGGCATCCAAACTATCTCCTAGATTTATTTGGAATTTTGATATGATTGAAATAATCAATCTAATGGATTATCATTTGGCACTTACTCCTTATATTTAAAAAAATAATTATTTTTTACATAGTTATCTACTTAATAAATATTTTAATAATCATTTTCATGTGATTCATTGGCATAACTTACATGTGGAAGAGAATTTTATTATTCAACTAGACCCAATATGAATGTTGTATTGATGCAAAAATTAGTTGAAGAAATAATATGCACCAAGTGTTAATCATATGGGATAAAATGAGTGAGAGAAGATCTATGTGGGTGGATGAAATCCCAATTCATAGTACTTACTCTAACTTGTTTGAGTATGTCTCTAAGTTGGTGTCATGTTTATTGTGGGGGGTGGGAGGGGGGGGGAGGAAGGATATCATATCCCCAAATTTAGGGGCTATATTTTTACTATCAATGTAATTTTTTGAACATATGTATACTTTTTTTCCTTTCATGGAAAAAGATACATTAATAATGTGATGAAATTTTACTATGGGTTACCACTTAAATCAATCTTAACCACAAAGTCAGGTGATACTCTCACTCAATTTATATCTCTAGATACACACTCCCAAATTGGAGCTGAAATCTTAAAAATTATATTATAGTCCAAAAAATAGTTACATGTTTATTTTACATGATCTATAGGCTATGATATGATATTATAACCATATAATCCTCAGATTTACATAAAAGGCTACAAAGACTGTAGGTCCCAACCATTTTATTGAGTTCCATTCTATAATTTTTTGTTAGAGTTTATATAAGACCTCCTCCAAAATGAACATGGATGCCTCCATTTATAGGTTTTATAACTAGTTTGGCATTGCATATGATATTTTATTATTATAAAGTACTTTAGTCTTATACACTTGAAAAAATTAGACCTTGTTTTTTCCTCTCAATTCTATACCTTTCTTGCTTCCACAAATCTTGCATCTTTGCTCTATCTTTGTGTCCCTTGGCCTATATCTCTTAGTCTAATCAGTATTATGTTGATGACCTAGGTATTTTATCTTTACCTAATGCTTAAAATGTACTTATATTTCATCTCTACATATTTTAAACCTACACCTTCTTTCTTGTTCCATAGACACTAACATCTAAGATAGATAGTAGCATGGATGTTATTGTCCTATCCTGGTATAAGTGTCCAATGCTCTAAAGTCATCTATTTTTTAAATGAAACATATCATAATGGTTGGAATAAGTAATTTAATTTGAGTTATTACCCTAAATATATTGATATAAATACAAGATCAACCCTTATTAATTCCTCACCTAGAAACATGGGAATAATACTAAGTATTCTTACCAAAGACAATTCAATTAAATAAAGCTTCCCTATTTCCACACTATTCATAGATACAACACATATACTTGTTTGAATTACTAATAGAGTAGCCTAAGTACCCAATTTTCTAAGTTATAAGATAGGTCACTATTATACTTGCTTTCCACATATTACATGATTCACACACAAGCCAATATATAAGGGAAAACTACATGAGTCAGAGGCCCTCATCTGGAGTATTATCTCTATAGGTACTACCCTCTAATAGTGGTATCTTTGGAGTCAAATCAAAATTGTGTACCCACTAACCCATTTCCCCCAAGGTCACTCTGAAGATAGAGAAGTAAGGTTTTGCCATTTCATAAGGAGTGATAGTCCATGACATAGATCTAAATACACCATAGCAAAGGTAAATCAAAACCAAGAAGCATCCAGGTGGTAGAATAATTTTACATTAGTTATTTCATAGAATACACTTGTATCAAACCCAAATAGTAGCATCGACACAAATATCCCAAGCTGATGTTAATGTGTAGAGCTCTAGAAGTGTTAGATCTAGAATGTGATGATTTTTCCAAAATATCCTCCCAACTTGTTTTATTCTACTCCATATCTATAAAAATATTATTACATCACTCTTTTATCATTTATATATCTATCATAGTTGTAATTTCCATATTTAAACTATCTCAACATAATAAATTTGGTGTATGCTTATATTTGAGTTTAACATTTAATTGGCCTACTATAGATCTAATTATCACCCTTATGCCATTTCATTTATATATACCCCTTTAATTAAAAATATAGGGTTAATTATAAGATAACCTTATATCCCCATTTTACGGTTAAAATTTTATTGAACCCAATCTTTGAACATCAAAACCTAGGTCGCTTAGGGTTTTTTTATTTTTCTATTATTGATCCATGATTGTCATAAAATATGTGTAACATAGATGCATCTATTACCCATTTTGGATTCCAATATGTCATATTTTTTAAGGTTTTTTAAATTTCCTTTTCAAATCTTATAAACAAACAAATGCCAATAATGATAGAGTTTTAAAATGAACACAACACTTAATAAATTTTCAAAATTCACTTTTCAATGTTATAGAGCCAATATCTAGATGCCAACATGCATGTTATCGACCATTTGTCCTACCTAGATCTTATTTGAATGAAATATACCATCCTAAACCCATTATTTCTCATGACTTATAATATATTCCATAGTCCATTACTCAAAGAGGTAAAGTTGCTCAACCCATTCTTCACCTTGTTAATATATAACAAATGCTACTTAAACCTAGGCTTGTAATAAAATCTAAGGGATGTGACATTATTGACCAATTAAGCAATACACATGCTAAGATTTAAATACTTAATCTCTTAAATCAATCAATATATTATATGAAACATTACATGAAACATAAGTTATAACTAATATTGATCTTGCTTATGTTGCAGATATCATAAAATATCTCAAGAATAATACAAAATTCATTGCCTTTTATCTAATATATTTACCATTGAAAAATATTATTGACAAAAAAATTCCTTTGTTCATATAAGTGATAATGAAAATTAAAGGTATCAAAAGAGTGATCATTAATAATAGACCAAGCTGAAACATTTATAGGATACAATTCCTAACCATAATGGGTATTAACACAAACCTTATTCAAAACACAATTATTCACACAAAATGCTTTGAAAATTCACATAGATTGCTAGTTAGACAAATTACATTGGATGTGACCTTAAGACAAAAAATAATTCTAACTATTTTTTATGTCCATGCTCCCACTACTTCAAGAGATGAGTTGATCCATCTTAAGGAAGATAAAAATCCTTTATCCATAATTCCTACACACCCTTATATGACTTTGTCATTTGATACTTACAAAAGTATGGATACCAAAGCCAAGGATTGGGAAATCATGAGCAAAGTATAACCCACCCTATATCTATTAAACATAAAAATAAAAATAGGAAAGGTTTCGGGTTTTCTAAAACATCCTTGAGTTACCAACCATTCAAGTCAACTATAAATATACATTTTAACAAAAAAGTGGGTACATATGACCAATAGGTTCCTTCATTTGATCATAAATTTTTTGACAATTACATAAAGAGATTACATGGCTGATTTACAAACAACTCATAAGGGGGACAAGTCTTCAAGTAAATTGACTAAATCCCCAAAAATCCCTACATTCCCAATCCCTCAATTTAATGGTGATGGTTTTTTTATACTTTCATATATCATAAAAATGTCCTTACCAAACTTTTCCCAAGCTACATTGTTATATCCTTACCAATGGAAACTGAAACCAATTATTCAAATGGTAAAATCTCTTCAAATGATATACCAAATATACCAAAGTTAAAATATCCCATACCATTACCAAAATGTCTTAAATTTAGTGATCATAAACCCATCATAAAGGTATTTCCTTTCCTCATGAGGTAAAGTTAATACATATTTAAAATGATATCATTACTTCTTCTACTACAAATACAAAATGTGATGAGGAATAGGCCATGTACCTTTTCAACCTACCTAATCATGATGAAAATAATGTAAAAGATAAAAATTAAGGTTGTAAGGTTCATAATGGGGAGATATCTATGACCATCCATTAGATGGAATCATAGGATGATCTTTCCTCTTCAAATATTCTAAAAATACCAAAAAAAATCTACAACATTCAAAATGTCAAAAACATTTTTGGCACCTACATGTTCTATTGGCTCCTTGGAATTTGTGCTAGTTCCATGTTGATGGATGGAATACTCAATTACTCATACATATACATGTGTTTCAAACTTCTACTTGAGTGTGATACAGGCATACATAAATACATGATACATTCTTATTTCAAATTTTGGACTTTTCCTCTACTCATATCAGATGGGCATTAGGGGCATCCGCTTCTTTGATCTTGATACACACTTGTTATATAGTTTGATGATCACATTTAATTATCATGTTTGAGCTTACATATTTACTTACACATGCCTTTATCCATGATATTATCTTACACATAGTACTTGATATGATATACATTTGACATTTTTTCCTAACATATTTGGTCTATGGAGTATTATGACATGTTTATGTTGGTTTTTTACACTTTCCTTTTTTGAAATTCCTTTATTGCCTTGTCATGTTATTTTATTCCTTATTTGAGAATTTTAATATTCTCTTTTTATTTTGTCCCCCATGTGTATGTATGATTTATTTGACATTTTCATATGTCATGGTTTGTTGTATGGACATTTCAATATGTCATTATTTCTTTTATGGGCATTTGATTAAGTTGTGTCCCTTCGATTGTGTGGAATTTAAACATGCCCCATGTTTTTGGTCTCCTTGGACCATTGACTTTTATTTTGGTTTTGAGTGCTCTTATCTGTGTCCTTGATTTGCTTTTTGAGCTTGTATTATTACTATCTAGATGTTTCAATGATCTTTATCATGCATCTTAGGCCTACATGTGATCACATTATTTCTATGCACTTCAATGATAAATTTACCTAAACATGTTTCCTTATATATGTCACATGGTTCCATTCATAGATTATATAGTTGTCTTATCCTTTTAAGGTGAGGTAACTATTATCTCTTATCTTTCCCTCACTTCAAGGGGAGAATACTAGTGGGGACATGCCATAAAGGTATGTTCTCCACACTTGGCATAGTTTCATATTCAATGGGATCATTCTTTGGAAACATGTTCTCCACACTCATTAAATATGTGGTAATTATATTAGTTTTCATATTTAATAGGGGAGTGTCATATGGGAATGGCTTCCACACATTCAAAGTTCTTGGATTCAATAGGGGCATGCTTTAGAATCATGTTCTCCACACCTATTTAGTATTCAACATCTCTAGTTTATGGTGGGGTTATGTTTTTGAAACATGTCTACCACATTGGTACTTATATCAGTTTTAATATTTATCCATGTTATCTAGGGCATAATTTAGAAGCATGTTCTCCACACTTACACAGCTACCCAAATTGGGTAAAGCACATAGTTATATGATTCATATTCATAGTTGTGGCATAATTCTATACATTGGTACTATTATTATACATAGTTTTATCATGATACATATATAAGGTGCATATTATATGAAACATGTGCCTAATATTAAAAAATCCTAATCAGTTTCAAATTCTAAAAATATTTTATGGATTATTACCATATCATAGAATTTTTGTACTAATGCCCCATGGAATTTTTTATAGTATTTGGTTCACCTTTTGGTAAGGTTTAGGTGATAAACTCACTCAATCTTTCCAATTTTTTAGGTTTGACTTGATTACATCATCTAGCCTCACCAAATTATAAGTATCATTGAGTTTCACAATTGAGCTAATCATAATTTCCAATTAAAAACTCACTTTTTATCTAAATTTAGTGGAATTTTCCCTGGAATATCTTTCTCTCTCTCTATCTCCTTGGATATATGCACTTTAAAGATTTATCTATATTTTCCTTAATCTCAATTTTAGAGCATTAAAATGATAAATATGTTTCAAAACAACTTTTCAATAGGCAAGGTAGTTACATTGACACATAGGCATACTCATAAACCTTGATCTTTCAATTTCAATCTATTTCAAGTAATTTCAACCTAGATTATATTTTTTAATTTCATACTGTAACATGATCTTGGTTACGGGCCAGTCTCCATTAAATCACTCAAGTTGGACACATGTTAAAACAAGGTGTGCATACACACCCAAGTACACATTCATTTCCTTTAAACTAGAAATTCCATTAGTAGGTTAAAGGGTGGGAGTGTAGATGATATTTTATTATTATACAACACCTCAATCTTGTACACTTGGAAAACTCATAAATTGGTTGTTTCTCTTAGTTATATATTTTTCCTTCTTCTGTAAGTCTTGCATCTACTCTATATTTATGCCCTTTGGATTATATCTCTTAGTCTAACCGATCTTATGTTGATGACATAGGTCTTTTATCTCACCCAAAAAAATTTAAATATAGCTATCTTCCATGTTTGTAAGTTTTGAACTTTTACCTACTTGCCTCCTCCCTAGTCACTAATGTCTAAGATAGACAATAACATCACACTACTATCTTATCCAGATGTAAATTTTTGATATCATAAATTCATATATTTTTAAAATGAATCATATTTTAAGAGTCAACCTAAGTGATTTTATGCAATTTATTACTCCAAATGAATTTATATAAATACAAGATAAACCCTCATTATTCCCCACATAACAACATGGGAATAATACTAAGTATTCTTACTAAAGAGCATTCAATTGAAAAAACCTTACCTATTTCCACACTATTCATAGCTATAATGCATCTACATGTTTGAAGTACTAAAGGATCATCCCAAGAGACCAATTTTCCAAGTTAAAAGATAAGTCATTATTGTACTTACCTTCCACATATTTCATGATTAACACATAAGCCAACACATAAGGGAAAACTACATGAATTTGAGGACTTATTATGGATTATTAGATATGTAAGTAGTTCCCTCTGATAATAGGGTATTTGGGGTCAATTCGACACCATTTTCACACTAACCCATTTTTCCCCAAGGTCACTATGAATATGGAGAAATAAGGTTTTTCCATTTGACAAAGAGAAATAATCCATGACTCAAATACGAATACACTAGAAAAAGGTGAAGCAAAACCCATAATCATCTATGTAGTTAATTCCTTTTACAGTAGGTATTATGTACAAGACACTTACATCAAACCCAGATAGTAGCATCGATGCAACTATGCCAAGTTGAAGTTAGTTTCTAGAGATCCAGAAGTGTCAAATCTAGAATTTGATGATTATTCTAGAATCTCCTCCTAACCTAATTTATGCATGTTTTATATCTATAACAAGATAATTACATCACTTCTTTTTCATTTTTATATCTAGCATAGTTTTTTTTCCATATTTATACTATATCCACATAATAAATTAGATGTATGCTTATATCTAAGTTTAACATCTAATTTTCATACTACAAATCTAATTATCACCCTTATACCATTTCATTTTTATATAACCATTTAATGAAAAATCTAGGGTTAACTATAAGATCACCTTAGATCCACATTCTAGGGTTAAAAAAAGATGTTGATTCTTGGCCAAACATGAAACTAAAAGAGCTAACAATTAATGTGTTGTCTAAATAATTAGATCCAAGTTGGATATGTGTATGTCCCCTTATAATCATGATGCCTAAATCCAAACTAATTGATTTAAATGGATACACACACATTGATTTATGAACTCTTGCCCATTATTTTAATGTGGTCTATATGTATATTACCAAATAGTTATGAAAACCTATCAAACTTCCACATGGTTCCTATAAAAATAAATAACTTTAGGGTTGAGTTGGCCTTATTGGTCCTAGGCCAATTCACATGACATTTATTAAACCTTATTTGAACCATGTTGTATATAGGTTTGTACACACCAAGTTGATGTGTGCATTCCACTTCAATTTTCATGTAAGATTCCCAAATTCATTTTTGGCATTTTAAATATCACCTTCTCTTTTTAAATGTTTATGCATTGGGATTCTTGCTCAAATATTGATATAGTTTTCCACTAGTTACGTAAGATGATTATGAGCCTAGGATGTTACTATATCATACACCCCAAGTAACTAAAATGTGATATCTAAATCAAAGTTAATTTTTTTAGATAATTGACATAAAAACTAATCTCCATAAGATCCAACCATGATGCATATTATATTTCATGATTATTCCACTTTACCAATTATTTATTATATGCATTCCCGTGCATCTTCTTCAATAACTTATAATCTATAATGGCCTTTATCTCTTATCTTTATTTCTAATGTAATTACACCTAAAAATAAAAAATGTACACTTATATATCTTCCTTCATCTCATCTTATCCCTACACCCCATGAAAATCATACATGTCTTCCACATTGAAGATGTATTTAATGTCCATTCCTTTTAGAAAATTGATCTCATATGAATTTGTTTAAAAAATCCATAACACTCTACATGGTTGGTTTTTATTCAAATTAAAATTATTTTGGGAACCATGAGTAAATATCTCCTTATAAAAATATTCTAATATCAGGTCTCCTTTAAATATTTTCACCTATACCTTTCATCATCATATTTTTTGTAACTTCTGTTATTTTGTTCGAGACTATGTTTCACTTCTTCATGAATTTATACATGTAATCCACTTAATATTATACATTGAAACTCCATCCATTCACTTATAATAACTTAATCATTTATGAAACACCCAAGAATAACCTCACAAAAAAATTGGAAGGGTGTTTTCCTAGTGCTCCTATTTATAAAAAAAATTATTAAAAATTTTCTTGTACCAATATCATATCCATTGCACTTGATTATTTAACACACGACATTTATATGAATTTATTAGGATTCATTTGACAAATTCAATATATAAAATAGGTTGTGGATGGTAGGCATAACTAAATTTTAGCTTTGTTCCCATGTTATTCCAAAATTTGCACCAAAAATGGCCTAAAACTTTAGTGTATCTATCAAAAATTATGTTTTACAATAATCCATGTAGTTGCAATACCTCTCTAAATAATACATTGGTGATGTTTGTCGCATTGTTGGTTTTATTATAAGTGATGAAGTGTTCAATATTTTTGAATAAATCCACTAGAAAACATATGGAATATTAAAATCTTTGTATTCTTGGTAATATAAACACAAAATCCATGTTAATATCATCCCATGGTCTATCTAGAATGGATAAGGGTTGGTATAAACTTATAAACTAGCTAGTCCCTTTCACCAATTGGAAAATTTTAAACTCTTTCACATGTTTATGGACATTTTCATCCATCCTTGGCCAATAATAAATCTTATCCAATAGTTTCAATGTCTTATCGATACTAAATTTCCTTAAGAATACTTAGTTATTTCTATTTTTAATTTAGTTCTCACTTATTAAATCACTGGGTGAGAAAAAGCATGGTCCTCTTAAAGTAATACCTTCACAGACTAAATAGTCTATCGACTATGTTTGGTACATGATTGTTGGATCCATACATGTTTTATATCTATTGAAAATCCTTCATCTTATTGGTATAAATCCTTTATTGAGTCAAATCCAAAACCTCATCTCTCATATTGTTCATCATTAGTGTTGTCCTAATTAGCTCACCTAAGACCTTATTCAATTTTATTCTCGTGTTTGATCACAAACTAGTATCTCTATAAATAATATATCCACTTCATGTGTATTTGGGTTAGTATTCTTTAGTGTTTAATAAATTATAGTGATTTATGTTCTTTTTACACCATAAAATCCTTATGTAATATATAATACCTCAACTTATTCAACACTAATGGCATGGAATGCTTGGTCATAGACCAAATATATGTTATTCACATAATTCAAATTCTAACAAAAATAAAATATAGTTCTTCATTTTTATCTCAACATTGCGCTAATTTTTTCACCACTCACCCATAATTAACTTGAAACACTTTGTTAAAATATAGTAGTGCCAACACTAGTTGGTCAATTACCTTCCCCTTCATTTTTTAGAAAATTGTGCTCAAGTTCCTTCATCCATACAAATTCCTTGTGATCTCCACACATTGTTTTTAATATTTTTGTACATGTCTTATTAAAGTTCCTAATGAACCTCCTATATAATCTAGAGAGATAATGATAACTTCATTTTCAAACATAATTTTAGGTAATTTCTACTCTAATATTGCACACACATTCTAAGGGTCCATTTTTAACACTTATTAGGATATTCTAAAACCTAAATACACCAAATATTATTTAATTAACCTTCATTTATTAAAATTTATTAGATACGTATCTTGGTGAAAATTCTACAATAAATTCCATATATGTGCCACATGTTCTTCCCTCATCATACTAAATATATAAATCTCATCCAAATACATAATGACATAATTACATATGAATGGATTCAAAACTTTGTTCATTAGCCTTATGAATATATTTTACATGTTTATTAATCTAAATAATATAACTAATGACTCATAAAACCCCTCCTTTGTCCTGGATTTTGTGTTCCATTCATCTCCTTCATAGATATAGATATAGTGATACCCACTCTTTAGATATATCTTGCTAAAATACCTTGTGCCACTCAAACAATTTATCATGTTATTCATGTGTGGAAATGAAAACATGTACTTTATCATAACCTTGTTAATGGCTTGTGAATATATTCATATATGCCATTCTCCTCCCTTCTTATGTTTTATTACTATAGGTACTTCACATAGATTCAAAACTTCCCTTATCAGTCCTTTCTATAGAAACCTACGAAATTATCTTTTCACTTCCTTATTCTACTCTAGTTTCATCATATGTGTAGCCTTATTTAAAAATCTCAATCCTAGTATCATATCCATGTGATGACTAAGGATCCTTTTGGTGGTAATTTTTTTTGAAAATTTATTGATATAATGTCGATGAAATCATGAAACAACTCCTTCAATTCAAATAAGATTGCCTCTTACTTTCACATGTTATCATATGTGTTTTTTTATTACACCATTTATATAATGAGTATGAAACATGCCTCATCCTTCCCTACTTTTCTTAGAAACTCTTTTCCTACTACCATCAATACTCTTGCACAAAAACTATTGTTCCCTCTTTTTTCCTCATCCTTCATAGGAATTAGAGTCAATTTTATCCCATCTTTCTCCAAGTGATAAGTGTTCACCAAACCATCATGTACTAAATTTTAGTCAAATTTTTGTGGTCACCTAACTATTTTCCCCTAAATAGGTATATATAAATATATTGTATATGTGTAACAACTATATATATATATATAATGATCATGCATGGGTGTATCAAGCAAATTCAAAGGTGTTAAGGGTGGAAGAGGATATGCTTATGGTTGTAGAGGGAACTAATATTTTGCACTTGTAACTATGACTACCTTTTTACACTATATTTACTTTAGCATGAATTACTATATATGGTATTTCACAAATTATTTAGATCTAATGGCATCCTAACAACATGTTTAAGACCTAGTTAATATGTATAACTATTATCAATTAGGAGTGTTACCCTTGTGATAAAGTGTGATATTTCCCATGCCTACTACAATAATGGAATATTTTCTAAGTGTGGGTGACTTTGGAAGGGAGATAATCTCTAGATATAGGGCTGGTTCCCTTGATGCACTCACTTAATCTTGATCTTAAGCCTACTACTACTACTTTCTAACTATGTAAACGGTGAAAGGGATATTGTTTGTAATGGAATTAAAATGAAAACTTTGAATGAAGGTCATGCCCTAATGTGTATGACCACTTATTCTTTCAAATGACACTCTTAGGAATGGAAGAAGCTTTCACACATTCTCTTCACTTCACGTATGATTTTTACAATAGTGTTTCACAAGAAAGACTTGACAAAATCACTCTTTGCATGAAAGGAATGAAAATGAATTGAATTCACATCAAATGCTTAGATTAAGGTTGATATTGACACTTAATATGACCTGTATAACTCAAATATATTATATGAATGTATTAAAACTAGACAATAACATAGGAAAACTAATGTTTCACAATGTTATATCAATGGCAAACACCATACACTTCACCAAAACTTAAAAATGGAGGAAAAGAGATTCTTATTTATTCAATAGGTGAGTAATATATTTGGTAGAATTTCAACATAACAAAATCACAAGAGTGATGATAACATTATGTAAAATAGAGTACAAATAGAAAATCAAATGATGGGGAGAGAAAGCAGCCCCAAAATAGGGATGTCAACTTGGTCTTTAAACCGCTCAAGTGTTACATATTAATTCCTCAAATTTATCCTTTAATTTATGTCCTTAGGGTGGCATAGAGGTACAGTATCATGTGTTAATGAAAATTTAAAATGTCTTCATTATTTATTGGTCAAGCTTGAACACTTTCAAGGTGCCTAAATCCTTACTTGACCAACCTATATACTAGCTCATATGTCTTTGTTGAAGAATAAGTCTACCTCCTTGAAAATAAGACTTAAAGTATTAATTAATTATTCATTTAAATCTTATAAGACATTAATTAGGTATATCCACCTTTCATTGGCTATTAGAGGGCTCAATAATTCTTGTTTGACCCTTTCAACAAGATATACATAAGAAGCAATGAGGGTCTAGTTGGGAGTCTTAGAGACATTTTCAACCTTTTAAACCTTCTTTGAAACTAAAATTGGCTTATTCATACTTGATTATGCATAAGAGGGAGATATAAAAATAAATAAATCCTTTTTAAATGTTTCTAAGCATTCATTTAGTGCTTTGATCACTTAACTCCTTCATGAGAAAAGAGGCATCAAAGAGAGATAATTGGGTTTTGTATTTATCCAATAAAAATCCCTTCATGAAAATCTTATCAACATTAATTTATACCTAAAACAATTCAATTGGAGCCATCAAACCCTCCAAACTATGCCATTTTTCTCCATTTACTAGCTAAAGCACCTATTCCTTGTAGCCCTAAAAACTAGTAAAGCTCCTTGTCAAAAATATTTTATGAATCATCTTGGAAAAATGAGAACATTTTTTATTACCATATATCCCATAATAACTTAATACAAAATTTCATGATCCAACTCTAAGAGGAAGTATCTTTTTTATGTCATTTCTCTCTCTGATTAGGCCTAAAAAGAGAAATTTGGCCCAAATGGATACCCACACATGTGAAATTGGACAAAAGTGTTTTATTAACTTTACCTATCCTAAAATCATCCTCCATACCAAATTTTAAGCTTTAAAACATTATGTAAAATGGCAAACCATGAAATGGCCATTTGCAGGCCTGGATGCTTTTGTGTGCTTGAGGGGTAGTTTGAGATGATTTTCAAGAAAATTTCATGTTTTGGTGACTTAAATATACTTTATAATACTTTTATAACCCTTAAACAACTAATCCCTTGAGATTTATGTCCTTATATTTCACTCTCAATCCTTCAACATGGATTTTAGGATTACAAAATTGAGTTCTCTCACCTGTAGAGCTAGTGGCTAACTTACAAGGGTTGTGTAACTCTTTGACAAACATTTAGAACCATTTTTATGATCATTAAACGTATATTAAGTCCCCATAAACATATTTAAATGGTTTTTATATCACTCCACAGCTTGTACGCTCACAAACAAGTAAAAAGTTATTTATTTTACCTTGTACCATATTGTCCTATACCTACACCTCTAAACAAACACCTAGAAGTAAATCTCATGAGATTTTTGAATATCATTAGGATCATTTATAATTAAAAGTATTTAATTTTATTTCATTAATAAGCATATCTCTCTAATCAAGTGAATTGAAGGGTTTGAGGGTTTAGAGGGGTTTAATTTTTTAACAATGGTTCATAAAGGATAGGGGTTCTTTCCAAAAACAAATGCCAATAATTTGTGTCATGTGGACACATATAACATATCATATAGTCTTGATTTCACATGCATATTCTCATGTAATATATGAGAAAACAAAGTTACCTTTTTTATCTCCTTAAGCAAAATTGGGTTCTTTGTATTTCAACTAATTATTCATGTAGCTATGAAGCTTAAGGACAAAAATAATGTCATGAATATAAATAATTTTACCCCCCTCAACACCTTAATAAATATAAATTCATCATTATCCTCTTGAAATAAGTTATAATCCCTCTCAAAATTGCCATTTGAGCTAGTGATTGTGTGTAACAAGGTCAAGAAAGGCCATCTTTGGACTTAACACCTAAAAACCCATTTTCACATAAAATAAAGATTTTAAACATGTTTTTAATAATCTATCAAATGATAATAAATATAATTGACCTCGCAAACTTGCCTAAAACATTGATTTTCTAGCATTGAGGGTTTTGGTGACAAATGAACTTGTTGACCCTAGAGGTCTTATTCTTTGGTTTATCTCCTCCTCTCATGACCACAAGTTGATAAAGATCATAATTAAATTCATATACACTTTTTATCACTATTATACATTCAATCTCAATGAGACAAACCTATCCTAGTTACCTTTGCTTAACTATGGACTATAGGTTCTCAATACACTGTGTTATCTAACTAATCATTTTCCTATTGAGCTTATGATATTATAGATTAGACACTTCAATAGAAATAAATTACTTTCATATTTACTCTTGTATTTCATTAAAATAAAATTTATAACTTATTACCACCACATGTGTAACCCCTACCAATGTCCTCATCCATGTCTTTGACTGACTGTAGGTATGTATTGGTTGTAGGTGAATATCTACTACCCTTAGATTACATATAGAGTATTTTGGTTATATAATACCTTTAATAGGTATATTAAATTATATAAAACCTCTTATAATCTTATTAAGTACACTAAACCCCTTAAACATATCTCAAAC
The DNA here is from genome assembly GCA_037957365.1 of Torreya grandis. Taxonomy (NCBI): domain Eukaryota; kingdom Viridiplantae; phylum Streptophyta; class Pinopsida; order Cupressales; family Taxaceae; genus Torreya; species Torreya grandis. The sequence goes on along the minus strand of JARHVA010002093.1, from coordinate 2,075,306 downwards.
AAGATATCTCAAGTACTTGACATAGACTAATTGTGTCTTTCCTTGCCTAACTATAGGTTCACTAAGCTAATTGTACGTAAATTCAAGAGAAAAATCTTTGATTAAAAGGACTTATCCTTGTAATTTTATATCCAACTCCACACTCTAAGATATTACTAATCAACCATGTGTTTCATACTTATGTTATTGACCTTAGAGCTCAATCAAGCCCAGTTGTGAGTTGTAGGTCACTTTACTTGATTGTAGGTGCATATAGGCCTGTATAATTCATGATATATCTTAATGTTTTTAAATAATTATCCTTATTATTTTATATCCAAATCCACCCTCCTCTATTCATCTTCCTAATCATCGATCTAACCTACTCATTAGACCTTTGAACTCTTTCATGTCCATTGTCTTTCAAGCTTAGTTATGAGGTGTAGGTGGTCTTTTGAGGCCCAAAACCTCTTGAATTGATAAGGAAAAAATAAATTAGGTACTTTAATATATATATTATATTATAATACATTGAATTCACCTCAATAAACCTCACATAACTCTACATTGCATAACAAACTTGATTGTGCTTTTAATATAGGGTTATAGATGCACAATTGTATGGACTGTAGGTCTATAATAGTCAACCCACTTGTCTTATGCTATATATATGATCTTTAGAATAGTATCTCATTTTATAACTCATAATGGAAACATTACCTCAATAATTCTTATATTCATGATGTTTCTTTGAAAAATATAGTCTTAAAATAGAGAACTATTGCAAGTGCATATTTGGAACTTATACGGATAGAGGAAGAGCATATGACATGCTTGGTAATAGGTAAAACATGATCCAAGAGCACTAAATGAGACCACTTACCTTGTATCCACATGAATAAGTATTCAATTATCTTCATAAGCATAGAAACTAAAACATAAACATTACCTTAAAAACTGTTAACTTACCTTAGTTTCTACTTAAATGGTTTTAAGGTATTATTTCCTACTTCTAACTTATAATTTGGTGACTCTATCATCACTCTCATCCTTTTAATCTTGATAAATCATCCATATCTATTCATCCAACACTTCATAAAACATTTATAAGGAGCACATAGTCTTCTATAGGTCTCTCAAGTTAGCAATATAGTAGTACACAGTCCTAACTACGTCATTTAGGCATTTGAGGCTCCAAAGAGTATCTTTGATCTCATATTGTCATTGATCATCTTTAATAAATTATGATCACTCTCCAAAAACATCATCACCTCAAAACAAACCTCTATTTCTTGTTAACTCCTCATAGCTCTTATCATTTGCCATTATGTCCTTCTAGCCTACTCATTAGGCCTACAAGAGAGATTTTGAGATTTGAGAGAGCATAGTCTTAAGATGTCATATATATTTTATTCCTAAGGTGAATAAATAATTTCTAAATTTTTTTAAACTCACTCAATATAAACTCCCCAATATCATGTTGACTTCACTAAGATGCTCTTATACATTAGAAGCTCATTAGATCTATAACTATTATTTATGAAAGGGCTTATCTCACTCATGATACCTTAAGCAATACCCTCCTCAAGATGAAGGAACTTGAAAATTTATCTTGGATGAAATAGGTGTATTATACCTGAAACATGATATTTAAAACTCTTTAAAATGAATACACTCATCTTACATATCAAACATGCTTGAAAACTACCAAATCTCAAGTACAATATAAGCAATCAGTTTCTTGTCAAAAGAATCCTTATCAAGACAAAGTATTTTATTATTACACCATGAAAAATATCCTATTTAACCCTAGAACATTTTTTCTCCATTGATATCTGAACTGAAGATACTGAGATAAACCTAGACCCTATCTGAATGACTCGAACATAGTGACCCCCTTACACTCTTAGTGATTATTCACAAATATGGGAGAATAAATATGATAAAAAATGACACTATTTAATTTAGTTAGGGTACCTATCATTTCCCAATTTTTTTGGACCTTAATCTCTCTTCTACTTGTACTAAACAAAAATTGATGGCCTTCTTAGAGTTGCCAAGGAGATCAATATGAGAGATAAGTCAATTTTATTCATTTTGACACCTAAAACTCCTTTAAACTCATGGATTTGACTTTTTCATGAAAAAATAAGGTCTTAAATATTCTTTAAGATCAATTTTATCTTGAATAACTATATGGATAGCCTTAAAATAGGCCTTTTTGGCACTAAAACTATCAAAATCACTTGAGAAACCTAATGAAACTACTAAAACATGTATCCATTATACTTTTTCATGCCTAAAAAATTAAACCATATCCTTATTTTGATATTATACTTCCATTAACATGTAAAACCTACTCCAAAATCTACAAAGTGACCCAAAATGTAACCAGTTAGGTTATGAAGTTAGTCAAACATATCACCAACTAGTTTTATTAGTTATTAAGAATGTCATGACATTGAAACAAGTCATGAGGCCTATTAATACATTTTTTACTCTTTTTATCACTTGAAATAACCTAAAACTCATCAAAATGTGGCTAGACAAGCACATGGCCTAAATGATCAAAACCTTAAAATCATCAAATCTACCTTAAAATCTAATAATTAAAGTTTAGGATGACCATTTAAAAGAGTTAAAAATTAAAACATACCAATTAATGGTGAAAATAACATGAAAAGCAAATTTTTAAGTGGTAGGGGTGACATTTTGACCTGTGAGGTAAAAATTGTCAATAATAACTAAGAATGGAGAGTTTATTATGGTGGATCTCACATGGAGTGCCTATGTAACCCAATGTATTCTATTTTTCCCCTATATAATACAATAAATTCTCTTTATGTATCTTGTAAATCCTACTATGTGTGTAAATGGGAGAGAAGAAGTGTTATTGTACACACTTCTCATATAACCCATTAACAATATTTATAATGTGTATGGGTTTTTTATTGATATAAGATCATATGAATAATACATGAAAATATTAATCATTGTCGACAATATCACTATCATAAAATGTGATCATAGGATGTTATGGGGTAGTGTCGATAAGTGTGTCAAGAATTATATCTATTAAGTGACCATACATCACAGGTGGAGGATGCATATTTTTTTCATAGTTTACTTCTACATTATACTTAGTATATATAATCTCAATTATTTTAAATGGGTTATTAAATATCTCCATCTTATGATTTTAAATTTTTATATAGCCTATATTCCTATATAAGTGTGTACAAGTTGATAATGGTGTCATCAATAAGATCCAGTATCATATGTCTCAATTTGAATCATATATTTGTAAAATAGCCCACAATTTGATTATAGTCACAATATACACTACTATCATACTTACTTTATTTAGGAATGTTTTTATATATCTCCTATGAAGGAATAATATTAGTAAGGTTAAACTCAGGTATATTTTATAACAATATGTGAGGATGTGATGGTAATTTGTAAAATTAAATTTTTGGTCAAGCTGTCAAATTTAGTTGATTTGTAGGTTATGATAATACATTAATTATGATATTTTCCTCAAAAATTTTATCAATTTTTCTAAATTTGTATCTTAGTTTGATTTTAAACTCCATCTTTAAACTATTTGTAAAATTATATGTATACCTGAGTTTGTTTAAAGCAATGAGCTTAACTTCTTTATCCTTTATTATATCACATGGCTCATCAAAGGATTTGAATCACTTGAAGATAATTAAATCATATAATGGTGCAATAAATATTTTATTTAAAAAAAAATCACCTCATTATTTTCCATAATATTAATAATTTTGGCTAGACTAGTCTTGTACCAAAGTACATAATCACTTATTAGCTCATTGGACCCTTTCTTGAGTTTAGCAATTTCACATCAGATAGTTTCTCATCAATTTTGATGGTAAAATATAAATTAATCTACCAAAGAGTTTAATTCTCTTAAAAATATGATGGGAAGGTTATGGAACACTTGAAAATCATAATATTTAAGGGTTCTCATAAATAATTTGGTCAATAATTTTTCATTTTATGCATAATACAAACATGATTCGTGGAATGATCAATGGTGTTACTCTAGTCAACTTTTCATTTTTATATTGGAATATTAGAAGATAAAAAACCTATTCATAAAGGATAAGTCATTATATTAGGAGATAATGGGTTATGAAGTAAATTATGTGAACCCATGTAATGATTCGCTCTCTATACATTTTAATTTAACTATAAAATCTTAGCATACATGGCTATAATATTATACTACAAGGAATGTAAATTAGGTGAGGTTTGTGATATAACATTCATCATAATCATGGGAAGGATAAATGTTACCTATGTAGGAATAGTTATGTAAATTATTTTTAAGCCTCATGTTTCCCCCAAACCTTAGGTGGATGTCACATATGTCACTAGAGGTTTAGATGTAGGGATGGTACTAATAGTAGAAGTATGAACACCTCAAAGTGGAGGTAATAGCTTCAAAGGATAAATTGACAATAGTAAAGTGATTTTGTTGTTATGACTAAGATGTAGTAAGCTTAGTTTGGTGTGTAGCCTTAGATGCTAGGATTAATTTGACTATTATACCCACATCATTAAGATATTGATGGAGACCTTGACCAAAATTTGACAATGATTTTACTTGGTCAAGATATACACCATTATATTAAATTGTATCAATTCTATCTTTATATTCATAATTATCTTGATTATAATGTTCAATGTGATTATCATGATTATCATATTTTAATGGAGGCATGACAAAATAATTACATCATAAAAATAAGAATAAAAATTCATTTTATCCATTTTAGATGAATTATAATTAATTTGAGTATGATCTATGTGAGCTCCACTTCATCTAGCACTGTGTCTTAGAGGGACAATGGAACTAACCTTATTATATGGAATATGATGGAATTGTGCTAGAATGTAAAAGTATAAGGCTAAAGGTGAATATATATATATATATATATATATTATTATTTTTGTGTAAATTTGAGATTAAATATAAAAACATAATAAAAATATATAAAACCCTATAAGGATGAAACCCTAACATAATCCTATAGTTTTACAAGGTTTGATCAGTGGACATGTTCACCAATATTTATTAACATAATCTAGTTTTAGAAACATGAATAAGATACAAACTAGTATATGAATTCAAATTAATATATATGGAATTTAAGCATGAATCTAAATTTAAAATATTTAGATAAATTATAATTTTTTAAATTTAGCATATGCTAAATATATCAAGTAAAAAAATAATATGAGCACTTAGATTCTCGAGTTTAATGTATGATTATGACTATATTCTATTAGTGGAA